>JAQHUG010000038.1:8881604-8923812 GCA_028555095.1 Dicrostonyx torquatus | reverse complement strand
CCAATAGGGAAGCCAGGTGGATACTGCTAATCATTAGACTATTTCAGTTAAAACTGGGAACTCAACTTTTTCTCTAAGATTTAAAATGCTTAAAAGAAACAACCCTCTGTTCTGGGGAAAAAATGTCATGTTGGGTGTACTAGCTGTTGAAGGGGGTATGAACTTGCCCAACCTGTTGGAGAACAATCTGGCATGCCACGTTCCTAAGAGTATAAATAATTCCGTGTTAGCGTTTCCACCTTTAGAACCCTTAAGATTAGATGCTGTCAAAATGGCAGCGTCCACTGTTCACTGCAGCATGGCTTAGAATGAAACCAAGTTTCATTAATAGTGGTCTCTATGCATTGTCAAGTGTTAGCACTGACTTCTGCAGGAAATATTCATAAAGGGAAATCTGAGGTGTGAAGACAATCATAGTGAGAGGCAGGGGTGAAGCTGGGTGGTGGGTGGTACATGTGTGTTATGTACATGCCGTGTGCATGTTATGTACATGCGTTATATACATTGTTATAATCGTTATGCACGTGTGTTGTGTACATATTGTTATGTAAATCTGTTATGCAAATGTGTGCTATGTAGAAGCACAAAGGAAATAAATTCACAGAATGTTAACGAGATGTTCCTTGAATTGATGGGTTGTGGGGAAGTTTTTACTTTCTGTACTACACCTCTGTTATCTATGGTATTCTTGTAGAAACACTAATTAAATGTTGCATTTGAATAGACTTAAAAAAGATAAACAAAGGAGTTACCTTTCTTTAGTTGCCCACGACCATCACTGAGTCATGAGATAGTAAATATCTTCCAGATACTGGTCATCTAATAAATACATCTGACACCCCAAATTCCTAGGAGTATATGGCATAGTTCCCCCAAACTACCACCTCCCTAGCACTAACTGGCCTGGAACTTGCTATGCAGTTGGATGGTTTCAAACTTACAGAGATCTGGCTGCCTTTCTCTTGGGTTCTGGGATTAAAGATATGTGCCACCAGGCTGGGCACACATCCATATTTTTTATTATTATTTTTCTCTCATGAAAGAAGCCCTGTGTTTGGGTGTTAGCAAATGGAGGGTGGTGTCTGAAAATCAATGTAAGTATTCAGAAAGGATGCCCTAGAGTCTTCCAATCAGAAGGCTGTAAGCCAAACGTGGTGGTGCAGACCTAGAAGCTCAGCACTCGGGAGGTGGACAAAGAAGGACCAGGAACTCAAAGCAAGCACAGTCAAATGTCTGAGGCCAACTGGAGCTATGTTAGACCTGATCCCCAAAACAATACCCATAACTGTGTATGGTTTGCAGGGTGGAAACATAGAATCCCAGGTCCTATTCTAGTCTCACTGAATCTCAATCTACATTCTCACAAGCTCTCCAGTTGGTCTGAGGAACACTGACGCCTGTCACTGATCAAAGACTCGTTCTACTTCTAACTGTATGTCTACATTGTGACTGAACCTTAATCTACTTTTATACCCTAAGACCTTAGTCAACCCAGAGGGTCTATGAGCTTCAAATGCTGTTATAGGACATAGCAGTAATGAATGTTCTAAAGTCTATAGGCAGAGCCATCATTCAGAGTTTACTATTGTTAGCCATAATGAGATACAAGGTCACCTTACATGAGTTTGCTTAATAGGGCAGAAGAGAAGCAACAATATCTTAGGGATTGTTTTAATGGTTGTTTTTGATGCTCCCCAGTTACAGAAGGGTCTAGCAAAGTCTGGTTCTGCCATCAATATAGAACTTCCCCCATTATGGTCATTTGAATGAGAATAATACCCCCATAGACTCACGTGTTTTAATACTTGGACACCAGTTGATGGAATTTTTTGGGAAGGATTAGAAGATGTGGCCTCTTTGGAGATCACTAGGCGTGGGTTTTTCAAAAACCTGGTGCCATTCCCAGCATGCTGTCTACCTCCCATTACAGCTAAAGATGCCAGTTCTCAGCTGATACTTGGTAACCTGGGGCTCTGACATCATGGGCTCTAACCTCCTGAAACTGTTAAGCCCGAAATAACTTTTCCATTCAGTTGCCTTGGTCATGGTATGTCTTATCACAGCAACAGAACAGTAACTAATACATCCATGGGTACAACTCTTGCTGTGTGTGGAAAACTGGTTGACCTGGTATGCTGTAGGTTTTGTTCCCGGCTGTTCAGCCCCAAAATAATCACACAGAAACCGTATTATTGAAATACTGTTTGGCCAATAGCTTAAGCGTATTTTTAGCTAACTCATAAATTAAACCATCTCTATTAACCTATGTATAGCCACAAGAACGTGGTGGGGCTACATGGCTTCTCTTGATTCCATCTTCCTTCTCCCAGCATTCAGTTTAGTTTTCCCCGCCTGCTTCTGTTCTGCCCTACTATAGGCTCAAAGCAGTTTCTTTATTCATTAACCAATAAAAACAACACATATACAGAAGGACTTCATACACGACTGGTAGGTCCAGGATTAAATATAAGGCAGACAGAAATATCAAAGATTGATGTTGAGTTACATACATTTTCTCTCTTTAATATGAGCAAACATAGACCTTGAGGAGTTTGAAACAGCTTTATGGATATGTCAAGTCCGTAACAGAAAATCTAGAGATTTGGACACTGTAATTGACCTCAGGTGAAAATAACTATTAATATAGATTCTCTGCATACTATTATTTTGTTTATGTCTTGAACTATAATTCAAAGGTACTTCATTGGCAAATTTCCAAATTTTTGAAATCAATAATTCATGGCAGCCAATCTGGAGCTGCAATCATTTATAGAAAAATATGATTTTGATGGATTAAAAAAGAGTTGATTTCTTGGGCTGAAGATGTAAATTAGTGTCAGAGTAGTTGCCTGGAACACACAAAGCCCTGGGTGTCCCCCCCCCTCTCTCACACACACACGCGCGCGCGCACACACACACGCACACACACACACACACACACCAATCCTGGTGGGAGGAGAGGAAATGTAAACACTGTTTACCTATGAGGACACAGCTACCCTGGTAATGCAGTACCTGGTAAGAGCACTGTATCTCTATGCCACTCAAGAAAAATGATTGTGTTGTCAGTGAGAAACTTCTATCTTCTAACATTTTAAATTATTTCAGAACAAACAAGCCATAATTTCTTTTATTTAAATAAAAGATCTTTAGAAAATACTGGTCAAAAATGAAAAAAAATTAAAATAGGTTCATCAGATTACATTAGAGACCCCGGAAGTGACTAAATTCTACCTAGATCTTATGAACAATCTTCATTTACAGAAATCAAACTTGTTCAATAACAGCATAGCAAAGAAATACATACCAAAATCTGCTGCCATTGCGTTTTTATGGTTTTATTGCATATTTACAATTTGGATACATTATAAGGATGTACAACAGAGGCCGAATCTCCCAGCCCTTAGAAATCCTATAAGGAAGGCTAGGTAAATCACACTGGTATTTTTGAACATGAACATCAGAAACATATAATGATCATAATTTTACAGGCGAATCCTCTGTGCAATGGAACAGACGAGGAGGACGGTCCACAGTAGAGAAACAGTCACCAAGTATGAAACAAACACAGCTGGGCTGAGAAGATGGGAACTCTGACCTTTACAGGTCAGAAGTCTACAACAGCACACCTATCCGCTACGGAGGACTGTGAGCTAGAGTTCTTGCCGTCCTGGTCTCTGCTTTCCTGACCCTCATACAGGTGTCTTCTTCGTGCTGTGGCACCAGGAACTGACTCCCGCATGTGCCCTTCTCTCTGGTCCACTCCACTCCCATCACGAAGCGCTCTTTACTCGATGACGGGCCTTCCTTCCCCCACTGAGAGCGGGAGGTAACTGGTGCCAGTTCTCCTAGCTAATAAATCCGCATGCTTAGAGCCTGACCTTTCACAGAGCGGAGCTAATTCTAAAATTCCACGTCTTAGGAACCTCTTGGGGAGCTACTTTGTGGCAGGCAGGCTCCCTTACTTCCCTCAAATGCCAACTACCGCATTCAAATGAGAATGATATCATTTCTACCCCAACTTCTTTTACTACTTAAACATGGCACTCAGAAAAATAGTCTACACCTTTTTACACACTCAAAATATAGAAATCAGAGAACAGAACAACCACGTTGGGAAAGTGAATGGTAATTTCTTTTTAAAAACACTCCTACAAGCCAGCAATGTTAACTATTTACCCATGAGTGAATGAATAACTATTTTCACACAGACGTACGTAAGAATAATCATTGCAGCTTTGTTGGTGATTGACACTCCTGCAAACAGCCCCATTAGCCAATAAGAAACTGGAAAAACAAGTGGTAATATACAACCAATGGGAACACAAGTCAGCAATAAAACAAGGATGAATTAATAAAACCAACTTTATGGATAAATCTCCCAATATTATGGTAGTGAAGAAGCCTTGTCAAAGGGAGTACTTGACATGAGACGCTCATTAAGGTAAGTTCGAAAGCAGAGCAGCCTAACTTACAGCTGGAAAAAGAGCAGCGCTCGCCATGTGGGGCCAGGGATTGGTGAGAACTTTCTGGAATGGTAGGTTTTCCTCTATGTAGCACTCTCGTATTTATGAACACCCAGTGCGTGGGAATGTTCTCTCCAGGTAGATTTTATAGCAAAAGGGAGCTGTGAGCAAGTCTGGAACCCTCGCTAGCAAGAGATAAGCCTAAGTGTTCAGAAGGAAGTATACAGGGGTCTGCAATGTTAGATGCATCAAAAAATAATCTGGATGGATGGACAGACGGAGGGGCATGTGATAGGGCAATGTACTAATGCCCAAGTGGTGAGAACACTATGAAATCATTTTAAAATAGACTTAAATTTTTATAATAAAACATTGCCATTTACTCCCAAAAAAAGGCCCTTAGAAAAATCACTGCCACCAATGATCTTTTTGTGCCAATTTAGAAAATTACGTTTCTCTTTCGAGTGTGAGGGAAGCAATGAGTTCCCAATCTACTCTGGTAAAAACACTGTCCAGGCGGTATTCTGAGCCGAGAATTCCATCCACCCAGAAGTCACACTCAAGCAACTGGACTGGCTGTGAGGAGTCATACCCGGGCTAAGATGAAGACATTCTTCAGAAAAGAGGTAACAGTAGGGGCAGATTGTGCTCCATCTTACCAACTAAATCAGTCAGAAAATAAAACACACGGGGGTGAGGTATCGCCCTGCTCAGTGAGCAGCCTCTGCCTTCAAAGGACAGGCGCCTTCATCCTCTTTGGTCAGTCTAAGGACTCTGCATTCAACTCGCGGTTCACTGGGAACCAGCCTCAGCGCGCACAGTCCCTGTGTTCCACATGTCTTACTTCAACCCCTTCCCACCTCTGCTCTAAATGCCCGACAGTCACTATTTTTAGGCATATGTTTAGAATTCCTGTAGCATGACATATAGGAATCATATACTGCATCTCGCCTCATAAAGAGTTCTCACAAAAATAATCTCGAGTCTTTGAAACATTTCCTCAGTAGCTTTCATAATATTTAGTTTCAGCGCTGGCTTTCCTGTGCCCTTGAGGTGTCTTCATGTCCGAGCACCGGTTCTGCTTTGTCCTCAAGTGTGCAGATTAGCGTTTATTCTCAAGTGTGCTTTAAACTCCTGCTGGGGCATTAAGTCACACTGAGCATCGCCTCCACAGACTGCCACCATCATGGGACACCCTCATTTCTAAGTCTCCATTACAGGACTGGTCTTTCCCCATTGTCAGCACGGCCTGTCTGTCAAATCGCCTCTTCTCTAAGTGAGACCAGCATGAATGGTGGTCTCAAGTCGTATCTTCCCCAGTACTGGGAGATTCTACAAATCTCAGACTTACGCTCTTGGCTTTATAGCTTGTTTCCTTCTTAATACACTCCAACCACGACTTTCTTTGGCTTGTGTTAATTAATGGAGTT
This sequence comes from Dicrostonyx torquatus, assembly GCA_028555095.1. Classification (NCBI taxonomy): domain Eukaryota; kingdom Metazoa; phylum Chordata; class Mammalia; order Rodentia; family Cricetidae; genus Dicrostonyx; species Dicrostonyx torquatus. The sequence goes on along the minus strand of JAQHUG010000038.1, from coordinate 8,917,916 downwards.
AATGGAGTTGTCTCATGCCCTGTCAAACACAGCACAGAAGATATTTGTGCAGTATCTTCCACCTTAATGTTCTGTCGTTGTCCCCAGCAGAGACTGCCAGTTTTAAAGCGTCATTCTCCTGAAGAGGGCACCGGCTCCACGCTCTGGACTTCAGCATGTGATCTAACATCTCCTTATCCACTGGTGAGACAGGAGCAGGGCTGAAGGGAGTGTGGAGCAGAGAGGATAAAGAGACACCGTCTTTACTACTCCATGAATGCCACTTGAGACAGAGCAAGATTAAGGAATATTACAGCAATGATACCTTCCACTGTTCACGCCCCTTCAGTCCTCGATACTTCTGTAGATTCCTATGTTTAGTTATTGAAACTGATGACTTGTGCATTTCAAATTTTAGAGCTTTGGGGATATTTATTGACATATATTGATTTCAAGAAGTCAAGGAGTGTCAAATGCTATTCATGCTGTTTCACCAAGATATCTTGGCTACCTATCAGAAAATACTTTTTGTTCTCAACTGAGACTCTTTCCTTCTAGAACTGAAGGGTAACACTGATGTAAGTCTGTTAACTCAGTTAACTGGTTTGGCTATCTTCACACATTTTTTTTTAAATCCTAGACAGCTTTTCCTTTGGGTGCTTAATCAAAGGTACTAGCATTGCACAAGCCTTGCTGCGGATCACAGCCTATTTATTGATGCTTTTCTCTGCCTGTGCCTTCTATACAGACTCAAGATCTAAAGATCTGTACCAGCTGTAGTAGCTTTAGTTGTTAGCAGTCGTCATGGCTTTCTTATGACTGAGTGTGCTTTGGGCACGATGTGAGATGAGACACACAAGAGTGCCAAATCTCTTCTGGAAAGTTATACAGCATATAAAAGAAAGCTGGATGACCTCTCCCAGGTACACTGTGCACTGGGGTAGATTCACCCCCACCTAACAGTCATTCCATTGCATGCAGAGGGGTTTAGATGAGAGAGTATGATTTACTTAGCACTGTCAAAGACGCAACTTGACATGTTCTCAGTGAGGATGGCAGTAACAATCCTCACACCACACATCACCTGAAAGTAAAGAACCGACAAGTATTAAGAGTAGGTAACATTCAAGCCGATTTAAATCCCAATGGAGCGAGAGATCCACCCGGCTCTGCAGCACTGAACCCGAGCGAGCAGGCTGAGCAGTTTCATCAGTATCACTAACGAATCACCCTTGTACAGTAAGGTCAAAGCAGTAAGAACTGGGAATGAAGCCAAACTGATCTAAAGGAAGCTATCATCTTTGCATCACAGCTCTGCTGAGTCAGAGAGCACAAAGAGAAGACACCAAACTGCCATTGTCTACTGAGTTCACACAGGAATGGAAAAGGCAAACAGACACAGCCTAGTAAAAGTCACCCAGCCAACATGTCAGTCAATCCCTAGGAGAAACGACAGTAATGCCAGGGGCTATGGCACTGAACCAATGAGAAAGAAGTATTTCTTTTTCAATTACACATGTAAGCCAATGTCAGCATCAACATAACTAAGGCCTGAGATTCCAAACGGACGGAAGTCACATCCTTCACGTGTCCTAGGTGAACTGTGACCATATGAAAAGTCAGTTTGGGGCATTGTGGGGCTTTTATTCATAACTCTTGTGTATCTATCTATAAAGACACACAAACAGAGAGGGGCAGGACATCTGCCAATCAAGAGTGACTATCTGTGTATCTTGCTGTATGTGACTATTCAAATCATACGTGGCATTTCCATATTTTATCTTACTTTACTTTTCTGCAGGAAAGAGAGCTTAAGGTGCATGGAGCTTAACTCATTTGGAATTCTGCATTCGTGACCTGATGGTGCGATTACAGTCATAATGAAAACACTGGTAACTCTGAAATTCAGTGTAGGAAACAGATATTGAATATAAGAAACAAGCATTTAAAGTTGCATGTCTAAGGATCTAACACACACATTCCACAGAAGCAGATCTGCAAGTCAGCCCTGACTTAGGAAGTACCACTGTGTTCACACACCCTGGACCACAGCAGAAGAGGAATTGTTACTAATGCTGACACTGAGACACACGCTGAGGACCAAGCATGTTAAACACAAGGCAAGGTCTAGGCACATGACACGTGGGACAACAGTCAACTCCATGAAGGACCTTACGACAGGACAGGAAAGGCTCAGCACCATTATGAGACTCAAGAGTCACAGGAGGAAAGTCCCGAAGGAGGGTCATCAAGTACAGAGAGAACTTCTGGATGGTGTCAGAGGCAGTGGCAGTGTAAGACGTGGGAGCAGTTGAATTTTTGCCCTGGACATTGTGGCACCATTAATCAAAACTACTCCAGGAAGAAGAGACAAGGATGCATCCTTCATTTAGGTGAAAATGTCAGGGAGATGGCTGAAAGCTGCGTATTTAGATCAGACGGGTAATGCAGGAGGGCACTGCGGATGAGATGTCTTATATGAGCCAAGGACAGCAGCAGAGTGGACACATGCAAGAGACCTATTCTCAGTGAGTCCAGATCTACACTCACAGTGACAGCAGAGATACCATCCTTGAGAGATGGCGTTGGGAGATGCCAGGAATACAGAGAAAGGGAGGCGATGTGACAGACAGAAAACATTTGATTCGGTAACTGGAAGACTACGGTTGATTTTCAAAAGAACAGTTTCTCGGAGAGTGAGGTGTAATAGCTACCAGAAAGTTTCTGCAGAGAGACGGATGGGAACGGCAGACAAGGAACATGGAATTCTTCAAGGCTGGCAGAGAAGAGGCTGGAGAAAACTGGCTTTAGCACAGGAGGGTATGTGAGCATCACTATAGACTGCAAAAATAAACCAGCATACAATTCTTTGCATAATTCTGTACTGATCATAAGCCCAGTTCATTTTGACCTTTAAAAAAATCTTCTAAAATAAAAATTAACACAGTGTTAAATTATATACATTTTATAACTTAATACAAACATAAAAAGCATTACCATTTTATGACAAATTTTATTTCTAAAGATCTGTACAGTTTTTGTGACTAGACTTCTTCAGGATGATTTTGTCTCTAGTATCATGAGATATTAAATATTATTAACAATTTCTGCTTTAGTTCCAGAGCAATTACTGCGATATAAAAGATTACATTGAAATAGTTAAGCATACCTTCATCCTTAGCCCTCCTTCCCCAAAGACAAGCATCTTTAGAGTAGTGAACAATTTGGACAGCATTTTTCAAGAGAAAAATTGAAAATAATCTTCTATTATTGTTCTTAAAGGTCTAATCTTCTCACAATAAACATGCTTATTTTTTTATTATATACACATGCATACATATGAAATTTCTGCCTAAAATACATGCAGCCACCATTAAAACTGAATGACTAGCCCATCCTCACAACCCTAAGAATGGCCTTTTAGTAAGGCACTCACGATTAGAATTGGGATGTAACTACCAAATTAAGTGAGATGCTTGAAGAAGACTTTTATGAAGCACAGACAACTTTTAATACATTTTAACTACAATAGGAAAATGTCTTTCAATGAGTATGATATATCAAAGATCTGGAGGGTTTTCTTCATATAGACAATAAAAATAATCAATTTTGAAGAATTACAGAGTAAAATTTTGAGGACACCACTATCCACTGACAGTCTAACTATGGTCTAAATATTCTATATCACCTGGGGAGGAAGGGCAACCATGTTCTTAGAATTCCTAAGCTCCGATTAGCACCATTCAACAGCTTATTATCAGTCGTTCATCTACAAACTTGCAAGTCAGGTAAGAGCGTGAGAGCAAGGACTCAGTGCAGTGTTTACAGTTCCTTCTTTTAAGACACCTGGAGTCTAGAGCATCAAAGCACATTACGTGATTATGTCTCGGTAGCCAAGAGGTGTTAGCATTTAGAGAGACGTGTTGTGGGAAGGAAGGAGGCTTATCCTGCTGGGAAATGCATCTTAATGAGCTGTGGTTAACACAGCCGTGCCACCTGTGACGTGTGGGCATATGACCTGCAGATCTGTGGGAGCTGGGGACATTAGCTTTCCGTGGTCACCATTTCGGGATGTCTCAGCTGCTGCCTTTTGAGACTGACCAGTTTCATTCTGTCTCTGATGTGTTCTGCAGTGGAGGCCATGTCACTTGGACTCCCAAAATACTGTTCAGTTCTAAAATCAGGACACACAGAAAACACACAGGTTAATACAAGTTCATTTCACTGTACCAGGTGCATAAGAACAACTGCTATCAGAAGACGTGATCCGACCTATGTAGAAATTACTTCACCTGGGGGTCACGCAGTAACTTGCGCCTGGAACCCAGACTGCTGGGATTGCTCTTTGCTGCAGATAAGTCACATGATATTAAGCTACTTTTGGTAGTTCAAATACAGACATCCCTAGAAATTGTTCTCTGTACAGACACTGAGTAATGCTCTTCCAAGGGAAGAAACCGGTACTTCTTTACAATGTGAATTTCAAACACTCACTGGAAGCTTGTGACACAGCAGTTTGTCCTGTGTGTCTCACAGCTAAGTTCTGGGTAGATATTTGGCCCCAGGAAACTCCACACCCCCCCCCCCCGCTCACTGCTATGATCTGGAACAATTACTCCACCCTGTTATCAGGAGTAATGGACGTGGAGAGCTGCAGTCACTGCTAAGAAGTAAAAAGGAACCGAGGCACTGGGCTCCAGCCTCTATACTCTCCATCACATGACCACAAAGGATACCTTACTTCTACCTGATGGCTTGGTGTCTCTATTATTTGACTCCTTTGATGGCTCAGTGACCCAGTGACAAGGTCTAGATCTGCAGGGATGAAACTCTTGACTCTTTTCCTGACTTGTTGATTTTTACATGAGGTCATCTCACATTTGAAACAGTAAAGAAGGTGCGGGTTAGGGCCTGATGACCTTCCATACGGAAAATCTCAGATGCCTTAGGGCCAGTGAGAAGACAGGTCTGGAGCTGGACAGACCTGAGACTGTGTCCTAGGTCCAACACCTGCAACTATGAAACACTGGTCCTCTGACCTGGAGCCTCGATTCCTTCAAGTTCTAAGTCCTGAGCAGTCACGCGGCCTCGATCTGACTGGTACAAACAATGAAGGTAAAGAGTTGGAGCTGCCGACTGGTGTATCCTATGAGCGCACAGGTCTCAGTCTCTTCCCTGACCCTCCCCATTCTGAATGGGGCCCCAAATCTCACAGCGCAGGCTAATCTGCACTCGCCCATCTGTAAGCTGTCAAGAGGCAAGCGTGATGTCAGCGAGCACCAACTGCTATTGCTGCCAACAGCGGTGGACGTCTCTGCTTCAACTGATTTACTGTAGGAGTTGGGGTGTGGAGCAAAATGAAGACACTGAGCCTTCCAAAGAACGGACTTTCTTCTCTCAGTAATTTAACTTTTACATGCTAAGAGCAGGCAGCTTACCCGTCGGGGTAAACCACAGGGACAGTGAGTCGATCCAGCAGTGACCTCCCAACTGCTTCCACTTCCTCAAACTGCTCCTCGTCATTAATCGCTTCCGGCTCCTCTGGGCAGTCTTGCAAAATCTGTAGCAAACAAAAGGGCAGCACCAATCAAAAATGATGAAAGGGAATTAATCCCGCACGGATTAAGTTGGAGACGGCTCTCTGGTTCCGTGCTGAGGGTCTTCAGAAGCATCAACTGGACAAGACTGAGCTGTGACTGGTGAAGGAACCCTCATCGCAAACGAAGCGCAGTTCTAGTAACAACATATACTCAGGGGTACAAACAAGGAGGGTGTTTCCAGGGAAGAAATACGAGTGCTATTTGGAAAATGAATAGAGCTTGTGCTTAAGAAATAAATGGCCTCTGGTTTACTAGACAACCATTTACTAACCATTTAATGGGATGTTTATTTAGCAGAGCGGAGTGTGAACGTCAGACTGCTCGAGTCTACAGATGTCAACCCTCAATGACACTGCAAACTCCACCCAACACAGTGTGTGCAAGGGTAACGCATGCGAAGATCTGCCTCGATCTTCTGAGTCCACTGGTTATACGGCTAACATCAGAAGCTCTACTGTGTTTGAAGACATTTCATTCTCTTTTATTTGAAAATTCAAGATTTGGTTTCAAACTAGGACACTTTTCAGTTACTATGTTGTATAATTTGCTTACAGTTATAGCTGAGTGCGGGTTTACTTTATAAAATAAAGCAGTCAAGAAGAGAAATAGTGCATGACGACAGAAGGCTTTACGTGAATTTGCTCAATAAAATAGGTCGTTATAAGCAAGATAAAGGCCAGGGACAAAAAGAAAGGAAGGCAGGAAGGAAGGGAGACAGACCAACTTCCTATTTAAAAATCTCGTAACTATATTTTTCTGTACCTTCTAAAGAGTTATCAATTTAAAAATATTCTCACATTTAAAATAGCATCCTAAAATGTCATGAGTGGTGTTAGGAACTTGAATGACTCTCTTCTGACGGAGGCAGGGTACTGTGACCCAAGAAGGGGAGGGCTTCAGGGCCCTGCACTGGCCAGCTCGCCCTGGACACGCCCATTAAGCACAACATTTAAGCTCCACACTGTTTCTGGATGAGTAGTGTATTTTATAATAATAAAAAACGTTCCGTGACCCAGCACTCGGGAGGCAGAGGCAGGTGATCTCTGTGAGTTCGCGACCAGCCTGGTCTACAAGAGCTAGTTCCAGGACAGGCTCCAAAGCCACAGAGAAACCCTGTTCTCGAAAAACCAAAAAAAAAAAAAAAAAAAATTCTGTGAGATAATTAGCAGGTAAACAAGGCAGGCCATCTTCTATACCCGCTCCATCCTTCCTTATCAGGCCTTTGTGTGTCTGTTGTCTCCGTCTACAAGTATGGCAGCACACTCGATGTCACTGGGCCCAGTCCAACAACAACCTTGATCTGTGGAGTTCAGTGAGCAGGTGAGAGCATCAGCCATGCACCTTTCAGCAGTGTGATCCAACATGAAACCTCTTAGTTCCTAAGGTTCCGGACACATCTCTTCCTTCTGAGGTGAGGCCATAACTCTGGCTTTCCACATACTACTGCATAATTTTAAGTCCCCTGCATATAAACTCCCACTATAAGAGATCAACACAAAATTAACTGCCTAATGCAATTTCTGTCTTGAATAGGAATATATTCAGCATCACCACTGTGAAGAGAAATGGGTTTTAACAAAAATTTGCCCAAATAACACGACTATTTTTATTATTGGCTTCTCTAACTAATGACATAAAACTATGGAGAAATAAATTCTAGAATGGATCTTTAAAAATAATCATGGAACAAAGGTTTTGATTTTAGTTTCATTAGTTTACTTGGCCAGCCTCTACCCTGAATTATAAAGTCCCAAAGTAACTTTTAAAACTTCCTGACAATTACGACAGACAGTCATAGTTGCCAAGATCGTTCCCTTTCCTGACCCAGTGAAAGAGTCTGACAAGGGGACAGCAGAGGACAGAGAAGCCTGAGCTCCTGGGAGGGGCAGGGAGAGAAGAAGAAGCCAGGCCTCCTGCAATCCTCTGGAATCCCATGGCCATGCACTCCAGCCTGGGTCAAATTGGGAGACTCAGGGTAGACGCTCTTAAGATAACACACACATTCAAAGGAGCCTCAGCAACAAAATGGATGTGGATAGGAACACAGATTAGTCGCGTCATTACAGTAGTCCAGGAAACATTTTTAATAAATGCAGTGAATACCAGAGACTACAGTGGGGCTGCAAAGGTCTCAATGGTTAGGAATACCGGCTGCTTTTCCAAAGGACTTGGCCTCAACTCCTAGCACCCACAGGATGATGAAAACTGCCTGCAGCTCTAGTCCCAGGGGAATCTGACAACCTCTTCTGGCCTCTGCACTGCATGTGGAGAACGGACTTAACCTCAGGCAAACAAACACATAAAAGAAAAATAAATAAAATCTCAAAAGAATTTTTTTTTTTTTTTTAAGATCCTGCCTACCTTTTCAGCGTTTGAGTGGAAGGCTATCGACATCTCCAAGCGATGCACCCTCTCTTCAGACGCTACCGTAAACTGCTTCCACACTCGGTTCAGGCGAGGAAGCGTGTCCCCTGAGGACCGGGACGTACAGCGCAGGGATTGGCACAGAACCACCGTGGCCTGCAGCAACTGTCTGCCGTAGTCGTACGTGCTCTAGGGAGGGAAAGAACCGCCACGCTGGAACACACGCTACTCATGAGGAGGGGGCGGGGCGGCTGTGTGGCGGCACTGGACAGCTACAGTGCACGGACTGCAAACACAACTAACAAATGCGGCAGGGTGTCTAGCCAGCTACCAGGCCTGTTTCTCTTTAAGCTCCCATCCTTTATTCTGTGCTCACCATCCCAGCCGGCTAAATTCTACTGGTCTCTGATTATCAAAATGAAGAGGTGAAGTGAGCTCCACACTTTGTATTACATATAAGACAGTAAAATACGACCGTGTAAATTCTGCATCAGGGCAGATACACAAACATATACTCGATCCCAAAACAATCCTGTGTCACCACGCTAATTCTAGTGACACACTAGGAACGCTACTTCCGATCCGTTGCCGCTAACAAAGACCTCACATTAATTCTGTGAACTGTCCAATAGTCTACACAGTGGCACAGCAGAGGGAGCCCTCTTGAGGTCATGTGGCTCAGGGTGAGGGCACCAGCTGGCATTTTCCTAGCTCTGTGTAACAAAGCTGACCTTAGACTTGGAAGGCTGTTACACCTGCAGAAAGCATTCACACCCCGCCCTTGCAGAAAAGAAGACAAATACTGTACCTGTGCAACATCCACAAATTTTCTATGCTTTTCTAGTAACACCTTCGTTTCCTGAGCGTCATCACCCAGCCTGATGTGGGTCTTCAGCAGGGCATCCAGAAGTTCACTTAGCCACTCCACTGCCTGTGAACACACAGAATGAAACTAGACTCGCAATTCTTTCCCTGCAGTGAAACATCAGCTCTGTGCTGAGTAAGCTCTTTAATTATAACCCTGGCTTTAGCATTCATTCGGTGCCATGCTCTATGAGCTCATGATCGTTCCTGATCCTCAAACTGCTGTCTCAAATGCCAAGGCAGGACCTACCTAAGAGATGGGCTCAATGTCCCGCGAGCATCACATAAGGCCCTGGGTCCCTGTAACGCAGTTCCGCTGGGATCTCAGGACAGATGCGCATTCTGACTTAAAATGATAAATTCTCTCTATACTTCAAGATTAAATGGTTTTCTGACACTAAATACATGATTACATCCAGTTGCTCACGCAACACTGAGAACCCTCTTGTGGGATAGAAAGCAATGTGCTTCACTAGCCTCCGATCCAGGCTAGAACTAACAACTTGGTTGACAATAATGATTAATAAATATTCCCAGTCTCTAACTCAACAGAGGATGTCACTGAGGGGTGAGTGAAATGAGATCAGGAAAGTAGCTGAAATACTAGGCTCTAATCTCTACATGAGAAACAAGGACTTGATGCAATATACTGGCTTCCTTAGCACCATGGCAGTCCCCTTTGTGCACAGTTAAGAGAATTTAACCTCCCAAGTCAGCCTACAATGGACTTAACCTAAGCTACGCTCCTATGGTGGGGACCAGGCCTTACCTGAGAAGCATCCTCTTCACACTTAAACAACTGCACCATCTGAAGCATCTTTAGCCTCCGCACGTCTACCATGTCCTCACATCTAATGGACCAAAAAGCAAACTCAGCTTAGAACTCTGGCCCCGGTGATCGACAGCATCAGCGTCTGACACGCGTGTTTAACAGTACATGCTATGGATACTGCAGCTATTTTGTGCTGGTTTGTCAGAGTTTATGAATATCTAATCTATTATCTATGTTACATCAAGACCTCAAAATACCTGGGACGACACTGAATGACAAACCCTCTTGAGGATAGCATGGATTCTGCAAAATATTGAAGCAAAGTATAAACGCAATGGCCCCCCAACCCCAAAGAAACCTCCGCCACCAACGCCATTAAACAAGCTTCAAAGATAGAAGTATAAAAGTTTACAGGATAATGCTCTAAATTTAATACACTTTGTCAAATTCTAAATCCTGGGTTCTGAACCAAAAACGTATACCTATACTCTTTAAGAAAAAAGTAAACCGCATAACTTTTGGGTTAAGACAAACACAATGCAGAACACCGCTGAATCTCACTGCGGTCTGCATGGGTAATAAACAGAGTAAACTCCAACAGTGTCTTGGTGGAACTAAGCTATGATCCAGGGGACTCCTGCAAAGCCCCACAGATCAGACACAGGTAAACCAAGAGGCCCCGGCTCTAGATCAGTGTTCCTGAAGAAAGCCTAATGAGAGCCGGACGGTGGTGGCGCACGCCTTTAATCCCAGCACTCAGGAGGCAGAGGCAGGCGGATCTTTGTGAGTTTAAGACCAGCCTGGTCTACAAGAGCTAGTTCCAGCGCAGGCTCCAAAGCCACACAGAAACCCTGTCTCGAAAAACCAAAAAAAAAAAAAAAAAAAAAAAGAAAGCCTAAAGAGAACACAGAACTGGCTACTTTTAAAATAAAGACCTCTCAGTCACAGCCTAACGTTACAGTGTAGCTTAACTAACGTACATCTACAGCGACAGAAGGGAAATACAGATAACCACTTCCATGATCTAAAGCAAAACACATAAAACACCGTAATGATAAAGATGATTGCCACACAATCTCAGTGTACATTGAGTGTCACTGGGAAAACAAGACAGTTTAGCCTAAGTTTAAATTGTACCGTCTAAACTCACAGGAGTCAGGTTAGAAAATGTTCACGGGACATGAATTTTAGTTGGTAAAAAGCTGTTACATGTCCATGTAAAACATTTGTGGGGTGGAGAGGAACGAGTGACTCGCGGCCTAGCATAAGCGTCCACTAGACAGAAAACAAGAAAGAGAGAAAGACGTCATGGATGAACGAGAAACACCACACATTTGAGAAACTAACAGCAACTGCGATTCTGTGGGAAGCTGCAGAATGCTAAGACGCAGAGCTGAAGGAGGTCTCCCTATCCTAAAGACACAACTCCATCTCAAAAGACAGGCCCAGTGCAATTCTGCCCTGTACACCTGTCCTGAGGGTCAGCCTCCCTCACCAACGTTCACGCCTCTATTCCATTGAAGACACGATGACCTGAGACCACACTCCGGGCTGTGCACCAAAGGCTGACAAAGATCACTACTTCAAGATGGCTAATGGTGAGAATGGGCACCAGTTATCAAGAAGAGTCAGTTCAGACATGAGGCTGAGGATGCGCTAACCGTGACTGCAGCAGAAACGATGACTCACGAGGCAGTGCAGTTACAGTAGCGGTGGCCACTGCGAAAAGATCCGTCCACCTAACAGCTGGGTGCTTCCAATAACGCCACTGTGGCCTTCAGGTTCAGGGCTTCTGCATGCTTGTGGGCTGCAGTCAGCAGCATGGAACAAGACACAGAGTCAGAAGAAGGAGATGAGGAGGCCGTCTGGGAAGGGATCTGCCCCTGGGAGTGGTAACAAGGTTCCACAGAAAGAATGAAGCTGGATGAAGATGAGGGGAAGGAAACTGAAGAATCAGCTTCAGGGAAGGAGTCTGTATGAGCTGAAAATCTTGGGCATCTGAGGTACTTTTAAATTTAGAGATAAATTCCAAATTTGGAAGCTGACAGCAACTCAAACAGGAAACTAAGAGCGAGAGAGCAAAGTCTGGGAGAGAATGAATCCCATCTATACATAGTAGGCTGGAGTAGAATGTGGCATATCCCAGCTCGAGACGCTCCAGAGTCAACCCAAGTCAGGGAGGTCCTGGTAACCAGCAAGCCATGAGCATACAGCGCAGACTCAGGGAGAACACTCAGAGAAGAGGAGCAAGGCCTGGAAGCCACATTTTAGTAAGCGAAGGAGAAAGCAGGAGGGACAGAGTCAAGTGGGCATTTGAGGAAGACACAGCTGTCACTGACTCTCAGAGAGAGCACCAACTGGAGTCAAGTGGGCCAGATCCAAAATAGCCCGATTTTCCCGAGGCTAAGTTTATTCCCAACAGCAATTAGAAATTACTGACACTAGAACAGCAGAGAGACAGCGACAGGGAGGGCCGGAAGGAGAATGAAAATAAACCAGAGAAAACAAGGGGTACAGGTCAGACCTGCAAATGACTGAGCTGTGGGGACAAGTGGGGACATCAGAAGACTGACGGGCAGGCCACTCCCCTTCTGTGGCCAGTCTACGTGTACAACCATTTATTACACTTCCTACTGGAGAGGTCTAAGCATCCACAGAAGGACCAGAACCAGGGTGGAGAACAAACCCTGCTCTGGGTGAAAGAAGCCAGAGCCCATGTGAGCTAGCAGCTGACAGAGCTACCTCGCCGCACAGTGAGGACACAGCAGGTCCCGGGCAGGGTGCAAAAGGGACTCCTGTCTGGGAAACTCCCTTCATGACTTCAGCTTCCAAGTGTGCAAAATTCCACACAGCCCTGTCAGATTAGGTACCTGTGCCTATCTTTGCCCTGTAATCTTTTACTATCTAACACTTTCAGGTTACTATTACAGACGGGATGTCTAAAATGCCTTAGGTTTCTGTTACTCTCTCAAGGAAAAAAAAAAAAAAGGAAAAATCAATTAGCCTGTTGTCTAATTCTACACAATTCTAATTCAACACACAATGGATGTGACATTAAGAAGATGAGATGAAGAGACAATTAGGTAATAAGGTTTAACCCAATTCTAAGAGAAAACAGAAAAGCACACTATCCAAAACAGTTTTCTTCTAGTGTGACTAGCTGAGAATAACTAAAATCTCTACAGCCAGGTAAAAAGGAAAGGTGCCTCTTCATCGAATGAACTGGCAACAGCTGTCAGGACAGTTACCTATAATAATGATCACATTCCCCCCAAACCTACTGTACATACAGCATATAACAAGGGACTTGATTTTCTGTGCAAAATATAGAACACTTAGCTTCTATCTTAGTATCTCGCTATCTTGCTGAATTGAACATTAACATTCAAACTTTGCCTTTGTTTTCTAAGCTGCATATCTTCCATCACGCCTTGTATGTGGTCCACGTTTTCTTTATTTTCAATCGTCACATCCTTTCCGTAGGCCCAGGAGGCCTGATTGGAGATCTGATCCAGGAGACCTTGGCCTTTTTCTCGCAAGCCTTGCAATCCCACATCTGAAACAAATGACACTGGGTTGAATCTCCTAACAAGGGTATCTCCTCATCAGCAGCTAGACATGGCTCCAAATGTAGATGCTTTAGACACCGACATGCAGGCCTCTCACTATCTCCAGCAACAGAACCTTTAAACGGGGCTCAAAGTGGTCCGCTTTCTTCTATTGCCAAATTCTCCATAAAGGGAATCTTCGAAACACAAATCTACATAGATTACAACTTTTCAAAACTGAAAGTCTGGGAATCTCTATTTCAACAAATAAGATTTTCTGTATTTTCCCTTTTTCCTTTTGTGTCCCAAATGATGCACTTTTAAAAAGAGCATAAGATTTACAAGATTTCAAAAACACTCACAATGTATAATCAAAATACAAGAATGACCACTGTGAGCAGGGTCACTGCAGCTCACAAGCCATGGGAAGCTCCACCCAAGATGCCTGGATTCCACACTGGACATGTGCACAGGAGCTCTAGCCTTCTGAGGAGTACAGCCCAAGAAAGCTTATAACACTTTAAATCACACTTGGCCTATGAAATATTAAATAGGTATTATGCATACCATCCATTAACAAAGGTGATAAGCAAGTAAAATGTCAACACAAAAATGCTTCTTAAACTAATTCCCTGAGGTTGTTTTCATAATGGATTAATCTGGTTCAGTCATGTGCCATCGCTTTCCAGTAACTCGCCTTGACGCTCTGCACCTTCCCCACTCGCTCCTTCTTAAGGCGCCCCCTTCTCATCTGACTTTGAACAGGGGTGTGCACTGCCTTTCCTACTGCACACGGATGTGAAGGGTCTTGGTGTCAAATGTCAGAGCTGGGTTACTAAAACTGGACCGCACTTCCCTTGAAGATAACTCTCAGTGTGAAAATACAACACACAGAATCAAACCAACTGTTCTTTCTGGTGGTTAGAATATAGCAACAACAACAGAAACCACTGCATAAGACACAGTCTGGGGCATGCAGGGTTTACCACGAACACTTCACAACTAATTACGGTGTCTGCATGCATGACAAATGTCTGCCCCTGGAATATGCAAGACATAGCATTTTAGATTGAGTAACAGGAAGGCGAAAGGCCTGAGGAAGGCAGAACTGACCAATCACAATAGAAAATAAATGTTTTAGCATAAATTATAACCCTTCAAGAGAATAAAACCTTTCAATATTATGTTTTCTTGTTCCCTGCAAATGATAATTAGTTCAGTATATAAATTAACTGCCTAACCATGGTAATATTTTTACAAAGAACCCGGAGGTTTCAGCATTTTTAAAATCTGCTTACCAACGCTTTTCAGCTTCTCTTCAAGCAGTTTTAAAGTTTGCTGAATTGATGCTCCATCAGCCGGTGCCACGTCTACGCACAACATGCCTAATAAGCCATCCAGCTGCTGAGACAACTAAAGCAGAGGGACAAAGACACAACCCTGATGTAACCAGCGTCTCAAGTCTTTAATGATTAATGAGGTTTATCTAATGAAGTCAACACAAATACACTGGAAAAGACCATGCAGTTAAAAGATAAGGGAGAGCAATCAGAATACATGTTATCTAGAAGACGGACACAGAGATGCACCAGGAAGGTCAGCAGAATGCAGGAAGTTAGTAACGGTTCCATTTCTGCCTATGTTATAAAATAAATTATCGAGAAACCATTGAACTGAAGTACTATCTTGGAATGCTCTAGTCAGATAACAGGTTTACCTGCATGAGAACAGAAGAACTTAATCTTATTACCTCCGCCAGTCAATTACTGTCCCAGAAAAATAATCACGGGCCATGCAAAACTACAAACGTTTTGTACAGCTGGTACGAATCATTTGAAGACACGGAAAGCACCTAGAACAGGTACTCACATCTTGGGCCACACCATGAAACTCCAAAGCTGCCTGCAGGAGATTCTGCCTAAACTCCAGCTGACTGGCCTGCCGGTAGCAAACATCGCTGAGTTGCTGCTGCAGAGACTTCAGTTCCACCAGGTCTTCCTCGTCCCCGGCGTTCAAGAGCGCTGCAATCTGCTGGTTAAGCTCCACGTACACTGCGAACCACTCCTGTGGCGGGAGGGACATTACAAAGCAAACAAGGTCCGTTAGCTCCTGGAACACCGTGTATCTTTTTTTTTTTTTCAGAAAAAAAATCTGAAATATTTTGGAAGGCAGAATTATTCAAATAGAGGATAAGTCCCCTACCATCCACTGTGATCCCTGAAAGTCACTGCTGGCCCAAACTAGTCTCCCCTGTGCCTTTTCAAGCAGCCCCTGCTCCGATGGAAGCCTGTTTACACTCAGTTTATCAAACCAACTGCAGTCCTTGTCCAACATTCCACGAACCCTGCGTGAGTTCAAAGGTAAGATCGCTCCTCATTATCCCCTCCAGACTGTTTCTTGTCTGCTCCCCCTTCTCAGTGCAAGCTTCTGAGTTTCCCCCCGCCACCCGCTCTTCCCTCCCCACATCTATGGGGGTACGGGCAAGGCCTCGGCTTTCTCTCAGCCATGTTTCCACCATGCAGACATCTACCAACACCAACTCTTAAACTTGTGTCCTTGGCTCCCAGGTTTCCTTTCTCAACCGTATTGTTCTCACTTCATCTAATGGACCTATCACAGACACCATAAAAACGGACTGTGTAGTACTCTCCCGCTCCCCAAACCTCAGCTTCATGTACTGACCCCAGCTGTCCTTTTAGCGGACTCACACTTAACAATCCCACGTGTCCACCAGTCTGTGACTAACAGGTTTACTGTCCAGTCTCTTGTTCTTTCTTCTATCCGAGATCAAAGGCTGTTATCCCGACGTACTTATCACGCGCGATATAAGCTGGTTTCTCTGCCTACTGTGCCTATACCGAGATCACGTCGCTATGGTGCTACAGCCATGACTACACCAGATGCCAGTAGAAGATATAATATACAATGATGTCCCACTCAAAGTTTTCAGTGCTCATCCTCCACGGCTGGGGGCCACTAACCCTCAGACTTGGCGATGCTTCTGTGTCTTCCCAGTCAATTCTTGTCCATTCTCATGACAACCGGATTTCTCATACCTTACATCTCTAGTTCTCTTTTAAAAACCTCATTATTTGCAGCCAAATATGTGGCCTTTCTTAAACTTAAAACAACTTGCAAGTAGTGGTACATATTACTTGTACGTATGAAGGGGTATTGGAGCTGTGACATTCCCATGCATGCATAGTAGCCCACTTTGGGCTTTGATCATATCAAAGATCTCAGTTGTTTTTATTATTTAAAAAAATGGCATACACAGTATTAGGTTTTATCCCACAATGTCATTTTCAAAAAACTTCTCTCTCTTACTATCCTCTCTCTTTCCCACGCACTCCTGGCCCTGTCCCGGTGTGTCCCACCTGTCTGCTTTCACACTGTGACCTCGCGCCCCCCCTTTCCTAACCTCTCCTCAGGTTTCACGATCTCTGCACACACTCCTCTCACCTACTCTAAGCAGAGATGAGAAAGAACACACAGTTCCTAAGATCTTACTTCTTCCTTCACTGGGAAGAAGTCTCTCATCCCCTTCCCTGAAGGCTCTGCCCTCCCCTGGAGCCCTGCACCCGCCTCACACCACAGCCAGCGTTCTGCCCACCGGCCACTCATGGCAGCCGGGCCCCAGCTGCTGACACCCGCAGCTCAGCTTCTGCAGCTGCCTATACCGCATCAGTGCTTGTGAGCTGCATCACTAAGTAAGATGAAATATATTTAAACGCACATTTTAGGATGTCTACATTTCAGTGTTTTAAACTAAGTCACACACGTGCTTCTGTGCAGAAGCACAAGTGCACACCTGCGCGTGCACACAACGCCTCCTTATAGGAGTTCTCAACACTCATTTTCTCTCACTTCCTTTGCTCTTAGGAACTTCTCCTAACCAGGACTTTGCACTTTCTTTCTTCTGAAACCCAGCACGTCGCATTCACTAGAAAATTCCCCAAGCTTTATTCTTCCACCAATGAGCACTGCTGGCTCACTGAGAACTTAACACCTCATCAAATGTCTGTGGCCTCCGTTTGAACAGTTCCTAGTCCTCTGTTTTTATGAGTCTAACTCTGTGCTCCACACAAGTCTATGCTGAAAAGGACTGCAAACCTGTCCAATGGCATTTAGCTCCTTCCCACGGCTGAAAGGTAGCACACATTCCTACTGTAGACTGACCCTCAGCCCGGGAGCTCAGTCTGCTCCTGGCTCCCTAGTCCCTGGCAGCACCAGCTTTCTGCCTCCACCGGGCTTCTTCCGCAGCACTGCTCCATGTCAGGTTTGTCAGCTCCTGTCCTTGGCTTGGATTATTCCTTCACCCAATTTCAAGGTTCGAGTACTAAATGTGGGAGACTCTTGTACCCCAGGGTACAAGACTGTATGGTAAGACTTTGCTATAACTCAAGAATTCAGAACAATGTGTTCAATTAACAAACACTGGATAAATATGCAAAGTGTAAGACACTGCAGACTTGACATTAAGGAGGTAAGGGGATGATTTGGGCACTATTATTTGGAGATACTTTTGGCTAACAGGACAAGAAAAACACAACAGTAACACATATGAAAGGCTACATACCAAGACCTATGTGGTGGTGCTGATAAGACTGCCTTACTATTCTATTCACTATTTTAGAAACAATTAGTTTTTAAACTATTTTTTT
Organism: Dicrostonyx torquatus; assembly: GCA_028555095.1. Classification (NCBI taxonomy): domain Eukaryota; kingdom Metazoa; phylum Chordata; class Mammalia; order Rodentia; family Cricetidae; genus Dicrostonyx; species Dicrostonyx torquatus. The sequence continues at coordinate 8,900,125 of JAQHUG010000038.1, read as the reverse complement.
AATGTACAAACTTATTACAGTGACTGATACAGTATAGCTATCAAAATGGATTTCACACTGTATGTGTGTTGTGTGCGTGGGGGGCAATGTGTGGGCACTAATGTGCAGCATGTGTGGGGGTCAGAGGACAACTTTCTGGGAGTAGGTTGTTTTCCTCCCACCACGTGGGTACAGAGGACCAAACTCAGGTCATCAGGTTTGACAGCAGACACCTCTCACCAGCCCAAGAATGTCTTCATGTAAAAAACACCACAGAGAAACATGCTGTTGTGTTCTTAAATAGGAAGTGATTTCACTGCCTTATTTATAGCTCTTGGAAGTTTAGTTAGTATTCTGAAGAAATGTGTTCAGTTTCTGAGAAAGAAGTTGCAATGATTCTTGCAAAGCAGTAAAGTAAGGATTAGCACAGTCTACTAAGGGGCTATCACTGAAGAGCACAGTCTACTAAGGGGCTATCACTGAAGAACACAGTCTACTAAGGGGCTATCACTGCAGAGCACAGTCCACTAAGGGGCTATCACTGAAGAGCACAGTCTACTAAGGGGCTATCACTGAAGAGCACAGTCTACTAAGGGGCTATCACTGAAGAGCACAGTCTACTAAGGGGCTATCACTGCAGAGCACAGTCTACTAAGGGGCTATCACTGAAGAGCACAGTCTACTAAGGGGCTAGCACTGAAGAACACAGTCTACTAAGGGGCTACTACTGAACAGCATAGTCTTCATGCTAGCTTGGTGCACATCGAAGTCTAAACTCTTTGGTGGGTTCCAGGGTGGACATTTTTAAAAGTACCCTTTAAGTTATGCTCACTAAGATGAAGAATCACCATTGTGTAGGTGATTTCTTTTTCCTTTATGAATTCATAAAATACATACAGGTTCTTGCAACTTTTCCAGGAATGTAATATAACACAGGAACTGGTATGTCTCAAGAAATCAATATATTGATTAGAGATATGGATTTTACTGATTTACATAACTAAAGTTGTCCTAAAGGCAAATCAGCCTGTCTGAAATGAGGGTCAGGGAGGACCTGACTTATCTGTAAGAATTAAAATTAATCAAAGAAAAGGAAAGAGGGGAGCATGGGGTGTTTGTGATCTCAGGTCAGCAGACGGCCTTCGATTTACTCTAGTCTATCCAGCTTGCACATCTGTTGTATGGAAAATGACTAAGTATAGCAAAATGAAAAGGCATGAGATCTGGGGTCTGAATTAAGACTGTTAAATAGCCAACGAACTTGAACGTCTTCTGTATATTAAACAGTCAGGTCCCAGCAGCAGTGTGTGTGGTCGTGGAGCACAGCTGGAGAGGTAAGCATCTATTCTGGCTTTACCAGGGAGCAGCGCCCTAACTCAGATGAGAGACACACTGTTGGCCAGGCTACCACGGTGACTCCCACACAGTATATCTCAACATGAAATGTGTCTTGATCCCTTAAGCAAAGTCGTGTTGCTGATTCCTATAGATGGCACACACCAGGATCATGTGGCCTCTGTGGCCAGGATACCAACAGGACACTGGAAAGGCTTCAGAGACTATATTCCACAGTCTGACTCAGTTTCCTGCCACGCTTCTACACTTGCTTCTACTAAAACATAAGAGACTTTCACTGAACTGAAATTCTTCTTTTTTTTGTTTTAATTTTTTTTTGTTTTTGAGACAAGGCCTGGCTTCTAACCTGTAACTCTCCTGTCTTCAAGCTCTGAGATTATACCACATCCAGATCCAACTAAAATATTTTTAAAATTGTTATCAATTCATCAACCACTACCATGATTCTTCCTGTTTTTCCTATTGTATTAAAAAGCTGACTGTATTTCTAGCCAATAATCCTTTGCAAAAAACTGCATGCTGGTAGAAGTCTCATTCTTCTTTACATTAATCTTTTTTTTTTTGTTTGTTTTTTCGAGACAGGGTTTCTCTGTAGCTTTGGAGCCTGTCCTGGAACTAGCTCTTGTAGACCAGGCTGGTCTCGAACTCACAAAGATCTGCCTGCCTCTGCCTCCCGAGTGCTGGGATTAAAGGCGTGCACCACCACCGCCCGGCTACATTAATCTTAAACAGCCAAAAACATTTGAATTTTTAGTTTTAACTCTCCATTATGTTTTAATGTTTGACATAGAAATTTAATGCAAATGGTATATTAAAATTTTCCAAATTCTGTCTTTGTTAGCTATCAATACTATCATGACTTCACAAGACCTGAAAAAACATCAAAAAATTCTTCCAACACTTAGATCTTATTTGCAAATAACAAAGAGGGTTTTAATTTTTTTGTTGAATTTTTGGTTGGTTCTTTGGTTTAGAGACAGAGTATGTAACCCTGCATGGTTTAGAACTAGCTATGTTGACCAGACTGGCCTCAAATTTGTGGTAATTCTCTATCCTCTGCTTGGGATCACAGGTATATGTTATATGCCACACCGAGTTAAGAAATTCTTGACTAAAGTATTAACTATTAGGAGGTTAAATATCATAAGCTAGCTCATTTATTATCAAGGCCCTATTCACAAGTCAACAGTGCAGCGCCACCTATTGGTTAAAACAGAGCTATCCTCCTTCTAAATCTTTCAAGGGAGAATTTCCAATCTAATGAAAGTGCAACGGAACAAAATAACGAAACTCCGTGTTTCCCAAGCTTTAGCAGTTATCAGCTTGTGGCTGACTCCATCTTGTTCAGACTCCCATCCACCTCCCACACCTACCAGTTTCACAGTGAACCCCAAATACCACGCATGACTCAAATGACTCTAGTACAGCCCACAAGTGTCCCTTTTCTTGAAGACCATGAGTGGAGATGTCAATCTACCTCCACATGTCCCCAAGCACTAACAGCACAGCAATTAACATAAAGAAGAACATGCTGCCTCTTAAGTTCATTCGTTACTGGCCAGTTTTTAAAGATATTCTAAGGAGACACAGATTAACACAGACAATGTTAATTTTTCCAATTTTATATTAAGTTCATTTAAAATCAATAGAAGTAGCACAGCCTGAGGGAGTGAGGCTCTTCCTCACAAGCCAGACATGACTTCCTCATTAAGGTGAGTCCCACTGCCTCCTGGATATAACATGGGGCATATATCATGGGGCAATGGGCCTCGCCCCAGAAGCTGAGGAACACTGGACGCCTCCACCTATCAACTCTTACATGTTAAATTCTTCTGAGTTGTCAGTCTCTACAACCAGATTAGGGTCTAACTGACTGCCCAATGTGTATCTGATTTCCTGACTGTCACCTTCATAATGACAAGAGTGGATCTCTGGATCAACAGAGACTGGACAGCTGTTCTTAATGCCATGTCCTCAGCCCCACGGCTGTGTGTGGCTCTTGGGGACTGTAGCACATTCCCAGTAGAGCAGGGAATGGCCCTCACTCCAAGGCCTACAGAACAGAAGGAAAGGGAACAGGAAACAAGATGGGAGACAATTAAGGGTTGTAAAAAGAGGCAAATATGATCAGAATATTTGAAATACACGTACCAAATGTCACCTTCTTCTATATGATAATACTTCATGAAACAACTAAAACCAGAAGTTTCTGTCACAGAAACTACTGACAAAGGCTCTATATTTCCAGGTCCCCTTTTCCCCAACACTGTAAACATCGTCCACAACTGGGCTTCTAGAACAAACAGCGGAACTGCGTGGGAATCGAGACCAAACCATCAAGGAGTCTGTCTTAAGTCTGCAAGGGTACGTTCAGACCCCTAAGCGCCCAACAGGAGCACTCCGTGCTCTGTACCAACGTCTGGAGCCAGCCAGCACCCAGCACTCAGTCCCACCCTGGAACCAGCGACACACACAGACGACCACACTGTGACTTGCGGAGGGAAAGCTGCTCACACTGTGCTGGCTCTCAATCTCCTCGTGCTTCTGCTGCAGGGCCTGGGAAGCCCTGATGGAGTCACCAATGCCCCACTGCGCTCTCAGCTGCTCAGATCCAGGCCCTTCCAGCCAGTTTACAACCTGCGAACAAAAGGCGGGAAGAGTAAAAGAACCGAACGCGCTCCATGTTTTCATTCTGGTTAGTTTCCCTCCCCCAAATTCCTGAATTCCTCAGATGTTTATAACTTCAATTATTTAAATTCTAGCGCACATCATCGGTGGTGAATGTCTCATCTGGAACTATGCATTTGCACCGGGACAGCATTTCCAAAACCCTGAGTTTGGAAGAATGAGCACGGTCGCTGAGCACTTGGCTTTCGGCTATTCGACCATCTGCCGGGCTGGGGTAAAACACACTGCAATTTTCTATTACTGGAGTTAAACTTTCACTTAGAGTAAGAGAGTTGGAACTGCAGGACTTAGACTTGGGGAGGATACCAGGATTAGCATTAGTCAAAGGTTTACACTGGCACTTTAAAAAACCAAGTTGCAGAAGCAGCTTGTCCAAGGCAAGAATATATTACTGAAAAACTAGGACCAAAGGACACATGTCTTGACTCTGACTCAGTGAGATGTTCTCGCCATCCCTAGAAGTAGAGTTAATTGATAAAATTAAAGTACTACTTTCTCACTTCGGTAACAAACTGCAGAACCACCTGCTTGAATACTCTCTAGATGTCTTTGTAGGATAAACTAATCGTCCAGACTTCTAGAGAGAAGTCCTACAATATTGGGGGATCTATAGTTTGCCAGGACGACAGGACCCAGTGCTCATCTGTAGAGTCCCCATGGCAGGTGTAAGGAGCTGAGAACCACATGGGTAAGATATGAGTCACTCTAGTATCAAAGGTCCATGTCCCACAGGGTCAGTTCCATCATCAATCTCTGAACTCAGTGATACTCAAAGTTGTAGCTTCCACTGGATATTAACAGTTCAGCCCAGACCCTGGGCGTTTTGGTACATGGGCATTGCCAAGTAACGCTGGTCACACCCCAGTCTTTGTCAGGTGCTGGGCAACAGAGCAAAGACCAGACTCTCACTCAGGAGGTTTTGCCAACTCTTCTGACACCACACTGCTAAGGAGTTCTAACAAAGCTAAGCAGGTAGAGCGCGGCCAAGCTGTGACTAAGTTAGAACAGGGGATCCAATACGAGGAAAAGGCGACACCTAAACCAACACTTAGGACAGTTCCCGTGAAGTGAGAGCAGCTGCCTTGTCTCCCACAGTGCAATTCTGCTAACACGGGTGACACACACTTGGCTTTAAATGTTTACACATACTTTTATAATTACATAAACATACAGCACAAGGAAAGTCATGTGCATTTCTTTCTGTTGACTTTAAGCAGTTCTCCTGTATCACTCTGGATGGACTTGTTTCAGCAAACTCTTAAAGACCCAAGATTCAAATGATTTCTATCCTGTGGTTTTTACTCAGCACTAAACTGTAACATATAGTGATATATAAACTATAAGTAATTTTCCATGTGGCAATTATTATAATTTTTAATGCATTTACAAACCTTTCTTGTCTGCCTCTCTCCAACTGCCCAATCAACCAACCTACCCAGCAACCCACTAGCCCTTGTACCCCTTCACAAGACTGTCTCATCTGTGTTCAAGAGCCTGCTGTAGCATGGGTGAGCGATCACGCCATGACATTTACTGTCGATGCCATGATGAAGAACATACAGCATTTTCTCTAATTCTCTTTTACTTCCTTGGAAAAACATCTACTGGACCTTCTTTTGGTGTAGGAGGGTTCTTCTGTATTTTGTGTTGCTTTCATTGGTTAATAAAGAAGCTGCCTTGGCCTGTAGGATAGGTCAGCACTTAGATAGGCGGGGGAAAGAGAACAGTATGCTGGGAAGTAGACTGAATCAGGGAGAGAGACGCCATGATGCTCCTACCTGAGATGGACGTACGTTAGAATTGTCTGGTAAGCCACCACCTCGTGGTGACACACAGACTTTATAGAAATGGGCTGAATCCGATGTCAGAGTTAGCCAAGCAAAGGCTAGAGATAATGGGCCAGGCAGTAATTTAAATGAATACAGTTTTTGTGTGGTTATTTCAGGCATAAGCTAGCTCTCAGCCGGGAGTCAGGCACTGGGAACAAACGGCCGCGCTCCTTGGCGGGGACACAGCCATCCACCTATTCCTTGTTCAGGGATGAAGATGCTAACGGCTAATGGTATATATTATAAAACATGTACAATACTTGCTTTTATCCAAAAAACCTAATCATCACTTTTAACTGTATTTTCCAGTAACACAGATATTTGCAAGACATACAAACTATTGTTGTGGGAAAACTCCTGCCAACGAGGAGAGAAATCTCTCCACACACTTATTAGGGGGACTGGATACATGGCAAATGTCTGTTTACTACAGGTATGGAATCCTCTATGATTTCTTTTATCTTCTATTGCCTTAATATATTAACTCAATATATATATACACATACACATAGCTCAATGCTAGCATGAAAAGCTCAAAAATAAAACACTATTACTGCTGAGTTGCTGGAATAACCACCGGGATTTCTTTCGGCTGAACTCTTGTCAAGTTCATAGTTGATCCTACCGGCCATGTTCTTCAGAATAATGGAAAAGTCTGTCCCTCAACCCCGACTGTTTCCTCTCAGTCCTTCCCCTGTGCGGTCTCTGCAGGAGCAGGATGCTAGGACCTGCTTCACTTCACTGGCCACTACCACTTTCACAAAGGAGACATGAGCAGGGGTCCCTACGCGTGGAGAGACTTTGCTTCCCACCTTGGAGAGCATGTTCAAGGCTGCTTTCAGGACGTCAATCGGTGTACGCAAGACGCTCACTACTGTTCCATATTTTAGAGTTAAGAGAGGTGCTCTCTTAAGAAACCTATAAACCTTATGGGAAAGTACAGATGAGAAGAAACCACACAGCCTGAGAGGACAAGAGGCAGAGGAGGAGGAAAGCTGAAAGGCAGAGAGCAACAACCACACCCCACCACAACGAGTCTCACACAGTGACGGGCACATCCCGACAGCAGTCCTGAGCGCCTTATTTAGAGTGAAGAACCAAGTCACCCAGCAAGTGGGAGCAGAAGTGGAATTCACTTCCATCAAGTGCTGTGAGCTTCTCTGCTTGCTAATGAACTTGACCTCATGTGTCCTGTACTGCATCCCCTCTCGTTCAAACTCGTGCCCTTTGGCCTTCTACACAGCATGGAAGCCCCAGTCAGACACACACTTCTTGACCCTGGGTTTCCTTGCCTGTGTAACTATAAAAAGCAAACCTTTGCTCCTCATCATGAGTCCATCTGCTGTATTAGTAGAGCACACAAAAGCGAGTTATGAGTGCAGAACCGTGGAGACACTATAAACCTAAATATGAATTTCATATAAAGGAGAGGCAGCTCATTGACACAGAAACCCAATTACGTGACCAGCAATACACATAGCTTTAACGCACACAGAAACTGATTTTCTTCAGTATGTAACATCACAGTGTACATGCAGTAACTGCATGACTATTTCTAATAAAATTATTCAAATTGAGGTCAATGCCCAGTAAACAAGTCTATTTAAATGCATCAATGGTGGCGGCTTGCCAAACGGTGCTATGAAATTTTCATTCACACTTTACTCAGTCAGTTACGAATGCTAAGTTACTTCAAAAACAGTCATGGATGCAATCGGTAGCAACACGACCCCTTAAACAGTGATTCATACATGTAAGTGTGAAGTACAACCTTGTCAGTGTGTCCTTAAAACCTACGAGGACAAACATTTGCATAGGCCAAAAATGGCTATGGCAATCCACTATTTTTTCATAGCTGGACTGCATGAGGGAATTATCAGGACACACACACAGTCATCCCCAGCAGGAGGCGTGCCAAGCACCTGACTGCAGGAGGGCACAGGGACACAGCCTCCAGCTGCACACTTAGGCAATGGTCAGTGCTTCTTTGCACCTATGGCCTCTCTCTAGAATGGAGGAAAAGTGCATGGAATGTTCCAAGAGTAACGTTTGCAGCGCTGGCAGAAAGACCACAGCACTCTTAAGTGGTGCTATCGCTTGCCCAGGAGGAGGTGAAATCTGATTTTTAACTGCACAGAAGCAGCACAGAGAATATTTGCATTCTTCATGAAGTCTGATATGCTGATCTCAACTGTGACTGAAGATTACCACACGGCTGAGCACACGCTTTATCAGAGTTCCCGACAATTATCACATGACGATTCAGCCGGTTTATCAGCACTACGGATTGCTCGGGCGTCATGTTCTCAGTAGCAGGACAGTACGGTGATGTGGACAGCTCCATTTTCACTGATTTAACATAAACAGACGTGCAGCTTTCTGATTAGTTTTATAGACAGCGATTCCCCTAATCTGTAAGACACTATGGTTCAGCAGATCATCCACGTTATAGTTAAACAGCCATTCTGGCCAGGGAACTAGAACTTTCTCTAAGCTGTGGTCTGTGGAAACGCTGTGTGCTGAGCACTGGTGCACCAGCTATTTACAAACTTCCTGGAGAAAACAGCCGGTGTGGCCACACCTGCCTGAAATCTGAACATTCAGGAAGCTAAGGTATGAGGCAGGAAAATCATGAGCTTGAGGCCTGCCTAGGCTACAAAGTGAGCCTAAAACAAAAACCAAAAAAACTGAGTCAAAATGAAACTTATCTGTCTTTAACAATGATCTGTTAACTATCATCACAGATATTACAAATATCATCAACATCCTTATAACCATCATTATAATACCGTCATCATCATTATAATATCATCAACATCACTATAATCATCACTACCACCACCATCACCTCCCTTCTCTAGTCTCTTAATTGGGCATTTAAAATATGCATTTGTCAATATATTAATTCTTTACTCTTACGGCTTTATCTTATCTACTTAACAAAGCATACAAGGGATAAATCTTATCTCTACTCATAAACCCCAAAGCCAGAGCTTGTTGAAAATCACCGCTCTAAATCCTCCCAAGTCTTGGTGTAAACAGGGGTGTGACCGCCCTTGCTGCTACAACTGCTCTGTTTGTGGAGAAGAAACCAGGACAGAGACAAGTCTTCCAAGGCCACCAGCTCAGAATAAGAAGAACTCAGACCCAGACCGCCTGGGTTCAGAATCTGAGTCTTGTCCCAACCACTGTGCTATTTCATCTCTGTGGTTGCCAAGGATAATTCCAACAAAAAGGCTACAGCTGCCTTGGGCTTAAGGCAGAGTGCCTTACCTTACTAATGAGCACACAGAACTAGTCACAATTAAACACTGGCTCCGACATCGTTGGTTTATATGTGATCAAAGTAAATAAAAGCCTCAATTTTCTGCCTGGAAATCAACACCGCTCTTTCACATCTTCCTTCCTAGGACAGCTTAGTCAGAGCCAGCAAGCTAGAGCCTGCTGGTCAGATCTGGCCCACCACTTGCTTTAAAAAATTGTGTGCACATTCACACACAAATACTCTACTTATACATTCCTTATACTGCAAAGAAAGACGAAGCAGCTGTAACTACAACACTATGTGATCCATAACGCCTAAATACTTACTGAGCCTTTACAGAGTACGTCAGCAGGGGCATCCAACATCTTGGCTTCTCTGTGCCACATTGGATAAAGAATTACCTTGGGCCACACATTCCAGGAAGTGTAAACCTACTGCCTATGGCTTATGAAACCATTCTTGAGTTTATTCTCTGTGACACTGCTGCGCTAAGGCACAACGCAGGCTTGGCTCGCCTGTGTAAAGTGTAGTTTACTAAGTATGCACTACCATTAGAGTACTGGGCTCTTTCCGAACACCAGCCTTCCAAAAGTAGCTCAATTCATGAGAAGAAGTTCTGTAGAACCCAAGTCCCCCTTCCTCATCATGCTAGTCTCTAACCGCCATGAATGCCAAGTCTCCTATGCACCTTTCTTCTGTGTGATGAAATCACCGATATTCCGGGAGAATACAGTGAACTCCTACTTCTTCCCAGGAGGCCTTTCCAGACTATAGCAGCACAGAAATGATCCTTCTGCAGAGGCCTAGTGCACGCTGGCTCTTTCCTTATGGTGCTTAATGCTTTTCCTCCCTAAGTTTATCAAGAAAATGAAATCTACTTTTATAGCCTGTATTTTAGCACCATAAGAAACATTTAAAGCAAAACAAAAACAAAAACAAGCCAGCCTACAATTCACAACCCCAGAGAACCTAGACAAAAAAGAGGACCCTAAGAGAGACACACGTGGATCTAATCTACATGGGACGTAGAAAAAGGCAAGATCTCCTGAGTAAATTGGGAACATGGGGACTATGGGAGAAGGTTGAAGGGGAGGGGAGAGACAGGGAGGGGAGCAGAGAAAAATGTGTAGCTCAATAAAAACAATTAAAAAAAAAGAAAGACTTCATATTTACCTAGAGAGTCAGCGGATCTAGGTTTGAAAACAGCGCTGCAGCTTTCCAGGCTGCTTGTACTTACATTTATTCGCTTACTTTTAGAGGCTTGTTTTTAATTACATGTACATGTGTGTGTGCAGAGATCGGTATGTGCATGTAAGCACAGGTACTGTGAAAGGCTGAAAAGCACACACATCAGATTCCCTGGCACTAAAGTCACAAGCAACTGTGAGCCCGTAAAGTGGGTATCGGGAACTAAAGCCAAGTCCTCTGCAAAAGAATTCACTCTGACTGCTGAGCCAGCTTTCCCAGCTGCTCTCGCTTTGTCTTTAAATAAAAGTACTGAAAGATTTATTTTCTTAACTGCTCAGTAGATAAGAATCCACCATAATCTAAAGAACAGAAAGGTCTACATTTATTTCTGGTATTTTCAGCCACATTCCTTAGGAAAATCAATTCCAAAAGCAACTAAAATTAATAATTAAGTACATTTAACATTTCTTAACATCATAAAAGAATAAATTTAATATTTGAATTATCCACGTCACATGTATTACTTTGCTAGGATAGAATACATTACAGTGATATTAAATAGTCCAGTAGGTTTTAGAAATTAAGAATGAATCAAACAACCATGTTCATTATGCACTAAATGAATAAGGAAACCATTTATATTTCAAACTATTTATTTATATTTAAAGAGACCATTCATATTTCAAACTATCCATTCTGTTAGTGATCAGTTCCACCACGGCAGAAATAATGTAATTTTCATGTAGATGTCCCTATGAGGACAGGAATCCGGTTTGGAATCGGTAAAGTCCTCTACATAGCCAGTCACACAACGGACATGATCCAGGGAAAGACACTTGGGATGAGTTCTCAAGGACGAGGCGCCCAGCCTGCCACCCACCTGCATCACCTTCTGCTGGATCTCCTCCAGCTGTGTGCGCTTACTGCGCTGCCTGCAGACTTCCTGGTAGCGCGTGTACTGCTCCCGGAGCGAGTCCAACAGCTTCATAACCTGTGGCTGCGCGAGCAGCTCATCATCCATAGGAGACCACGAGACCCCGCCATCAGAACCGTTAAATCGGCGCTGCTGTAATTCAGATAACAACTCATGCCCTTTACAAACGAAAGATACTTGTAATTAATGCCCACAAAAGAATACAATCCCTACATGTCGATCTACATTCTAGCCCCTGCTCTTAGAGCCCAGTCCTCTGCCTTCTCATGGAGAATGAAAGGCAAGTTAAAGCTCTGGGCATCGCAATGAGAGGGAACCCACATCGTGTGCACAGACGCGAACAGTCAGCTTATATACACTAGGAAAAACACTGAAACAGATGGCGAATGGTGTAAAAATATACACCCTATACACCGTAGTAAATGTAGAATATGTGTAAATCTGTATTTATCAGATTCTTGGTGGAATAATTACTTGAGATATTGTGTCAGTAAATCATCTTTCTCTGTGGAGAAAAATTATACTCTGGAATTTCCATTACCAATACAAGAAATGGGTTTCAACTCCCCGTTCTCAAGCACAGCACTTAAAAGTTGACAGTGAAGCAAATGCATTATCAAAGTTTTATGTGCAGTGCAGAATAATACTGAAATAATCTCTGCAGGAATGTCTACAGCACACTGACTGACGAGCCAGCATGCCTTATTAGTGGAAGAATTGTGTAGAGCTCGCTCGCTCAGGGAGCCACTCACACGTGACAAACCGCACGGAACAATACACTAACAAGCATAAGCACGTTTACAAGTTTAAAAATAAAGATATTGTTTGCCCAGGATAAAGCTATTCTGATTATTACAGAGGCATCAAAAATACCTAGACATTACAGATTTTCTCACTCTCATCTTTATTTTAGAAGCATCTTAAATTTAAATGGTTTTTTTATTAGAGCTTTCTGAGAAAAAAATCTAGATTGTTCTAAATCTCCATTATATACTTTCAATGCCTACTTTAAATGTCCATAAAACAAAACTTAGTGCATATATATACATATATACATACATATATATAAAATGTTCTTAAATCAATGGCTTAAAATAAGCTTTCAAAAATGTTAAATAATTCATGGAATTAAGTGTTCATATAAAATAGTACTTTTACTGACCAACTACTGTAATTTCTAAACATGCAATATATGGATTGTAAGTATTTCTTTACTCCCCAAGGAACTAAAATCTATATTATATTGAAAATTGAAATACAGCTGGACAAATATCAAATCTGTACAGATTTTTAAAAAATTATTCCTGGCATTTTATAATTGGAAAAACATTTGTTTTAAAAATTTGTACAAATACTTAAAAAATATCTGAATGTTTACATGGCTCTGTATATATCTTTAATAGCAGAATTCATCATTTTTTTAAACTACCCTGACAACTATTATCTTAGCATTTCTACCAGAGAGGACTTAGGACAATAATTTCAGAAAACAATCTGATGCCTCACTGCCTGGACTCAGGCTCTGACTACAGAATTTACTGAGTGTGTGTGTGTGTGTGTGTGTGTGTGTGTGTATGTGTGTGTATGTATATATATATGTGTGTATGTATGTGTGTGTATGTGTGTGTATATGTATATGTGTGTGTATATATATGTGTGTGTATGTATGTGTGTGTATGTGTGTGTATATGTATATGTGTGTGTATGTGTGTGTATATGTGTGTATGTGTGTATATATATCTCCACAAAGGAATGCACTGGAACCCTATGCTTGCCAGGAAAAGTGTGCCACTCCTGAGCTACGTGTTTTTACATCCTTCATTCTGAGATGAGGTCTCCACAAGTCTCTCAAGCTTTCATTTAACTCACTTTGGATCAGGTAGGCCTTGCCCTTGGTACCTGGCTGACCCTGCCTCCGAGGAGCTGTGCCACCAGCCCCGGTGTAATCGTTTATGTTTTAGTTTCACACCTTTTGAAACCGATGCAGTAACAAGACCCACCTCACAGACTGTAATGATGGATAAATGAGTTCACACACAGAGTACTTAGATCTGTGCCTGGAGTCCAGGAAGACTGGAAGTGGGAGCTATTAATTTTGAGATTAGAAATAAAGTTGCAGTGTTTCATTGAAAGAATTCCAATTCATTCTCCTAGAACTGACAAACCTCTACTGCAGACACGGGGCTAGAGCACACAGCGTGTGAAGCAAGGGTACCAGAGCACAAGGCTTAGTGTTCACACAGATGAAAATCACACAGATGTTCACAAGCTGCTGCAAAAGGTGCCTCTGGACCTGGACCTGCTTTGAGCTGTGGTGATAAATTTTCTTAACTCACTCTGAACAACTTATTTACTTAGTTATTTTTTTTAATCTCTAAGTCTTGATTTCTTGAAGTATAAAATAGAGATAAAAATCTAATTATCTCAAACACTGTTGAGAGAATACAGCACATAGCAGGTATTCAATAATTTCCACAACAACCCAATGAGATAGAATTCAATGCACTTTGTAAAATTCAGTTTATTAAAACAGGAAATAAATCCAGTTTCTCTAGAAGATAATTTGTCATTACTAATTTTTAAATATTATACTAACATCATCAGGTTAATCTCAAAGCAGTTTGAAAATCTCCTCTTTAAATTCTCTCTATATTTAAATTCCCATATACATGCTGAATAGAGTTGTTTTTAAACTGGCTAATACTTTGCTTACTAGATTATTATTATTATTATCACTAGTAAATGTTTTGGTTTTTACTTTACCTGTCTGAAGAACTGTCTCAGGATCAACAGATGGAAGAAAGTTTAAATCCACAGACCTGGCAGACATTAAAAGAATCATTTTTAAATGCTGTAATATTCTTATAAATCTACTTCAGAAATTATTTTACACATAATGCATATATTCCAGAAGGATCGATGCTACCTTCTACCAGATCAACAAAGAACAAACACCAATGTTCCTCAAACTGCTCTATGATGTAGGAAGTCATCACCACCAAATTCATCTTAAATAGCCCAAACCAGAGAGGAACACAGCAAAAGAGAACAATTTCCCTGAATGAAAATAAATGTACAAAATCTTTGATATACTATTTGCAAACCAAATTCAACAACACATTAAGAGGACTATATATTTAACTGCCAAGCTGGGCTGGCTTCAAAACAAATGCAAGAAGGTTCAACATTCATAATTAAGTAAGTGTAACATACAACAGACAGACTCAAGGACAGAAACCTCAATAGACAGAAGGAGACAAGGGTTTTCACTCTCTCCATTCTTAATCAACACAGTATCTGAAACCCTAGCTAGAAGAGAAATAAAGGGTACAAAAGGGAGAGAAGAAAGTCAAACTGTCCCTTAATGAAGATGACATGGTGCACAATCATGTGACTAAAACACCCTACAGCACCAACCAGGAAACTCTTAGACCTGCTAAAACCTTTAGCAGAAGAGGAGGAAAGATCAACCCACAAACATGACTAGCATGCATACATACATGCACGCATGTGTGATATCCTAACAGTAACATGCCATGCCATCCCTACTGTTGCTTTGTTTCTTGGGAAGCTGGATTCTGCCTTCACTTCCTGAAACAGGTGAGAAAGAGGAAATTCAAGAAAGCTAGAGGAGCTAATTATAGCCAAAAGCCATCTTGCTATATGCTGAACTAAATTCTGCAGATTGTTAACTGACCCATGCCCTTGCCTCTTGGGTAGCCAGGATGCTCCCTGAGGGACAGCACAATGAAGGTTGATAATATTCACAAGAGATGGGTGGGATTTTATTACCTGTGTACAAAAAAAAAAGCCAAAACGGTAACATTTGAGTGTGGAAGGAGACTGGTAGGCACAATATTTTATTACTATTTCAGGAAGACACGCAAGTCAGTATTTCCCAGTCTTCCTCAAAATATTAAAAACACCTCAGTAGAGAAAGAGAATGGGGCCCTGAGCTATTGTTACACAAGCAAACAGGTTTCTTTGGTGCTGTGCTTCCTCAGAGCCCTTAAGCCAGGTTTGCAGCCATCAGCAGAGATAGAATACAGCACTAAACTCCATCCATCACCTAATTTTCCATGGGTACCCTTTTCATATGTACCTCTTTCCTGAAAAGTGTGTGTGATAGCTATATATAAATCACATACTTAGCCAGATATATGTATTTACATTTTTATTTTATATGGTGCTGTGGAACTGTTCCCTAGGCAGGATATGCCAACTGCTATCTTAAACAGTGCAGCTTCATAAAGAGCCTGCCGTAAGACTGGCCCGCTAACATTCCTCTGTGAGAAAGGAGGAGGGTGTATCAGACAGGACAAGAGGCTTACAAGAGGCCTCTCTCCCCCCGCAGGATATACAAGGGGTCGACACTTGCTAGACAGAGAATCTTTTCGTGATATAACTGCCTATAAGCTTCCTATGATCTTGGAAGGAACATCTCGCCCATGTGCCCATAAGTAATCTAAATAAAATTATTGGTTCACCCAAGCTAGACCTGTGTGGAACCACAACTCTATAGTCGGTCACAGGTGCTCTACCTCGGATGAAAAGACATTGTCTGTGCCTCCAAGGGAGAAGTCACACAATATAGGCTATGTAGAAGATTGACATATTTGACTATTAATGGTATCCTCAATTAAACTGAAACTCAAACGATTTGTTCTTACATTCTGAACTCATTTTAATCAACATTTGGTAAAATTACCATCCTCTTACATCCATGTGACCATGTTATCTCAGCTGAGATCATATTGACATTCACCGGTTCAAGCTCAGGCGCACAGGCGCTAGATAAGGCGGCCATGGATTCCTGCAAACTTCCTAACGAGAGAGCACGGTTCTAGTGACACTGACAATCAACAGCTCGGGGTGATTTGCATCTTAACACGCTAATGTTAGCCTTGGGTAGGAAGGAAGCTGGTCCACCAACCAATCGTGAAGACGGGCTAGGCCATAAAGGACAGTGAACACCCTGGTAAGGTAGCAAATCTAGAAAGCTACAGCCTGAGGACACAACTCAATTACTGTCAACTATGATGAAATGACGAACTCCTTCCAAGTATCACGTTTCAGGACGAGAATTCTCTATGACAGACATTGCGATGCTAATGAATTTAAATAAAGTAGTAAGAATTTTGTTTCAAGCTGCAGGTGTCTGCAGGGAAAGGCAAAACCAAGGGGAGTAGACAATGGCTTCATTTTCCAAGTATGGTCTTCTAACACAATGCTTCCCACACAGCCAGGCTCATCAGAAAGTACCCTTTTAAAGCCAACTTAAGTCCAATGAACGTTGTATGTGTAAGGCTAATGATCATTAGCTGTGTGTGTGTCAGTTCTGGGTAGAGTGTTATTCACTGGGGTCCTCTTAACCTGAGCCTGCAGCACGGGCATCCTTCACCAGAGAACTCCACCCACCTTTCCTTCTCCTGCTCGTTCCCCTTATCACTTCCATTGTTAATCAGAGCAAGTTCATCTAGTAATGACGTAGACTCCTTCGTAAACTTCTCAAAGACCTGCAACAGGAGAGGGCATAGACATACCATGAATAATCTCAAAATCAATACATAGCAAGGACTTCGGTTAACATCAACAGCACTATCAGTGGGGTTTCTCTTCCTTCCCACAAAGTCACACGGTGCAGTTCAACCGTCAGAGAGCATAACAGTGCACAGAGCCCGGAACAAAAAGCACAGTGCAAGTAATAAACAGTTTTTAATGGAATTTTCAAATGCATTAAATTATTCAAACCTTATTTGTTCCTATAATTTATTGTATTATAATTTATAAATACAATATACAATAATATAATTTATTTAAACTTATTTCCATTCTTAGCCTTCTGTGAGAAACACCTATATCAATAACGGATTTTATAACTACATGAATGTTACTGAGAACAGCTGTAGCCACCAATCCTAATTACAGACCATGTCCTTACCATACTGTATCACCAGTCAATACTGGTCATATTTAGCAGTCCAGAGTTTTTCAGACACAACTCAATAAAACAGTGCTGCGTGACACTGAGCAGCACGCCTGGAAGTCTGGACAAGCAGAAGCTTAGTCTGTCCTACTGCACCACAGGCTGATAAATCACATGAGAAGTATCTTCTGAAAGGGCCGTGTCATCGAGACCACCTCCCAAGACACTGTGCTGCCATCACTCTACTTTAAGGGCAACCTTCCCGATCCTGATCCAATGGACACAGCTAACACAGAGGGCTACTGTAGCCTGCGGGGCTGATCTAAATGTTTCAGGTCCGTATTCATTCTGTCTTGCTCACAACTGTACAAGATAGTACTGTTACTGTTACTGCCTTATAAATATGAAAACTAAGACAGGGAAATCAAATACAACAATGAAGGTCACACGCCCAGTTTCTAACACCACGATGCTAGCCAAGTGACCCTGACTTCAGAGTGTGGGCTCCGAACAATGCACTACTATGACATACACAATGAGCTTCTTTGTTTTTATAAAAACAACCTACATCTTAGTTTATTAAAATGAGAAAGTTATTCAAACATATTCATGTGTAGACATTTGATTATCTTGTTTTATAACACTATACCAACCAGCCTCTTATTTAGCCAGTCCATGTGATCGTAGGTAAGACTCCCACCAAAGTCTTCTGTCAACTGGCATGGCTCTATGTAACGAGTCAACTTATTGGCAGACACTAAAATAACCTACAGAGGAAAAGAAAAAAATACAAAGTAAACTATTAAAGTCTGAAAGTAAATAAGCAATACTGCTTTAAAATAATAGCAAACTATCATTTATTATTTAATGCAACATTTCAAATCAATTCAATTATGGTTATCTGCTAAAAACTATCAAAAAATTCTGATGACACCAATATTAAAAAAAATACCAGCAGTTCAGACAACCTATTTTACTACCGTATCACTATTAAAATCCATTGGTAATGAAAAGCTTTTCCTTGATGAAATCGTATGACAAAGAATTTTTGTATCAGTTTAAAATTAGCTGGCTGTACTAAAATGATAAAGAAGTATTTTGTAGGCAACCCCTGTAGAAATACATACTCTTAGCATCCAGATCGTGACATCTAAACATTTCATTTCTCAATGAAAGGAACCAGACTAGTCAGGGCGCTGACAAAGTATACAGAGGAACTCCATCTCACCCAGATCACTAGACATGGACAGAGACTGCTACGGTGGCACCAAAGGGGCCTGAAAAGATCTTCACTGACTAACGATGTCGGTAAAAATAAACTGGCTGGGAGGCACACGGCGAGAGAGGACAAGGGAC
>JAQHUG010000038.1:8865281-8876845 GCA_028555095.1 Dicrostonyx torquatus | reverse complement strand
GTACAGCGCCGAGTGTACACTAGCTACAGTACGGCAGTACAGCGCCGAGTGTACACTAGCTACAGTACGGCAGTACAGCGCCCAGTGTACACTAGCTACAGTACAGC
This sequence comes from Dicrostonyx torquatus, assembly GCA_028555095.1. NCBI lineage: Eukaryota > Metazoa > Chordata > Mammalia > Rodentia > Cricetidae > Dicrostonyx > Dicrostonyx torquatus. The sequence continues at coordinate 8,876,738 of JAQHUG010000038.1, read as the reverse complement.
AGTACAGCGCCCAGTGTACACTAGCTACAGTACAGCAGTACAGCGCCCAGTGTACACTAGCTACAGTACAGCAGTACAGCGCCGAGTGTACACTAGCTACAGTACAGCAGTACAGCGCTGAGTGTACACTAGCTACAGTACAGCGGTACAGCGCTGAGTGTACACTAGCTACAGTACAGCGGTACAGCGCCAAGTGTACACTAGCTACAGTACAGCGGTACAGCGCCGAGTGTACAATAGCTACAGTACAGCAGTACAGTGCCGAGTGTACACTAGCTACAGTACAGCGGTACAGCGCCCAGTGTACACTAGCTACAGTACAGCAGTACAGCGCCGAGTGTACACTAGCTACAGTACAGCAGTACAGCGCCGAGTGTACACTAGCTACAGTACAGCAGTACAGCGCCGAGTGTACACTAGCTACAATACAGCAGTACAGCGCCGAGTGTACACTAGCTACAGTACAGCAGTACAGCGCCGAGTGTACACTAGCTACAGTACAGCGGTACAGCGCCGAGCTAGCGCTGCTAAGTAACTAACAGAACCACGGAGCAGTGTCAGTGAGATCCACTTCCAGAGACGCAACACAACTCATTTTATAAAGATTATATTTACCTCAAAGCCAAGTCTATCCTTTTCTTTCCAAAAACAGAAATGGGTTACTTTCTTATCCCAGAATTCATCTGGCTTCACTACACACACCAGGGACACCTCAGCCGGAACAACGTTCTGCAAAACATAGAAGAACAAGCACGAATTACACATGCGAATGACTTACTAGATGTGCACATCACTGGACACTTGCAATTATGCTGCGATACTAGGAAAAGAAATCAAGTAAGAAAGCCAAAGAAATTCTTCAAAGCTTCAAAACCTAAGTGGCAATAAAGAAAGACAAGCTATTTAGAGTTTTTGAACAGTTCTAAACAGACTGTATATATCAATTACATTTGTTATACAGTATCACTGCTGAAAGTATGTTTAGAGGAAACCACAAGACTTATATTTTAGGTAAGAAACTATTAAAATTGGTTTTTCTAAGGGTCAGGACAAATGTTTTCCAATACCGCCATTATGAAGAATTTCTTCAGGAGGTGAGAAATCCATTTTCTCACAAAGTTGGTTTCTTATCTGCCATTACATACAAAGTCGGGGTTCTTTGTGATCAGTAACTGGGAGAAGACAAACCACCTTTTCACACAACACAATTTCACATTTTCTAAAATGACCAAGCGTGGTAGTTAGCATTATTAACTTGGTAAGTACTTCTCATTAATCAGGAAGCTGCCCAAAAGTCTAACTTGAAGATACCCTTGCAATCTAATAATTTCTACCACCCATTCGGCTAACATCCCAACCTAACTTCCTGAAACACTCTGCGAAGGCCTCATTGCTCTACAGTCTGGGGTCAGAACCTGGTCACAGCTGCTAATGCAGTTCAAACTGGATCCCTGCTGAGTCAGACCTGACTGTGCACCTCTTCCTGGCACGCTCCTCCACCAGGGCTGAGCTCAAAGCTCTTAGAACGCAAGTCTGAACCCGCCTCACGTGTTTGCCCCTCCACTCCCTCTGCTCAGGGTGTTCTTCACTGTGTCCTGTACTGAGGGCTCCCTCCTTATGGAGGCTTTCCCTGCAATCTAGAGGGTGTGTGTGTGTATGTATGTGTAAGAATGTATATATCTGTGTCTGTGTGTGTACTTGTGTATAAGTGTGTGTATATTTCTGTGTCTCTGTGTGTATCTATGTATAAAAGTGTGTGTATCTGTGTGTGTGTATTTGTTTGCATGTATTTGTGTCTGTGTATTATCTCTGTGTGTGTTATCTGTTTTATGCATCTGTGTTAGTCTCTGTATCTGTAAGAGTGTATCTGTGTTATGTATCTGTATGTGTGCATCTGTAAGAGTGTATCTGTGTATCTGTATATGTATGTGTGTGTGTATCTGTGTGTGTGCATCTCTGTGTGTGTATCGGGGTGTATGTGTGTGTGTATCTGTGTGTGTGTGTGTCCACATTCGTCACAGCTCTCACCACCAGTTAATGCTTCTCATTCACTTCCTTAAATGCCCATTGCCTGACTCCTCAATGGCACCTAAGCTTCCCAATGGCAGGCACTTATCTACGAATGTCATTATATATCTCATTGTCTGATATATAGAACCCATTCCATCAATATCTGTTAAATAGTTTAATCTTCATTAGCAGTGGATCTCACTCAAGTAACTGTAGCTTAGAGCTGGAGGTGATGAAGGAAGATCAGAAGTCGGGTGTGTCTGACTCAGTCTCGCCAGTTTCACAGGACTTCTGAAATGTCCAGAGGAAAAATATAATAGACTTTGAGGGCCCGAGAATCTCTTTTCCAACTACTCAGTTTTGTGGTGGAGTGTTTGCAAATTGTGTGCACGGTCAGCTTCTGATATTTATTTAAACTGAAATGTCCAACCACTACTGTGTTTGCAAATTATGTGCACGGTCAGCTTCTGATATTTACTTAAACCAAAATGTCCAACCACTACTCTAAGCCATCGAAGGCCACACTAAGTTATAAGTTTTTGGGAAGAGATGGAAAATGATCTTTCAACAGCAGTATGCCAGTGTTCCTGTAATCACTAGGATATAGCTAAGGTAAGCAGGATAAACTCAGCTGTTTCAAAATCCTTATCAGAGAGGCTGGGAAGTTTAGGGTGTGGTTTCTTCAGTTACTGACCTATGGGGCAAAAAATCAGTATTTCAAAGTCACTGGACAGGAAAACTATGAGAAGCAAGGGAAGCAGGACTCGTCTTTCAGAACATTAGTGATAGGCAGAACTGCTCTCACGGAGCTGAGGGAGCTCCCAAACAGCTGAGCCCAGCCCAAGATCAAAGCACTGACGTCATTTCCTGAATAGAGAGAGTTAGCCAGGAGAAAATGGCCAAGGGAATTCTGAAAATGTCAGATATGAGTCAGTCTAAATGTCTAAAAATTATCCATCAGGAAGAAAGTACAGCAGGGATTAAGTCCACTGACTGTTTTACAGAACTGCCCCAGATCCAAGGGCAGTCACCTGTGACAGGTGAGTGTCATGATAAAAGGAAGAGCACATGACCATCATCAATGGACTAAGTGGAATTTAACAACTTTTTCAGAAAAGGCTACCACACGTTTGGCAGAGGGGTTGCTGTGGGGCGCCAGTTTTAGAAACCAGTCCTCTGAGGACACCTCTTTATCTCAGGACAGAACCCAATGAGAAAGCGTTTAAGTCTTACCCTTAAGAAGGAAGCAACAGGGGCTGGTGAGAAGGCTCAGCAGTGAAGAGGCTGCTCTCCCAGAGGACCCAGGTTCAATTCCCAGCACCCAAATGGCAGCTCACAACTCTGTAACTCCAGTCCTAGGGGATCTAACACCTACTTCTGGTCTCCTTGATCACCAGGCACGATGTGATGCAAAGACATGAATATAGGAACTACATCCATACAGATTAGAAAAAAAAATGGAGCAATGGGTAGATAGTGTGGGATCACTTCAGACATGTGGAAAAAGCCAGGGCCCAGCACTTGGGTTTTGCCAACTTCTAACTTTGTGAGGCTGACCTTAAATAAGGCAGACAGTACTTGAGTCACACTAAACTCTGACACCAAAGTTAAAACCTGTAATTATCTCTCCTCGTTGCCATCCCTCAAATCTTCTCAACCCAACCATCCTAAGCAATGGATGACACAGGATTCTCCTAAGTGAGGATTTAGAAGCTCAGTCCCAATTCTCTGTGCGGCCCTAAAGGAGCAGCCAGTCGCCGCTCAAGTTCAGACTGTCTTTTATGCCACCGATACTCGCTACCTGTTCCGGCCGAATGAATTGCATTTTCCAAATTAGTCTACCGGCACCTTTCACTGAATTTGGTTCATTTGGGGATGTCACTAAATACTCCCTTTCTGGAAACTTCTAAGGAAGACCAGATACCTGAGAGCAGCCCACACCTTTGGGTGTTTCCATGTCACAGCAGACAAGAGTTTGCGGAGTCTCTGCTCCATGCCAGAGACTGACAGAACAAGTGTGAGGGACACAAAGAAATATAGGACAAGATGCCCCATCCCCACTCTGCAGACTTAGTAGCTGTTTATTAAATGTGAATTTACAAGCTGTTAATGCCCTAAAGACACAGCTATGAAATAAATTCTGGGATATAAGTTCTTAGTGTGATCATCACAAATCCTAAATTTTTATTGTTGTTTCTTTGTGCATTTTGTTTTCTTAAAGAAGCCACTAGAATATAAGGTTCACCTGCCAAACTTTTTCAAACTTGACTTGTCCATCCTTGATTCCTGTAAAACCAATAAGGAACCCAGGGAAGGGAGCGAGCCCCAGAAAGCACAGCACACGGAACAGCCAGGTGACACCACAGACTTTCTTGCTCAGGCTACTTCCACACACCAATCTATTTTCAGCCTTTAAAGTTTGTACAGCAAGGTGAGGCTCAACGCTACTTCATAAATTTAAACATATAAAAATTGAATTTAAGCAATTCAATGATACTGTGTGAAATCTCTTTTCAGAACTGAGTCGCTGTTGAGAAGCCTGGGCAGGGTCTGATAAATAATATGCACTTGTAATTTTCCATGGCACCCTGCTGTAAAATGGAAAGCACTTCCTGAGTGACAGACAGCGGACAAAGAATCACCTGCAGCATCAAGACGACTGTCTTCACCACATTCCACTGAGACCTCCTGCCGTCCACGATCACGGTGAATCCTCTGGCCTTACATTTCTCACTGAAACAAAACACAATCATGGATGTTAACCGAGGTCCAGACTCTCCCCAGGACCCCTGAGGAGGAAGGCAGAAGCTTTAGAGCAGGTGGGGTACAAATCACCTCGCTTGGTCCGACCTACAGTATCAACCGATAAAACTCTCCAGAGTACTCTTTCCGTTTCCAACATTGTTTTTCTTATATCTAGAAGCGTCAGTCACAACCTAATCAGGAAGGAAAAATAACTCTAAGCATGGTAAGCTAAGGTCTTAAAAAGTGAAGAAAGCTAACGGCTTTTCAATTTCTCCATCTAAAAATGGGACCAAAGAACCAGGTAAGGACCACCTGCCATGTGCCTAACGCACTTCTTACCAGACTGTACAGGTTATGAGGAAACAGCTTCGCACATGTGGAAAATAGTAAGCTATTACTAAACCACTGGAGATTGGCATCTTTGTGTCCAGAGATCCAACACAGTGAGGTCATACTTGCTTGCCAGACTGACTGGACGCTTGGGTGCTCCACCTCTCACCCATCACTGCCTTGATTTTTCCATTCTTAGTCATCTGGCCAACAAAATGTTATCTTTAGTATGCAAGATGTGTTTACTGTGTTTAACTATGCAAATATTTACTAAATGCTGCTACATGGAAAAGTTCCATCCTAAAGACAAAACTACATAGCTATATTCACTGTTATCATTATGTACCTATAAACTTAATGCAAAGGACCTCAACTACCCTCTCTCGGTACAGTGGGGGAAACTTCAGCCTTGCTTCCCAGAGCAAAGATCTGGAAATGAAGGCAGTTCAGCCCAGAGCCCTTTAAATTACTCCCATTATTGGAAAGGCAGAGCCAACCTTTCCCGGGGATTTCTGAGGCCCTTCCCTGCTCCCTCCCAGCACCCACATTAGTAACAGGAGTTAACTTAAACACATATTAACTCTCCAGCACATATCCAACCAGACAGGCAAAGCATGTCTAGCTCTCCTGAGAAACAGTGAGAACTACAATAAGAGGAGGCAGAACTCAGTATTTGGAAGAGGAACAGGATCCTTGGTAGGCAAAGGCAGAAACTGGGCTAAATCAACCGAGATGTATCCCAAAGATGCCAACTGAAACACATGACCACACAGGAACGTGAACATAAAGATCATAACAGCATAAGTTCTGATAGTAAAAAAAAAAAAAAAAAAGTAGAAATCCAGTGTCCACCAATTGCTAAACAGAGAGAACACAGCGCAGCCACACCAAAAGCACTGCTCAGCAGTTGGCACGCGCCACGACAGATAACCCTGCAGAATACGAAGCTAAAAAGCCAGGGTTGAGCACCCAGATGCTGTTTAATTCTCTGGTACAAAATGTACAACACAGGCAAAGCCACAGAGTGGATTAGCAGCCGACTGCAGCAGCTGGTGAGAGGAACACGGAGAGGGACAGCCACAGATTCTCTGGACAGACAGAAACTACCTGGAGTCAGTGTGATCACAGGACATTGAGACTACAGTCCAAACCACTGAACTGCATATGTTATTAAAATCCTATTTTATGACAAGTTAGTGAGATTTGTTTTAAAACTTTAAAAGTATTCAATGTTGGGATCTACACTGGGGGAAAATAAGGATCCTCTGTGGAGGGGAAGAGTGTGATACATGCCTGTGCCTAGGCACACGGTAACTGGGGGAAAATGAGGATCCTCTGTGGAGGGGAAGAGTGTGATACATGTCTGTGCCTAGGCACACGGTAACACTTAAATGCTCGCAGGGGTGGGGAGAAACCAGACACAGAGTCAGCATTTGTAGATGCAAGAAGAAATTCCTAGAGGTCCCACCAAAACACACTGGAAGGCCACTCTGCCGTAGTGTCTACAAGCACAGGAAGGCCAGCAGAGTCAGGGCAGTCAGACACTAAGTGGCCTCTGGAGGCAGGCAAGAACTCAGGGTCTTCTAGTCCTTAGAACTTTGCAAGAAATGGAGCCAAGACAAAGCGTTCCCGGGTGGGCCTGCCACCCAGAGACACACGCCATTCCCAGCGCCCGGCGTTTCCTTGTTAGCATCTGTAACCCTGAGATGTAGGTCACACAATCATTTGTTAATAATGTTTTTTAAAAAATAACACTTATATTCAATGCATATTATAAATTAATCTGCCAGTTAATGCTGTGGAAGTAATGAAGCTCGCAAATGCCACCTGTAACAGTCTTAAAGGATAAAACACTACATCTTCTAGTGTACTAAAAAGACCCTTAATTTTAGTTCTTACATTTTTCACTAAGATAGAAAATGAAAATATAACAACCCCAAACTGCCAGCCAAGTGGTATTTCAGAGGCGTTCCAAAGGGCACGTCCATGGTCTAGGGTGCTATAAATAAGATTCCTATACCACGCAATAAAGACAAAAAAGTGTGAGATTCCCCAACTCCTCAGAGCCTTTCCAGGGTAACAAGGCTGGGTTCAAACAACTCTGTAAAAGAAATGCGGATATAAAACACCCTCACTTCTGACCCATGAAGGCCCCTTTGGAGGGATTTCGAGGGTTCGAGCCCTGATGCTCGTAACTAGTTCTTGATTTTATCTATGGGCTCATCTGCCCAAAGTTCTGCTGATCCATGTCAGCATTGGGTCGACTGTGCTTTTATTGTAATGCTGAGTGTGGCACTCACCTTCATCACAGAACATGTTTGCAGAATGTCAGAACGTTCGTCTTCTAAGACTGCTAACTCCTAGCCCAATGCTTTGAGATTAGAAGGCCTTTTAAAATACACGATGACATGTCTGACAGCGCCTGAGTCAGAACACAATGGCCGTGTATTCCTACGCTGACATGAAGCCCAGACCAGGGTCTCCATGGACCCCAGCCTCTTCTCTAACCAGTGTCTGAGTACTGTGTTTCTCTTCCAAAGCGTACCAGCCACACTTACCTGGCTGGTGTACCCATGAAAATGTGAGAAGAGACGCAGCCGTGGGCACACTGGTCACCTGCAGACGGGGACCCACCAGCTGGGTTCCCACTCTGTCTCCAGCTCTAGTTAGCCACAGGGTTCTGGTCAAGCTGCCTGTGCTAACCCTTTCTAGGCTTCAGTTCCCTCATAAGATGGGGAAGAGGGAGCAGAGTTCCTCTCAGAGGAGCAGGAGAATTAAATGCCTGAACACCACCTACTGTTTCCTTAGACGGGGGTGTTCCTTCCATTTCTACCACAGGTCAAATCTGGGGTCTACACTGATTCAAGTTTTAAAGCAGCCACGAGCTGGCTCCAAACAACTACCATGCTTGCCACTTTTACATTTATTTAGTTTTTCGACAAATATGAGTCCTTGAGAATAGTCAGTTAGCAGGTCCTACAAGCCCACACAGGCCTACGCAGAGCTCTGAAGAGAAAAAAGCCACCGGGAAGACAAAGGCAGAAACAGGTGCTGACCACTGACTAAGGATGACATCTTACACAGCACAGAGCTGGGGAAATGCAAATGAAACAGTCGTCCCCCCCCCAGAGCTTCCAGAGTCTTAGACTGTGGGAGGATGGAAGCAAAGTTCCTCAGAGTCCACTTCACATGCACAGATGCGAGTCTATTCCTCATTAGTGAGGCAGCAGAAACATGGAAAACTTAGCGAACTGAACCACCCATGTAAAAACTGGAGAACTACTTCAGGCACATCACCAGAGAGACAAGAGAGAGACCCAGCAGGTTAGCGCTTTGGCTCTTTTGCCTTGCACCACCTGACTTCCTACGTGCACACCAGCCAGGAGACTGAGCTGTTCTGCTCCGCTGTGCCTGCACTCAGCCTCAGCTCCCGAGCCTCCTGCAGGATAGCCTCCGAGTGTGACTGCAGCGGTCTCCGGTTTGTCACAGCAGCCTCCTTACAGATGAGGTCTGCCTCAAAGACAGGCGCCAGGAGACAGATTCATGGAAAAGTAGTACGCAGGCCTCTAATCCTGCTTTGCCCGTTTCTGTTCATTTTATTTACTTGTTTATTAATTTATTGTGTGGAGTTAGCATAAAAGTCAGAGAACATTGGCAGGATGTGGTTTCTCCCTCCACCACGTGGGTCAAACTCAGGGAGTGAGGCTTGCACCTAATTGCACGGAGCCATTGCACCAGCCCTTTTACCTATGAATACTTTTTGCATTTCATCTGAACCTCTAAAAAGAAATTGCAGCTATGCTGATTTCAACTAACTTGAACAAACAAACAAAACTCCAACAATTAAAAAGAAACCCCCTTTTTGGATCACTGTGAGAAACCCAAGTCCCTTAGTTTCAATCTCCCCAACCATCACACAGAAAAGCCGGTCCTGATGATCCACCAGGTAGTAGGAACTACAGCAGATTCCAGCCCTGCTCTATGACTGACTAGCATGGCATGAGAGCTGCAGGACTCAAGGGGTCCCAGAGAGAAGCTAAGGCTTAGCACTGTGAGAGGCCAAGAGAGACCCCTGGAGAAGGTGCAGCTCGGACAGCAGCGGCCACCAGAGGGCGTGGCAGGTGTGGTGTGGAGCTGGCGTTGGCACGAGCCAACCAGACAAACTGTGCACACTATGGAGCTATGGGTGGCAGAGCAGGAGAGGTGAGGCTATGGGTGGCAGAGCAGGAGAGGTGAGGCTATGGGTGGCAGAGCAGGAGAGGTGAGGCTATGGGTGGCAGAGCAGGAGAGGTGGGCGCCTGTCTTCGCTGGCCTGAGGAGGGCGTCAGATCCTTGAGAGTTACCGGTGCTTAGGAGACACCTAATGGGTGCCGGGAGCTGAAATCAGTGAAGAACGGCAGGCACTCCCATCTCCCCAGTCCCTGCTTTGGATTCTGAGGTGAAGAGTAGACTTAAGCACACAGGAATGCTTGAGATTTTTCTTTATCCAATAACTATGAAAATTAAAATTCAAGAACCTTTAACTTGTGTGTGTTTTTATATTTTTAAAATAAAAATATTTGAAGACTAACAGCCTTCACTCAGTTTAGGGACTATACTCAAACTAGTGAAATAGTGAATGAAGCAAAGATGAGTTCATGTCGATTAAGTTTTCTCTCTGCCCCCCCCTCTCTGTGTCTCTCTCTCTCTCTGTCTGTCTATCTATCTATCTCTCTGTGTCTGTCTGTCTCTCTCTTCGTGTGTATGGGGTGTTGGAGGCCTGAGGGGACATCAGGTGACGGCTCTATTACTGACTGAGCCTGGACCTTGGCTGGCAGCTACCAAGCCCTAGCGATCTTCCTGTCTCTGCCATGCACAGCAATGGGGTGGACTCGCAAGCGGCTATGCCCACCTTCTTCTGAGTGTGCTGGGCACCGGAACTCAGATTTTGCAGCATTCTTAGCCACTGAGCCCTCTCCCCAGCCCTCATTTCTCTTACTGAGGCTCCATGGTAAAGAGATGCTTACCCTAACTGTTCTTGAAAGATTCAAAGTACGGACTTAGAAATCTGCGTGTTGGGCGGCGCACCCAACAGTCAAGCATTGCATCTGTGTGCTGCCATCAGGCCCTGGTTCTAGTCCCTAACTGCAATTTCACTACTGAAAAAGCATGTGATACTTCAACAGTGAGAATCAATAGGGAAACAGTACTAAAATGGAAGAAAAAGACACCTGTAGAGTCACCTTGGAATGCTGAGTAGGTAGTCCAAAGTGACGCTCAGCTCATCCATGTTCGTCTGCTCAAGGCATAACGGAATCGTCAGGATGAGTCCGCTGCGTCTGTCCTTCCCTCCTACAGAAGAGACACATTTGAGGTTTACCAGGTATTAAGAAGGAATATGAATAACAGCTTAATCCAATGTTATTAAAGCAATTACAAGTTTGGAAATATCTAATGGCTATCTGTAGTTTATAAATGCTTATAACAGTAAAGGCAAAAAAAAACAATAAAAATTCAGAAGAAAATGCATCCACGAAATCTTCATCAAAACCACAATCATTTTAATTTTTTCCATTTAGGTTGCTGCCTAATTGAATCAGCTCATCAAACACTTTTTGGGTGCCTAAGACAATCAGTGCTCGCAAGGAAAACCAACTTGCATCTGGAAAGGAAAGCTCCAAGTCATAACAACAGTATGAGTTACGGCCACTAATTTCCAACGCTGCGTCTTCATATAAAGTCCATTAAAATGCTATTAAAAGGAATGGAGACAACAGAGAAAATGATCTTTTTTTTTAAAAAGCTGTGGTAAGTATAAGGAAAGTAAAAGCTTGAGGGAGAACTTGCAGAAGTTTGAAAACCAGGTTGAAGGACACCCCACGACGACGGACGGCCTGAGCTCACTCAGAGAACCATGGATCTGCGTGTCAGATGGAAAGCACTGGAAGACTCATCTCCTATGATAGCCTTATTAGCAGCAAATAACATACTTATTTGATTATTTGATTCAGAGCAGAATAACACAGTCACGGCTGTGTAAGGCAGGACAGCCAGCTGTAGACTGTTCAGATGGCAGTAAACACACAGCAGGGAACGTGGCGGAAGCCAGGAAGTGGAGCACGCTGAAACCTCAAGTCCTTGTCCTGTTTGCCCTCAGCGTGAACTGTAACTGGTGAACCCAGCCTGATGTGCGCACCTGAAACCTAAGCACCCAAGAGGCAAAGGCCAGAAGATGGACTGCAAGTCCAACACCAGCCTGAACTACAACGTGAGATCATCACACAGCCATGGACTGTGGACAGACAGACAGCAAGTCCAACACCAGCATGAACTACAACGTGAGACCATCACACAGCCATGGACTGTGGACAGACAGACAGCCTGAACTACAAC
>JAQHUG010000038.1:8850310-8864327 GCA_028555095.1 Dicrostonyx torquatus | reverse complement strand
CACAAAGATCCGCCTGCCTCTGCCTCCCGAGTGCTGGGATTAAAGGCGTGCGCCACCACCGCCCGGCAAGGAGTAAGATTTTAAGAGAAGGGCAAGGGAACCTCTTGTTCTGTTCAGACAAGGCCTCTCTATGCAGCAATAACTGTCCTGGGGCTTTTTATGTAGACCTGGCCTTGAGCTCACAGAGATCCACCTGCCTCTGCTTCCTGAGTGCTGGGACTGAAGGCGTGCGCCACCACGCCTGGCTTGGGCAAGGGAATTTTCATTTGCTCTTCGAAACTGTTACGTTTTATTCATGCATTTAAAATAGACACACTAGCGTTCACATCTAGGCTGTAGGTGACATCTAAACCACTTTGAAATTTTCCTATAGGGGTCAGGTTTAATCCTCAAGACTGCACTCCCCTGAACTCCACATCTTCAGCTTCTTCCAGGATAAGAACACAGCTACTGGTGGAAAAGTGGAAGGGTCAGAAGCCACAAGAAACAGACCTTCAGGACAGCTGTGGTGGATGAGGTCAAAGGACGCACACGGACAATGTTATTGGTGTAAAGAAGAAACCAGCACCCACAGATGACAACAGTGGAGCCAGACATTTCAATATGCAGAGGCAAGAGAAATTCAAAGAATCTTCCTGGAGGACATCTGGCACGCCCCAAGCACTTCAAGGTAGTTGGTATGTTTGTTTGGTTGTTTTGGGTTTTTGTTATTGTCTGAGACAGAATCTCCTATAGCACACTAGTGTCAAGCTTTTGATCCTCTTGCCTCAGCCTTCTGAGTGCTGGGATCACATAGGTGCATGCCAATTTACCAGTCCTTATAGCCTGCTCAATGCTTCTTGTTGTATGAATTTACATCATCAAACAATCATTATGAAATTCACAAGGCTACAAATATGAATGCTAATAATATCATCCATATCTGAACACCAATTGATAACACAAGTTTAAAAAAGAAAACACAGATTAAATTAGGACTAACAACACCAGTAGAATTCAGCTTCTTGTTTTGTCAACTTTACCATCTTCATCAGGACAGTTATGTCAACTTACAATGACACATCCAACATTTGGGGTTAAAAAAGAAATAAGAATTATCAAGACAAGGACAAGAGCTCAGGGAAACAGAAAAGAAAAAAACAAATACACTATAGTCCGAGTAACCCTAAACCAGCAGGGCCACGGACTGTAGTTTCTCCTGATATATTTAATTATTCAGACGCCAAAGTCATTGGGCCAGAATGCAGCATACCACAGCTCTCACGGGAGCGGAGGGTCCTCCGTCTTCACCTTCAATCGTCTTAGTGGACATACACTTCTTGTTAGTAACTTTAAGCAAATTCAAGTCAGTACAGAGAACAGCAGAGGTGGCATTTTATAACTCTGGCAGCACAGTGAAAGCTTCCTGAGAACAATAAAGGACAGAAGCTGAGAGAAGTGGGAACTATCACTCCAGGACCTGCTGAATGCTAGTCTGTCGACCATCGCTGGGTACTCAGACTTCAGAACTGAGAAGTCAGTCAAACCACAGAACAGAATAAAAACCGGACGAGGAGGAACCAGCAGCAATGGATCATGGCAACCCATGCAAGGAATGCCTTAAAAACAAACCTTATAAAAGAACCATTACAGTCCCAACGGAAGAGTTCCGGACACGTACCTGACAGGAAGGCCAGCTTTTTCTTCAGGATGGGCAGTATCACGGAGGCCTCCATCTCAGTCCTGCCTGAGAAACAGTGAAATGTCAGCCACAGCATGGCAATGACGCTAACTCATATTTGTGAACGTTTATCCAGGGAAGGTATTTTTTTTTTTTTTTTGCAGAGAGCTGTAGATATTTTAGTGACATCTCTGCCCTTTCCCCACAAGATACCAGTGACACCCCCACTCCCTGCTAGAACACCGTCCTAAGTCTAGACTCTGCCAAACATTCTTTAGTAGGCAAAGCTGCAGCTGGCTGACAACCAAGGGCTGTAGTGTTTCAGAGCGACACTCCTGAGCCAGCGCACTGACTGTACACAGCGACAATTCAGAAATTATTTCCATTATTTTATTAATCCATGAAGTAGGCTGTCAGTCTTCCCTTGCTCTCCGTATTTCACCGCTTCTTCCAAACAGCTGCTTCCCTCGGCGGCACTAGCAGCACCTGATTCCCTGTCCTTCTTCTAACACCCGATTCCCTGTCCTTCTCTCTCTAACACCTGATTCCCTGTCCTCCTCTCTCTAACACCCGATTCCCTGTCCTTCTCTCTAACACCCTATTCCCTGTCCTTCTCCTCCCTAACACCTGAAACAGACTGGCAGCCCTGCTTACTCCAAGGTGTTTCTCACCAAAGTCTCGATTACTAGCTTCAGAGGTCCACATTCCAGAGTTTCATATTCTCCTGGGGAGAGGGGTAATCTATTTATTAGCTGACTTCAATTCTTTCCCTTTTGTGACTATTGTTTGTTTGAGACAGGGTCTCTCTCTGTAGCCCAAGCTGGCCTGGAACTCATCATGTACCCCAGGCTAGTCTCAACCTGTGCCATTCCTCTTGTCGGCCTCCTGAGGCAGGGATGAGTTTACCCTTTAGGGCAAGCCACAAGTGACTAGTTTTCCGGAGTCCACTCAGTCACGGCCCGGGTCGGCTGGGATTTATGGCTCTCTACATAACGGGATTACTCAGCAGTCAGCGCTGGGAGCAAGTCAGCTTCCCTTAAATGGAGGCTTTGGCAGGGCAGGCACTCTGAGACCTGGCCAGCCCTTGATACTCCTAACCAGGATTTGAGAAAGGCAGGCTCCTTAAAACACAAAAACAAAAAAAGCTGAAGCTCAACCACACTGCACTCTTACCCCGAGCTGCAGGGCTGGGCGAGGATTCTCTCCATCTTTCCCTCCTCTACAGCAGCTCACCCCACCCAGCACAGACAGGCCAGTCCTGGACAGGACTGTGAGAACCCAGTGAGAACCGCTCTCCTAAAGGAAGTCTCCAGAGTAGAAAATATGACTCTTTGGATTACGAGTCCAGCAAGGACCCTGCCATGCGCCTATCCCATTTCAGCCACTGTGCTGTGGGATAAAACACACCATTCAGGCTGTAGCCCTGTCCTGCAGAAAACACACTTAAAAAAAAAAAATCCCGAATTTGAAAAAGAAAACTATATATAGTCATCAGATAATGGCTAATTAAGCAAGGCTAATTAAGCCGGTGAAGTATTTTACAGGCTTTGTGGTTAAAAGAAAAACAAACAAAAAAATACCACCACCATTCCCAAAGAAAACAACCTGTCAAACCAATTGATGTACCCATAAGTTTTGCTCCTTAAACATTAGTCTTCAATTTGTTCCTTTCATTGTGAGTCTGTATGAGCCCAGCTAATAGAAAAGCTCACGGTTTTACATGCTGACAGAAAACCTATAGCATTTCGTGTTTCTAAATCAATACTGTGGTTTGATCAGCGTTATCAGCTGAACAGGAGCCCAGAAACTTGTGTTCACATCTTAGAGCTCACCCCGTGATCACCTTGGGATCCTAACCTAAGGTACACTAATAATGATTATGTTAATTAGCATTTACCTTACACTCAAGTGTTTATTACAAGCTTTGCCCTATAATGACTTCAAGTATTGACTTAATGTTCCCAATATTGTGAGGTAAGAGCTAGCTGCCCCAACATCGTGTAGCTCGTGAGTGTGGGAATTGGGACTCAGAAGCAGGCACTCTGGGTCCGTCACAATCCGCTACCCGCTCACCACCCAACAGCTCTGGAAATACAGGGACACTTAGGCAACTGAACACCAATCTGTCTAGACTGGGTACAAGTAACAGATATGCAGCAAAACAGAACGTGCATCTTTAGTCTTTGTCCTTGGAACTTCCTGAGTGACAGAGGGCAGTCTCTGGTGACTGCTAGCTTGCCCCTTCCTATCACTCCCATGCTAACAGAGCAAATTATGGCGGAGCCACCATGAGTTCCAGGGAAAGCCTGAACTGCCATCACACTCTAAAACTCCGAGAGCAGGAATAGAAACTGAATTAATCACCAGCATCCCATAATTTAATCCTTCATGATCACACAATAAGACATCTGCTGGTCAGGCAGTGAGCACACAGGGTGCAGAGGGTTAGCACGCTGCACGCGGCTGTGTTCTGAACCCCTCACACTTCACCACGAGTGTGTCATCTGGTTGACTAGGTCTGGGCTGTGGCGTTCATTACACATGGAGAAAACGGCTTTCCTGGGACCCGCGTCCCAGTGCATTAGCAAAACCTAGGGAGGCCATGTCCTGAGAAGCCCTGGTCTGGAGCCTACAAGCAGAAGTAGCCTGAGACCCAATACCTGCTACTTGGGGTTAGTCAAGTGAGATTCTGCCTTTAAGCTCAGGAGTTTGACACTGACTCTGGAACACGGTGCCCAAGTGAAGTCAAGTGCACAGCGGGCAGTGCCTGGAGGAAAACTCCCCGTGGACTCAGTGTCGGAAGTACACGGTGAAGACAGCCGTATGAACGCACGTGATACAGAACCGTAAGGGGAAAACCACACCTACTACAACAAGTTGAGTTTTACGTCTCTAGAAAGTAAGAGCTGCTGAGATGCTCCAACAGGACAAGCTCGGCCTCAAGGTCCCTTAGTCACACAGCAAAACTGGCTTCCTAAGCAGGCCGTTCCTATCTGGCTGGCAGCACAGGTTCCGAGCCGTGTTTAATTCCTTCCCGTTCTGACCTGCTGCTCCACCCTTCTCGTCAGTCCCATGCACTACACAACACTTTTCCAGTAAATTCTTTTTCTCTGCTTAGGTCAGCAGGGAATTCTCTTTTGGTCAAGGGGACTGTGGCTGACCTAAGGAACAACACTACAATTCAGCTCTTAACAGTGTCTCTCATCACTTCCTGCTTTATTTACAAACTCTGTTGGCAGGGCTGGAGAGACGGCTCAGTGGTCAAGAACACTGGCTGCTCTTACAGAAGACCTGGGTCTGCTTCCCAGCACCCACATGGTGGCTCACGATGATCTGTGACTCCAGCCCAGGATCAGATGCCCTCTTCTGGCCTCCATGGGCACCAGGCACACAAATGCTACACAGACAAACATGCAGGCAAAACACCCATGCGCATAAATAACTTGATTTTTAAAAAAAAAAAAAAATCAGAACATGGAGGCTTTGACCTTTGCAAAAGCAACTTGGAGCTGCAGTGACAGGGAGCTATCAGCTGACCGAGGCGGGTGCTGGGAAACTGAACCTGGGTCTGCCAAGTACTCCAAGACCCCGCTAGGCACAAGAAACAATGGCTCCAGGAGGCCTGGGAGTACAGACTCTGTGGCTAGAGCTTTGCAAGCTGGGTTATGGATTTTACGCCATTTACTACCCAAGCTTAGCTGTTTACCACCGAGCTTTCCTGTGCTCTTCCACCTTCTGCTCTAGGCTCACCCTCGCAGGCCGGTCCCGAGGCAGCCGTCTGTTTCCTCCAGATCGCCTCAGAGGCAGTGACTCTCCTTCACAGTGTGGCAAAGTACTAGTGTGTTTGTATCCAAGAGGTTTTTTTTGTTAGTTTTGGGTCGTGTTGAAAATGACAGAGAGCAATGAGAAATACACATTTACGGGGGCATGCATCACAATCAAACACAATGAAGTATAAACTGGGAAGCCATGGAGAAGGCCTCCTTCCTAGTAGTCTCCTCCACTGCCGCCACCAACAAATGAGCACCAGAAAGGGACGATCGCACCGCAACTTTAGTTCTTCAGGTTAGGGCTGAGGGGCAGACGGTCAGCCACCGAGAGTCTTGCTGCTCCTCCAGGAGACTCAGGCTCGGTTCCCACCACCCTCGTCAGACAGCTGATAGCTCCAAGGAGCCTAATGCCCTCTTCTGGCCTCCATAGCATTCACTGGGATAGACACATAACATATAAATCTCCTTTTTATGTTGTTGGGGCTTACCTTTTCAAGTGTTTACAGAACTTTTTTTTTTTTAAATTTGCTTCTCTGGGTTATGCTAATTACTTGTGGGAGAGTTAAATTATGCATAAAGTACAGAGACTAAAGGAAAGCTCTTATTAACATAAAAACTCTCCAGAGTGTGATATTAGAGAAGGCAGGGGCACCAGCTCCTGCTCTCTCCCCAGGGGCAAACACAAGCATTATTTCTCACAAGGAAAGGTTTCTCACTACAAACACAGGAATGAGCCATATTCTCAAACAGGAAAGCCAGCAAATGACAGCTGAGGAAAACTAGCTAGGAAGACACTTTCCAAACTCTGCCAAGTAAAGTAGGACCTGCTGAGAAAAAAAAATCAGCTGAGAAACTGAGATTTTCATATTCCACATGTGGTCAGTTACAGCAGGCCTCTTAACACAATTTGTTAGATAAAAATAAAATTAGTAAAAGATTATTATATAGTAAAAGATCATTATATACAGGGGTCCGAAAGCCTTGCAGGCTGGAAAGGGGAAAAAGAAATCCTGGCTACACATTAACTTCAACCAAGGAGGGGGCGGGCCTGAAAGAACTCTGTATTTGTATTATTTTGGTTCCCACTATCTTAAGTAATGAAGGGTATCATAATATATTTCTTTACAGAAAATTTCAAATGCCACCGAGCTCCTGCTGAAGCAAGAAGTGACAGACTCCAAGAAGCAGAAACCCAGGGAGGCGACATTCTCCTAATAGCTGCACACACTCTAGCTTGATGGGCTTTGCCAAGGTCTTGGCAGAAAGAGCAGGACAATCAAGTAGTTTTGTCGGCATCTCGTCTTCCCCAAGAGCAGAGGAAAGCATCTTTACCTCTGCGTCTTCTACCACTCCCTGAGCAAATCTATGTCAAAACTTCCTCGATGGAGGCATGGCTGGGTACTAGACACCCACGGCAGTCTGAAATACCAGAGCAGCAGTGAACACAAGGATGTAAAACAATTCAGCAAACACTCAACCCTGAGCCTGCAACCTACCTACTCACTGCCCCCATCCTCTTGGCAGCCACACCCACACGCCACCAAGTTCTCTTTCCACAGACCAGGCGGCCCACAGCAGGCAGTGGAGGCTGATTCTGGAGGGGGCGGGAGAAGTCAATGACAGCCATCAACGGGCAGCCACCAGAGGGCAGCAGAGCATGCCCCGAGCAGCAGGACAGGACAATTACAGGCCTTTTAATCAAGACTCGGCAAATTACACTTCAAAAGAGATTACAATTGATGATATGTATGGGGGTACTGGAACTCTTCTTCCAATAAGGATAAATCAACCGGTCTGCTTGGAAAATTCAGTTAGATTCTTTGAAGAGTTTTTTAACAACCAGAGAAAACCCATTAGGATTGCCCGAGGCTAACTAAATCACCTCTAATAAATCTACATCATGTAGACACGTAATGACGATGAACAAAGCCAGAACACAGGCTCCTTAGCCTTGTACTGCCAGGCAAATACTGAAACATGGCTTTCCTTAGAAGCAAGTCAGGCACAGTTTCGACTGTGAGAACAGGCACAAGCAGCACGGGCCAGCGCTCGCTGCTTCCCTGCACCATACCCACGAGCAACACAGCACAAGCTCTGCCGGGCACTGGCGTGACACAGGGGAACTTTCACGTGGCCGCCGTGTTATTGCAGGTGCCGGCAGGGATTAGTAACCGAGTTTTAAAACAATAGAGACAGTTTCAAGGGAACGAACAACAGTCCCCTGGAAAGACTTTCAGTGATCATGGTAAAAACAATGGCTGGCTTTGGACACACGTATCTATGAAGATTCTCCTCCACCCTCTGATTTCCAGGTCCCAACCCCTTCACCTGCCATGGGTAGTCCTGGCCTGGCCGGGGCAGCGTTTTTCTGGGCTGTGATCATCTCCCTTCTCCTCAGACCTTGCTTCTAGAAAGAAGTGTTTGGTTTGTTGTTGTTTTGTTTTCCTAGCCTTAAAGATACACACGAATTCCATTGGGCTGAATTCAGACTAAATCCCATTCCCCAGACACTGATGATCCTAATACATGTCAAGGGAGGTCCAGCCAGATGTGTTTCAAGGTCCCAGATTACAAACAATAAGAATATAAATTAGTATCTGGGCGGTGGTGGCACACACCCTGGACCTAGGGCGACAGATAGGTTGTGGGTCACCATGTGGATGCTTCTGCAAAAGCAGCCAGTGCCCTTGACCCCTAAGTCATCTCCAGCCCCAGAGAATCCTTTACTTTTATGGGCATCATTACTGAAACTAGCTCTAGGACTGAGGAGCTGGGGAGATTCTTTTATGTACCTAGGATCTGGCATATAAGATAGTAATGGCTCAATGAACACTGCTTATGCCGACAGTTAATTTTCGTTCCCCCACTCACTGCAGCTACCACCACCGATTCCACTGAGCTCACAGTACGAGCATGCCCACTAAAGCCTTCTTGGGTTAACAGACGAAAACAGTCCCAGCCGTGTTATAAATAACACGTGTCCAGATACTCTGTAATGGCCCGAGAATCCTTCACCTGTAATTCTACCAATATCTACACAGGATCTCATTTTATCAGAGGAGAAAATGAGGGCCAGCAGATTAATGTGTTTAGGTCACACAATGAAGAGACCGCAACTCGCGGCGGTGGACCACCTTTCCACCATTTCCCTACAGTGCGAGGTGGAATTAAAATGGGAGGATGTCGTGGGGTATAAACTGTAACTTGCTAGTGCTGTAGAGAAATGTAAACCAACAACAGTAGTGTCCACCTGTAAGTCAGGAACAATCTAGATATAAATGATGCGTATTTAAGGAGTAAAAGCAAGAACTAAAAATATGTGAGCAACCTGCTCCCGGAAGTCTGCTCACGGCATTGCAAATGCTTAGTAATTCATGCCAGCGCTGCTGTGATCAGAGCAGGAGGCCCCAAGAGCGCTAGCAGCAAAGACAGAGTCCTCTTGACACTTCACACACTGTGGATGATGCTAAGGTCATGTTTTCTAAAGATGCCTTTTCCCTGGAGGCTGAGAAATCAAGATGGAGGTTCCAGACGGTTCAGAACGTGGAGGCGCTCCCAGACAGCACTGTTTGGGTATCTTCCCAAGACAGGAGGGCAAGGGGGACGCACTGTGTCTTCACAAGGCAGACAGAGCAGCAGAAGGAGTGTGTGCCCCCTGCAGCCTGAGGTCCACTGGTGACAGCGCTAGCTCCACTCCCGAGGTCAGCAGCTGCTGCATCTACCCCTCGGGAAGTGTACTGCCTGCCACCTGCACGAAGGGGACCACAGCACTGCCATCTGAAAAGGGACATACACGTGGACTAGGACTGACCGTCTGTCGATAACTGATCACAGTGGAAGATGGGCAAAACTGCTTTCTTTTTTTCCTCTGTGTTTGTCTATTTTTAAAGATGCCCCAGATAAATGCCCAATCCTCATCTTTAAACACATGAACACTGTAAAAGAGGAGCCATAATCCTTTAAGCAGCATTTTCCAGTTAGCATTTTATTTTTAAATTTCAAAGCCAACAGAGAAAGCCAGATATGGCACATGGCTATAAGCCCAGCTTTCAGAGGGTGGAGGCAGGAGAACCGAGTTTGAGGACAGCCTGAGCTATACATTGACACTGTCTCAAACAAACAGAAACATTAGGAGAATTCAGGAAAGTTACATGTGCCCTGAAAGGGTTCTCACATTCGCCATGGGAATCTAAAGGTCTTTGTGAGGGACCTCATTTAGCATCGCAGAGGGGGAAGAGACCTCATCTGATAAACTCCATAGCAGAGAGTAGGACACGGGTGGCAGGTAGCTAGTCATCTTCTCAGCCGCGGCCTCTCTATCACCACCACACACACTTCTCAGGTGATTAATAACTAGGAACAGCTAAACACTACGTCCACGGTACATATTCACTGCAATAGGCAGACAGGAAGTGTGGCTGGCCAGACAAGCCCATGAATCTGCTAGGCGAAGTGTGTATCATAAATGCTGTAGTTTGAGTCAGACAAACAGTTTTCAAACTTGTATATATGGTTCATATTAATATTTAAAGACATGGTCTGAATGGAACGGCCATCTATTCTACCTGTGTGGTCAATAAAGGCTAAACAGGTACTCTTTATGAGATCACAGCGGGTGCGGTCTCCACTATCTGAGTGTTCCTACCTGCTGGCCGAAGAGACGCCCCACACGTGGACGCTGCACAGCGGATCCTGCCGATCGACGCCCCCTCATGGCCACACATGGCCACTGCACAGCGAATCCTGCCGACCGACGCCCCCTCATGGCCACACATGGCCACTGCACAGCGAATCCTGCCGACCGACGCCCCCTCATGGCCACACATGGCCACTGCACAGCGAATCCTGCCGACAGACGCCCCCTCATGGCCACTGCACAGCGAATCCTGCTGACCGACGCCTCCTCATGGCCACAGCTGCTTTCTCAGCTAGGTGCCATTCAGCAAAATAATTAGGAAGTAAAGGAAAATAAGCTTAGATAATTTTAAACTGGCCCAACCACTATGAATAGAGTTTGTATTTGCTTTGAACAGAATATTAAATTACATAGTTCAGGGCATTTGCTAAAACAGTTTGGGCCCTGGCCCATTGGGATCATGAACAAAGAGAGACACTTTATAAAGCCTTCTTTATGCTGAGCCAACTCTAACTTTAGGCTTTTGAAAATGGCTTACTTGACTTCACAGTGTACACACTGAGTTTTTATTATCTATATTCCAACAAATACACAAGTCATTAATTAACATGCACATTTTCCACTTCCTGAAGTTATACCTTAGCTTTTATTACAACAATTACTATCACCTCATCTCACTTTTTTTACTTTATTACCTATGAATATTTTCAACATGTGGTTTTTGCTGTTACTATTTAGATGTCTTCTCTGACTCTGTCACCCCATTGTCACTTGGCAAAATAACCTGGTCTGTTATCCACAAAAGAACTGCAGAGGGAAATCTAGGGTCCCTCTGGATAGCTACAAAGAGAAATTTACACGGGAAAGTGTCTCCCAACACTTGAAGCAACAGAGCCCTGTTGGTTATCGCTATTCCTGCGACTCCACACTGGGGATGGTGACGACAGAAAGCACAGCAGATGCGACCACAGGGCCATGCAACACGCAAAGTCGTTTCCTTAATGAAAAACCAGAGCAATTATTTGCTTTACAAAAAGTAACCTAAGGTTCTTGGACATTTGCTTGTGTGTATGTGTGTGTATGTGTACACACATGAGCGCATGCGTGTTAAATAAAGCATGAGGGATGTAGCTCCATTAGAATATACAGGGCCCTGGACTCAAGCCACAGCGCCAAAAAGTAAAGCAAGACTTAAAGGACCCTTTCCAAGTAGTCACTGCTTCCAAAACAAAAGATACCAGCGCAGCAGGTGGTGGTGCCCAGACTGCACTTCCTGCTCTAGTGACTGCATTGCCAGTCGCGCCCTAACTGCTGTATTCTGTCCCTGAACAGGAACGAGATTCTGTCTGGAGCCGACAGATCCTGACTGTGCCTCCCACTCAGCATTAGTACCACAGTGTGACAGAATTCTCTATTAAGTCCCCCTTTTAGCTCAAACTCGCTCACACAGACTTCAAGTCTCAAATTACTAAGCTAAAACAATTACTCACCCTGACTCCCTCCCCTGTGATCTTCTCTATGCCTGGAATCTACCATGGCATCGGCAACCACTAAGGCAGCAGCCTATTCATGGTACCCAAACCCTCACGGTGGAGAAGTGTAATCTATGCCATGTGTTGCCAAGCAACTTCTGTTGGCGTTGTGTATGCGTGTCTGTCTGTGCATGTCTGAGAGAGAGACTGTGTGTGTGTGTGCACGTGTGTGTATGTGTATGGGTGTGTGTGCACACAAGCGTGTGTGTGTGCTGCTGATATAAAAAGCCTTACCACTATTCTCGCCTAGACTGGACATCGTACTTCTTCCATGCTGCTGTGCTGTGGGGTTCTACTCCATTTTTAACTAAGATACCCACCCCACTTGTGTGTTGGAAGGCAAGAAGTTCTATTTAGGGATTCTGAAGACAACGGCAGAAAGATAACCTCACTCAACACAAACTGGGTTTCGTTTATGAAACGAAAAGGCTGAGATCCCCAAGGATTAGTTTTCAAAAAAGAAGCTAGCTGGCACTGGATACCGTGTTATGGAATCCGATGCCCACTCTGCTCTCAGGAGGAGGAAAAGTAACATGTGACACAGCTTCACAGTTCATAAACTAAGCAAGATACTGGTGACCAGGAGAAGTCTCCGTCTCCCACAATGTTGTGTCACTGGCGGTGAGGGCCACAGACTAACAGGGGCAAATGAAGCCACCACACGAAGTCTACACCTTCAGGACAACCGCTGACTGAATGAAGGTTGAAGACACAAACCATGCTTTTGTAGAGATGTTTCTAAGGATGTTCCCTTAACTCCTAGAAAGTAAGAGTGGGGTCAGGAGAGAAGAAAAGTTATGCAGAAGAAAGACAGTAACGGAAGACCTGACGCTAGCCAAAATCATAGAGAATGGCAAGGCCAGCCTAAGAAGAGTTGTGACAGCCAGCATCATTGTCAAGACTGGCCAGCAGCAGACTTGGCGGGAAAAGCTTCAAAAGTATGTAGGTACCAACATGGCGAGAGGATGTTGATGCCTGCTGAACATGTCTTATGTGCACAGAGTGATTCTCAAGACGTTAGCACCCACACTGAGGACCAGTCAAAGCACAGGGCCCTCTCCTTCATAAGAAGAGCCACGCAACAGACTGAAGGCCAAACAGACCCCAAAAGGAAGGAAACGCTGCACTGTCTGCCTGACTGCCTGGTGAGGAGACTCAGTCCTCTGCCACTGACTCCCATCTCACAACACAACTGGAGGGCACAGCACAGCTTTCCTGAGTCTCCAGATTGCAGACAGCAGACCCTGGAGCAGTTCAGCCTCCATAACTGGGTGATTCCATTTCCGACAAGACAGTAAGAAAGAAAGAGCAAGTGTACGACAGCTCTTCCCTCTCCTAGGTCTGTACTTCTGCCTCCATTACGTGCTGCCATTATTATAAGAGAGAGAAGAAAGGAGGAGGGAGGGAGGGAGGACAGAGGGATAGAGAGAGAGAGAGACTGACTCCTCTCCAAAGAAAAGAGAGGAACAGCCATATTCACCTGCACTGGCAGTGAGCAACCTGAAGCCAGCCTACTAAAGAAACTGTCCTGTCCACAGACGCAGCCAGACGCCATCTTCGCTTGTATAAAGACTCTTTATTTTTATTTACAGCACACTAGGATAAAAATAAGAACAAGAGAGCTGCTCAAACGTTAACAAGAACAGAGTAAAAGGCCTTAATAATCATGCAAAGTGGAATTATTTTTAGACAAACATGTTGGGGACATGAAAACACACACCTTAGATCAGAGATTTTTAAGTCTAAAAGCAATGGACAAAAGCAAAAGGAAATGAGATGACTGACCACAGCAAGAAATGAAATAAAATGGAAAGGTCTTACTGGCCCTGAAGGCAGACTGGGTTACTAAATACACTCAATAAAAACTAAATAAAAGGCAACCTGGTGGTCACAGAGATGGTCTGTTAAACCAAGTGGGGTCACAAAATGAACCAAAAATCCTGTTCTGGGGAACTGGGGAGCTGACAGGGCTGAGAGGGGAAGAGGAATGCAGTAAGAACAGATTATATACACGCGAGAAACTGTCGATAACATGGTCGATAATGCAGTAAGAACACATAATATACACACGAGAAACTGTCGATAACACGGTCGATAATGCAGTAAGAACACATAAGATACACACGAGAAACTGTCGATAACACGGTCGATAATGCAGTAAGAACACATAATATACACATGAGAAACTGTCGATAACACGGTCGATACAAAGAAAAACACAAACATAAACCAAAACTTTTTAATCTCTTCGATTCTTTCAACAACGAAACTTCCAAAGCCAGCGAAGTTATCTGCACAGCTGCTGTTACAGCGTATTTGTCCTGAGCAACACTTCTGGAACACACGACTGTCCTCTTACACGACCCCTCCCCCACCACACACTACTGTCCTCTTACACGACCCCTCCCCCACCACACAC
>JAQHUG010000038.1:8832205-8849079 GCA_028555095.1 Dicrostonyx torquatus | reverse complement strand
CTGGAACTAGCTCTTGTAGACCAGGCTGGTCTCGAACTCACAGAGATCCGCCTGCCTCTGCCTCCCGAGTGCTGGGATTAAAGTGAGTCAACACCGCCCAGCAAGAATGTATTTTCAATAAAAGGAAAAAATAAATAATAAAAACATTTCATCTAAAAAATAAAAACACTGGCTTTATTTAAAAACAAAACAAAAACAGAACAATGATACAAATCTGCTCAATTTGTGCAAGGAGAAGCGATCTAAAGGAGCGGCTAGAGAAAGGGGTGAAGAAAGCAGGGAGGGCGGTGAGGGTGGGCAACGGGAAAGCAGCAGGAGAGAGGAGGGGGGCTAGCACTGCCGTGTCCAGCCCTCTGGGTCCGCCTCTTAAAATGTATTCATGTTCACACGCTAAAACAGGAGGGGCCGCAGAAACAATACAGCAGAGAAGGGCAATCACTGCTCACGCAGAGGACCAGGGTTCAATTCCCAGCACCCACACGGTGGCTCACAACCACCTGTAACTCCAGCCCCAGGGGTTCCGACAACTGCTTCTGGCCTATGTGGACACTGCACCCTGCACCCATGTGATGCAGGGACATACATGCAGGCCAAACACATATACACAAGAGATAAAAATTAAAACATGGCCATCCTGTAAGCACTGCACAGTAGGGGAAACCCCAAGTATGTTTAGTAAACCAAAGGAAAGATGGTCCTCATTTCTCTGCTCCATCTGTGTAAAGAGAAACAAAATAAAGGGGAAACTGACCAGGAAGTGGAAAAAATAGGAAAGCCAACGAGGTGAGCGGTTATGAACTTCTGAGATGGAAATCTAGCAGAAAGTGTGGTTGCAGCTAGAATTTCAGATGGCTGATGAGCTGCATTGGATGGGGAGGGTCACTAAACCAAGTGACATTTAAGCTCCTTGTCAGTACCTAGTCTCTGGCTGTAAGCGTGAGAACTACGCGATAACACCGGGTCCCAACACATGGGCACGGCATACACTGCCCGCTGGGTGTTCTAGGAGTGAGCCGATATGAAGACTGTGGATGAGGGGAGCCGGGTATATTACGGTCAAAGAGGGGAGCTGCACAGGCGGAGAGGAGGAGGAGATGATTACCAGGATTCTCAGAGATAGTGGGGTCAGGAAAAACAAATCCAGCTTCTGAAGCAGAGTTACACTGCGGGGGTAGGGGTGCCCCAGCCCTGCCCACTGAGAGCACAGAGTTACTTTTATGCGCCAATTTTGACCCAGAAACTGAGTGCCACATGCTTCATTAACCATCATCCTGGGTTTCTGCATTGGTATTTTGGGATAACATTAACAATTTAATTTGTACAGTAAATGAGTTTGCTTTCCATACTGAGTGGGCCTCATGTAACCAGTTGAAATCCTGAATATTAACTGGAAAAAAAAAATCCTAAACCCTGTTAAGAGTCCCATCTTCAGCAGCCATATAGCCTTCACGCTTGCTTTGTGAGGCCACCACTGAGGTCATCAGCACACCCTGAGAGCTGGCCCACACTGTGAGGTCATCAGCACACCCAGAGAGATGGCCCACAATGTGAGGCCATCAGCACACCCTGAGAGCTGGCCCACACTGTGAGGTCACCACTGAGGTCATCAGCATACCCTGAGAGCTGGCCCACACTCACCTTGGGATTTTCAGGCCTCCTCAAACACACAGATACAGACCATGAAATAAGCAGGGGCATAGGTACAGACACAGACATACACATCTCCTATTGGTTTGGTTTCTTAGAGAACCCTGATTTATATTATATTATATTATATTATATTATATTATATTATATTATATTATATTATATTATATCAGGGGCCTAAAAGCAATTCTCTCTCAGTAACAATAATGCAAGTGCCCACACCCTGATTTCTAACTAGCATTTTCTTGAAATGAAATGAAATAGGGTTCCTTGAAACTCTAGCAGATCCCAAAGGTGGATAAGGCATGAATGGAGGGCTGAGGCATGCCTGCCAGGATGGAAATGCCAAAGATTTATGAGCCCTTGCCAAAAGGACACCGAACAATCCAGGTAAGAATCATGACTGCACGTTCAAACTCGTAAGTAAAAATATGAGAACTCAGGTATATACAGACTCAAATATCATCCCACAAGGCATGTTATTAATCACGAAGGGACAGTCACCCGACTGCGGAAACCGGGCAGGCATCATCAGAACCAAGCGATGAGCACAAAGGACCAGGAAGGGAACAGTGCCACAGGACAGGCCTCCTGAGAGGGCACGGGGGCATCGCCACTACAGAACCTCAGCCAAAACACACAACTGGAATCTAACGAGGAGGAAGCAGGCTACCCACCTCAGTAGGGAGGGTGTTTTAAGTGAGCTGGTGAGTATTCACCCAAATGTCCGTGAAAAAGACTGTGAGTGTTCTGATTACAAAAGGAAGGGAGTATGGCACCACATCACTGAACCTCAGACTGTGCCAAGATCAGCGTCTCTGGCACAAAAGTACATAACGGACAGCAAAATTTGAACAAAACCTTCACATTATCCCTAATAACTCCCATTTTATATTATTATATAAGAAAATGTCCAAGTTTGTATCTCTGGAAAGGTATGTACTAGAATACTAGGAGCAAAGAAATACAATAGATACAAATGGCTTTCGAGCGGCTCAGAGAGAACTAAGGTACCTACATTGCTCAATGAAGAGTAAGTACAGTGCTGGGTACGGTGGCACATGCCTGTGACAAACACCACACAGGAGGGATGGGCAAGGGGGCTGAAGATGTGTCTCAATACACCAAGGTCTGGAGTCTGGGAGGTGGCCCAATCAGTAAAGACTTGCCCTGTCAACAAGAGGCCCTGAGTTCAGATCTTCATAGATGCCAGATTAAGAAACGGAAGTGACAACTGGCGTGGTACTCCAGGTTCCCAATCCTTGTTCCATCTGAGTCCTACAATTTCCTCTCAGATATATTCCCCACGGTTGGAACACCTTAGATGTCCAAATCTATGGGGTAAAGCTTGGCCCTACATCACCAAGCAATTTTTTAATCATCAAAAAAGTAAAAATAAATAAAAGCCCAGGCTCATGGCACACACCTGTAACCCTAGCACTGCGGAGAGACAGAAGGAATGCTGAGACTCGCTGTGCACCTAGATGAGCTCAATCAATGAGCTCCAGATTCAGTGTGGGAACCTGTCTAAAAATAAGGTGGGGAGTGAATGAGGAGGCCCCCAAATGTTGACCTCTGAGCTCCATACACATGTGCGTAAGTACAGGAACGCGCGCGCACACGCACACACACACACACACACACACACACACACACACACACACAGCTCAACAGTTCTCCAAAGAAGAACCACTGACGGTCAATAGTTTTAAAGTGTTCAACATCCTTAGCAATTAGAGAAATGCAAACTCAAACTACTTTGAGATTCTTCTCACTCTCGTCAGATGGTTTCATAAAGAATACAAATGACAAGGAATGGCTCTGAGGATGTGACAGGAGGACCCTTAGCCACTGTGGGTAGGGGTGTACGCTGGGGTGGCCACCATGGAAACCAGCCTGGAGGTTTCTACAGAACTAAACAGAGAACTACTAAATGACCCCGTGATACCACTCCTGGGCATATTCAAGCAGTCTGGACCCTACCACAGGGCTACTCACACACCATGTTCAATGCCGTCTGTGCACAACGGCAAAGGAACTGGATCAGCCTAGATGCCCATCAACACAAGAGTGAGACGGGCACACAGTGGAATCTCATCGGCTATAACGAAAACTGAAATCCATGGGAAGACAATGGAACTGGAAAACATGACATGAGGTGAACCATACCGCCTTTTTTCTCATATAAACCCTAGCTTTAGTGAGTGTGTATGTGTGTGCACGTGTGTACATACATGTGTCTGTATGCAGGTTTGTGTGTAAGTGGATGTTAGTGTGAGGAGAGGTCAGGGAAACTTAGAAATGGCCCATGAGAGGTCAAAGGGGGCTTTCAGGGCAAGTACAGGGAAGGCAACAACACATGCAACACGAAGGAGAAAGAACTCTGGGGCTGAAGGGTAAAAGTGGAGAATGGGGAAGTGACGGGGGGGCTAATCAAAACTAAATATGGATGAAAATGTCATAAGAAAATCTGTTACTTTGTAAGCTAATTGAAAACTAAAATGGAACAAAAGAAAGACAAGACCAAGAGATGCAGCTCATTGG
This sequence comes from Dicrostonyx torquatus, assembly GCA_028555095.1. Lineage (NCBI taxonomy): Eukaryota > Metazoa > Chordata > Mammalia > Rodentia > Cricetidae > Dicrostonyx > Dicrostonyx torquatus. The sequence goes on along the minus strand of JAQHUG010000038.1, from coordinate 8,844,888 downwards.
TAGAGTAGTTGCCTAGTAGGTGCACAGCCCTGGGTTTGAGTCCCAGCACAGAAAATAATTAAATGCAGAAATGGAGCTGATATTAGGAGGCCATAAGGTAAAGACTGTATATGGGAATTCTTCAGATTCTTCTTGGTTACTGTTCTATTAAACCTTAAATTATTTCAAGATGAAGGCAACTGAAGCAAAGCCAGTATTCAGAAGTTTTCCGTGTCATTCCACAGCACACACGCACATTCCCACACGTCCTAAAACTCAACAGAGAAACTGTGCCTTCCACACAATCAAGGCTGCACAGGCTGTGTCTCTGCCTTCTCCATGGCACCGCTCCTCCCGACTGGATGGCCACTGGAGGACCTCCTGACTGCACACTCCTTTCAGGCAAGATTCACGCAGCTGCGAAACAATCTGTCCCCTTACTGCTGCATCCAGCGTGGGGTGGCCAAACCGCCCTGGACTGCGGTCCTGCAGATCACGACCTGCCTTGTCAGCTGTGCGCCTCTCCCCAGCAACACACAGATCCGACTTCCGCAATTAAGCCCTGGGCTCTGCGACCATCTTGCTCCAACGCTCTCTTCTAAGTTGGCTGCTCTGAGGAACTCCTACCTGCCCTGGAAGGCTTAGCTTTGCCTTAGCAGTATAGCATTGGTCCCAAGGGAAATGGATTGTGTACCCCCTTACTATGGAATATGAGACATAACAAATCCTATACTTAATTTTTTATCCGATGCACATTTTATGTTTTAATTTCTGTACTTTCATGGTGAAGGACACTGCCTTAGGGACCCCACTGCTGCGGAAGCTCTCGGGTCACACACCATTGCTCAGGGAAATCAAGGCAGGAACCTGGAGGCTGCTCATTCAGCATGCTTTAGGATAGAACCCAGGATCGCCTGTCTAGAGATGGCAACACCCACAACTGGCTGGGCCCTCCACATCCATCAGTAATTAAGAAAATGTATCATAGGCTTGCCCATGGGCCAGTCCGGTAGGGATGTTTTCTCAGTTGAGGTTCCTTCCTTCCAAATGACTCTAGCTTGACTCAAGTCGACACAAAACTAGCCAGCACTGTTGTTCACGGGCTTTTCAATCATGAACTGAGACAGCAATTAATACTATAAGCAGAATGATGTAAACCAAAGGCTTTATATCATTTTATTTTATTTTGTATTTAAGAACAACCTTAAAGCACATCTGTTCATCAGAGTGCTTTAAAAGATGTGGCTCCCGACTTTAAATTCAATTCTATTAAAAATCCAGTCCTGAATCCCACTGTCTTGGTTCTAAAGCCAAACCCACTATGTATAGTCTTATATCAGAGACGCAGTCGAAGGGAGCATTATCAGCGTTAGCTGCCCTTCTTTCCACCACATGTAATGCTGGAGAAAATGGAATTACTTCAGTCTTAAAGCAGACATTCTTAAGTTATCAGTGACACAATGATCCAAGTTAAAACTTCTCTGGGGGGAAAAAAAAATCCTGTAACATATAGTGTGTAAAATCCTATGTACAGAAATTCGCCCTGTCCAGGGAGGTTTCACCTTCCTGGCATTTCACAAGCTTGCTGATGGCCAGTATGCCCTGAGTCTTCTGTGACTTACAGGATTCATCTTTACCACCTTGTCCTGCCCTTGTGCTCCTACCGGAGCCGACATGACTCTGAGCGTACCCTAAATGTCTTTGCTGGAGCAGGGAAGGGACTAAGCCAACCTCACTCATCATCATGCCTGCCTCTCCCCGCCGAATCGGGAGTTCTTACAACACAGACGGAACACAGTGAGTATGGCAAATAGCTGAGCTAGTCTGGAGAGGTTTTATTACATTTGTTTATTTGGGGGAAGAAGAGGGCTCATGCCACAGCGCATGCCCATAAGTCAAAGGACAGCTTGAATGAAACACAGGTCCCGAGGCTTATGTGCTGAGCCCTACACCAGGTCCTTAGAGAAATTTTTAAATGGCTAGTTTATTTCGCTTTCTGTAGGAATCACAGAAGTGTTTACAGTCCAGGACAAGCCTGGACGATTAGACTGCATGTGTCTAACACAGCAACAGGCCTTCCTACAGTACCGTGAAACCTCAGACCCTCCCTCAGGGTTCCGAGGTACAGAGACTGTCCAGCCTCCACACACCAAGACAAGAGTGCCACAAAGATGGAGATCCAATCACAGCACAGAGACGTTGAAATGATATTGTAGGCTGTACATAATTATACCATGTAATACAAAGAAAGGGCTTAGAGTCCATAAGAATACACACTAAAGAAAACACACAGCATCTACTACAGTTAGGAAAACAGAAGCTGGCGAGAATTTGACAGCAATCCAGTAACATCTCGTCATCTACTACAAAGCACGGTAGCAGGCCCTCAGCCTCGGATTCTGTAAGAAACTGGAGACCTAATGTTTGATGAATGACTGATTAGAGGCAAGTTAGTATCATTTCATAATCCTGCCTGCATCTGCCCTACAGAGGTCATACACAAAGACCTGAGCTAAATATGCGCGCCCAAAATAGAGAACTGGAACGCCAGACTCCTTCCTCCGAGGAAAAGCACTGTCAGCGAAGTTAATTGAATTCTTATCTGTCCTATTTTCATCTCCATGTTCTCTATTAACTGGAGCCTTGTCTCTGTCTTCCTCTGGCTTGCCCTTCTTTCCTTAGGCCTGAAGCACTTTTACTACCAGAAGCCGAAGCCACCTGCCTACAGTTCTAACACAAGATCCTGCCAGAGCCACTCACCAACCCTGACCACTGCCAACTGCCAATTCTTCGTATGCAACTAGACTCTTCATCTTAGTAGCTCTATATGCTATTGTTTAGGACAAAACGAAATTATAAGTAGATTAAGATTGTCTTGGAGTTGGACATGGTGTCACACATTTATAATCCTAGCATTTGGGGGCAGGAACAGGAGAATCAAGAGCTTAAGGCCTCTGGGCCACAGAGTGCAATGGAGGCTACTCTATGTGACATGAAAAATTCTTTAAAAAATAGAGGACTATGACTTTCATATGACACATAGTGATATAACCTGTAATCCAAGCAGCCACGAGGATGAGACAGGAAGAAGCCAAGTAGAGGCTAGCCTGGGCTATCTGCAAACTCCAAGACAGCGTGGTCTATAAGGTGAGTGAGTCGGGTCTCAAAATACATAGCAAACAAACAAAAAGGTAGTAGATGTCATTTAAATAATATATAGAGCTTTATAGTATCTGTCCTGCTCCTATACGTACCTTTTTAAAAACTCAAAAGAATTAAAACAAATCTTTAAAAAATTAATATAGGATTTTATCATTTTTGAGTTGCATAAAAATATCACAATGGTTATAATACTCACTGGCCACTTGATGGAATTTAGAATCACTATGGAAGCAAATCTCTGGGCATGTCTATAAGAGAAAGCTTAGATCAGGTTAAATGGAGAAGGACATCCCACCCAAATGTGAACAGTGCCATATCCTGGCCTAGGCTCTGGACGGCATGCAGAGGGCAAGTGGGCTAGGCAGCAGCATTCTGCCCTCTGCTCCTGAACAAAAACAGCCTGGCCTCCCCGCCATGACAGCTGGACCCTACAACTGTAAGCCACACTTACAATCCTACCACACACTCCCACCCCACGCCCCACGCCCTCCCTAAGTGGTCTGTGAAAGGTATTTTGCCACAGGAGCAAGAGAAACAATGAACACGGATATCTGATTTCACAAACCGCTGTTCTCTCTTTGCAAAGCAAACCCCATTTCACATAATGCTTCTTCAAGGTAAGTACGCCATTGGCAGGATGTTGTGTCTTGGTTTCTTTTCCTGTTTCCGGCTAAAAATACTCTGATCCAAGAACCCTAACAAAGACAGAGTTTATTTTAGCTCACAGCTCGAGGTATGACATCACGGCAGGGCAGTCAGGGGCAGAGCTGGAAGCAGCTGCTCACTCTGATGTCCCAACTGCAAACAGCACGCGGTCAATGCACACTGCTGCTCAGCTTCCGTCTCCACTCTGACAGTTAAGGATCTAGGTCAGGGAATGCTGTCACCCACAAGGGACAGTCCTTCCAGCCTCCACTTCCGTCATCAAGACAACCCCCTACAGGCTTGCTCAGAAGCCTGTCTCCCAGGTGAGTCTAGAGTTCATCAATCTGACGATGCTGACCACCACAAAGCACAACAGAACGTCCAAGGCAAAAACTTTAAAAGAAAATTTAAGGCTATAAATGGAAGCATTCCAAGACAGAAGCTTTGAGCCGCAAAAGCCACACACAGGTGTTCACACATATTTGAGCCAGTCTCTACATCAGAGTTATAAAGGGAGTTCCCAACAACTGTCAAAGCCCGCACTCTCTACACCAACTGAACCAGAATCCCAGGGTTTGAGCCCAGGCACAGGAACTAATCCAAGGCTCCAGAGCTGACTACAATGTATTCAAAATTATTGGCCAATTGGCACTAATACTTTATTTTAAAAAAAAAAAACTGTGTCATTCACTCAAATGCCAATCTAGTATATCAGTATTTAAATCCAATACTCAACAAACTAGACCCTCAGTTTGATGATGTCACAGAGACTCTGAAGACTGTCAAGAAGAACATCAGGCTGAGAAATTCTGACAGACAGCTTTCATCTACATGCAAAGACAGTGTCACTGCATGGGTGTTTAAAAGGAGTGCATGGTGCTCCTCCGAAGACAGTATAGAAGTATTGCTTCCTATCCCTCTTTCTGGGTACAACTAAACGTACAAGACATTTACCTAAAACAAGCATGAGGAGTCAGTAAAAGGGACAGACAACAGTCTGTCTGGGGTCCATGAGACCCAAAGAACAATCTGAGTTCTACGGAGTTCCTGTTCCCTTCACTGCATCCTACACTCAGAGGTGAAAGGTATCAACCTGAAAACACCAAGAGAAGGGTTACAAACACAGCTGCGCCCTTGGTCACAGACAAGGAAAGGCAAAGTAGCAGGGAAACAAACTTCGAGACAATAATTATGCTATTCCCAGCCAACCAGGACAGGAAACAGTGTACTCAGCCTTATCCCCAACTGCAGGGTGATATCACAGAAGGCCACAAAGATCCAGGAGTCTCATCTTCCCCACATCCCACTATCTCCACCCTTATGTATAGGCGGAACCCACGTGAGGACTGCACTAGAATTCCATCAGAGACTTTAATGCAGCCTTAGCGCTGGGCATGGTAGGACACAACTATGGTGTCAGTAATTGGAAGTCTGAGGGAAAGAGATCATCTGGATCCAGGCAACACAATGAGACCTTGTGGGGGTTTGAAAGAAAACAGCCCCCAAAGGGAGCAGCACTATTAGGAAGTGTGGTCTTATGAGAGTAGGTGTGGCCTTGTTGAAGGAAGTACATCACTGTGGGTGTGGCCTTTGGTGTCTCTGTTTGGTCAAAAGCATCACCTCAGCTCCCTGACACCCCCTTATACAAAAAGTCTGGATTGTTGGCTCGGGGGCTTCACCCCAGCTCCTGGCATAAGCTCCCTCCCCTGGGAGTTGCCTCAGTGCAAACTCCACCTCCGAGAAAGCCTGCCAAACAGTGACCCCTCCCCAGGGAGGGTCAAGAAAGCCTGTCAACTGGTAACCCCTCCCCAGGGAAGGTCAAGACCACTCCCACAGGCTATTTAAACTGCCCCCCAGAGAATGAGCATGTGGTCTCCTCTCTCTCTTCCCCTCTCCATGCTTTCCCGGGGTCACCTAGGAGCCCTCCATTAAACATAAGCATCTTTTAATTTGGTCTAATTTGGTTTGATTGGGATTATTTGCATCAGCAGAGAGGTTAGTCTAAGAAAATAGTCTTAACAGTCTCCTATGCTCAATCTACTCCCAGTGAAACTGACCATTTCCTGTTACCTACAAACTACAATGTAGGACACTCAGCTACTTCTCCAGCACCGTGTCTGCCTGCGAGTTACCATGTCACACCATGATGCTAATGAACTAAATCTCTGAAAATGTAAGCCACCCCAATTAAGTGTTTTTCCTTTATAAGGGTTGCCATGGTCATGGTCTCTTCACAGCAATCAAAATCCTAACTAAAACATACCTGGTCTCAAAAAACAAAACTCCAACAATCAATGTGGCTTAAAACAAACGGAAAAAAAAAGTTTCACCAATGAGAATCTTGACAAAGAAGCACAGGCTTCAAAGAATGGGAAAGGGGAGCTGGACACAGTGGCACACACCTGTGTGCCTGTAATCCAAGAATTCTGGAGGCTGAGGAGGGAGAGCAGCAGCCTGAGGACAACTGGAATGCACAGCAAATTAAACAGCCTAACTAGTAATACCTTGTTCAAAAACAAGAGGGCACCAATGATGGAAAGGAGGGACCTTAATGAAAAGACAGCACCGGAAGGAAGCAGCTGAGGACCAGGGCGGGCTCATCCTTCAGCGTGGTGACACTGGGACAGGTGAGACAGCCCGGTGAGGTACAAGTGCACCGCATACAACTCTAACTGTGAGAACACAAGAGAACCCATCTCCAAGGATTCAAGAGGCCAAAATGGAAAATCTCCCTGTCAGCCTGGTCCCAGGAGTGAGGGAAAGGGAGGAGGCGATAAAAACGTACTTGGAAAAATCACGATGCGTTTGATTTGGCAAGAGACAGATACACATGCCTGGGTTCAAGAAGTTAAGGGAAATCTAAAGAAGACAGAACCCAAAACCTCTGCCTCACGCTACAGCATAATAAATCTTCTGAAAACCAAGAACAAGGAATGCATTCAGAGAAAAATGGGATCTTAACCGGTGCTCTGAAAAACAATTCAAATGGCAGCAGGCCTCTCTTTAGACACCACGGTAGGCAGAATATTTTTCAAATGCTGAAGAAAATAGGTTGTCAACCCAAAAGCCTACACTCAACTAAAATACACTGAGCTCAAGGAAAAAAATGAAGAGATTCGGAGATGAAGGGATGCTGAAAAGAATTGTCAACAACAGGCATAGTTTAAAAGAAATTGTGTTAACAAAAGAGGGAACCGTGCCTTATGAGGAAAACAAAACAAAACCATTGGTGACTACACTTTTCTTGTCCTTGTGTTTGACAATTAAAGCAGAGAGGTTTACATACGGGAAATATTGAAAGCATGACGTGCTCCTGGTGGGGGAGGATTCTGCACCCCGTTAGGAGGCAAGACCTCTCTGGTGGAAGTACACACTAATCCCACCTCCAGTTCCTGCCTCTGTCTCCTGGTCCCCAGATATGAAGGGATGGCCAGGCGGAGGGATGCCCTTGCTGTCTGGAACTCCTCCAAGCCCCGCCTGCCACAGTGGAAATACAAACCCATAAGCATGAACGGATCTTTCTTCCTAAGTCGATCTGCCAGAAGACAGCAAAGGCTGAGAGGGACGCAGCAGGCGAGGCTTCCGTACCTCACCATACTGGTTAGATGGTGACAAGTAACGGTCTCTGACACTCAACACATCTAGAATGGCCTCATGGCCTCAGAGTGTCCATGAGGGAAAGTTCTAGACTGGGTTTACTGAGGTAGAAAGCACGCCCTGAAATGTGGACATCACCATCCCATGGACTGAGTCCAGGCCTGAATGAAAAGACATGAACCGAGTACCAAGCCTTCAGCTCTCTGCTTCCCGACTGCAGACGCAATCTGACCAGCTAGGAACAGAAAACAAACAAAAACTACAGACTTCAGCCCTAACGGCAAACACAGCAAGTGTAAATAATCCAAGTATATGGAGAGACACAGCAGAGTAGTGCCAGAAGCATGACCCAACTACAAGCTGCCTACAATGTGTGTAACAAACTATTTGTCATACTAGGGATTGGATTCAGGGCCTCACACACACTAGGCAACCATGCTATCACTGACCTACAGGCAGGCCTCATTTCTTTCTTCTTATGAGTTTGAGGCAAGATCTAAGCTGGCCTTGAACTGACTCTGTCGCTCATGCACACCCCAAACTCAGGATTCTGCCTCGGCCTCCTGATTTACAGCACACACCACCTACCCCAACTTAAGCTCAACACGGAGGCGGGCTGAAAGAAAAAGAATGTAAAATGACTAATCATGTAACTAGTAGCCAAAGAACATTGAATGACCTCTAATAATAAATAAAGTTAGCTCTGAAGCAATGAAAACATCAGACAGAGAAGCACGTAACCTAACGAAGGCTAATCCCTCAAGATACAGCACCTCAATGTGTCCAACAAACAGCAACGCCGGAAACGGAAACTAAGACTGAGAAGGTGACCCACATTACAGCTGGAGACTCAACACTCGGCCTCCCTCCCTTTCTTCCTCCCCTCCTGCAGCCTACTTCTCCCTTCTCCTCCTCCCCACCACCCTCTATCACCCTGCCCCTGACCCCTCAAAAGTTCATAAAACATAAAATCAACGACATAGAATCCAATAACCTCGGATCACCCAGCAATTCCTAGTCAACATTATCAAACAGCAGACTGCACCTTTCTGTGTATCTTGTACAGTGTCCATGGACCACACCTCAAGATGGCCCCAGGCAACAGAGCAGGCCTCCCTAAACATCACCTAAGACCAGCCTCGATGTACTTTCTGATCACAATGCAACCAAGCTAGAAATCAAGAACGAAGATGAAAGGCAAAGACATTTTCAGCCATTTCAAAAGCAAGGATCAGTTTTTAAATAATTCTCAGGAAGACGGTGGCCAAAGGAAAGGGGTGAAGGTGAAATTCACTGGGAACCGACACCTCTGGTCGGCCTCGATCCAACTGAGACTATATGGTGTAAGAACTGGGCCCTGTTAGCAGATTCCACTGGTACACGTTTTTGTAACTGAACAGGATAAGGTGAGGGCTTTAAGTTAGGATGTGTTATTAGGAGAGCCATTAAGAGGCAGAAGACATTCTCCTGCACAAGGCCCTAGTTCAATCCTCAGCACTGCCATTTAGGGTCTTCTATTACTTGAATCACTGATCACGTGATACAGTCATGAAGATGCCCAGGTGGTTGTGTTACCGATGCTTCCTTCCCCTCATCAGCCCGTGCTCAGCACTCAACTGTCACCAGAACACCTGCAGTGCACAACAGATGTGCTATAACCAGAATGCTTTGTCCCTTCAAAGTGAGGTCTCGGGCAATGGGCCCCTTGGAGGTGACGAGGTCGTGAGGACAGGACTAGTACCCTCCTGAGAGATGTCCAAACCATATGACCTATGGTCAGTCACAGAGGAAGCAAAGACAGGAAGACCTCAGGCTTAATGCCTTCCTGGATGGCAAAGCGAACTCAAGGCCAGCCTAGGGGACTTACAGACACTATCTCCTGTTTTAAAATGCAAAGAGGGCCAAGGGTACAGTTCAGGTTAGGGCGACTGGCCTTGTGTGTATAAGGCCTATGCCACAAAAACACCAGAGATCCCTAAAAGCCCTTCCTGCCTTCCCCCAGGCAAAGCCATGACAAGACGATGAATCACGTCAGACACCAAACGTGACACTCACTGCCTTTATCTCGGACTTCCCTACCTTTACAAGTATCCGAAATAAACCTGTTTTTCTTATAGCACACCCAGAATAGAACCTGGACAAACAAACGAGGTATAAATAGTCTGAACAGACAAGGGCAGATGGAAATTATAAAGTTTCTCTCCTACCAGCATTCTTTTTTCTAAAATATCTGATCTCAAGGAAGTCTGAGGGAAAAAAAAAAAACAATATCTGCTTAGATGACTCATACTGAGATATGAGTAACTGCGAGCATGAATAGTCCCAAGGTACAGAAACAGTCTTACTCAAAGGACGCCGTAACAACTGTGTGTGCAGAGCAGAATCCAAGGGCTCTCACCTGCTTAGCTCAGCGCCCCAGGGCCTATTGCACCCTCCAGCCCCATCTCTAGCCCAGCAGTTCTAGCATTTCCTAACTCACAAGGAATTGATAGTAGCTTTCTTCCTGCTACAAACCCAGATCCTGAAGGGGCTTTTCCACCTTCCCCATGGGGAGAAGACATCCCGTGGGCTTGTAAAAGATAACCCAAGCCCCCGAAACATCTGTAAGAGCTGTGCTTGTCTCCTCGGCTGCCTTCAAGTTCCCTCCTGTCTCCTAAGTGCTCCAGGGTATCCGTGTAGATGGTATCGCCAGTCCCCAGGAGTCTGGAGTCTGGCCTCTCAAATTAAGACAGAAAGACTTACACGGGACTGGACTGCATTTTAAGGCAACTAAGAAAGCTTCTGACTTTTGAATTCAGCAGAGCTTGATGAAGGCAATGGGGGTGTTTGGTTCGGCTGAGCCTCTGGGTTTCAGACCAGTCTCAGATTCCACTCCTGGTCTACCATCCCTTTCCTCTCCTCAGCAAGGCAGTCGCGTTTGTACCTATGCTGTCGCCTCTAAGTGCCGAGAATGTGTGCCGGAGTGTTCATCCTGTGAGGATGAAGGAGGAGGCACACATAATGTGCTAGGCTTACCTCACAGACTCTCCAACACAAGAGGCAAAGGCAGAAACAGCACAGGACTGGTCACGCTAACCCCGGCCAGCTGAGAACTAACCAGCTGCCTGCCAGCTCGTCAGAGAAGGGCCCGTTCTGTGTTAGTGCTGCAGGTTGTGCGAGCACCACTACTTGTGAGCACAGTGGGTGAGGCGGCACACTGTGGCAGGCACACAGAGCAGGGCTGCTCCCCTCATCACCAGGCAGAAAAAGAGGGCTCCAAGGCCCCTTTGGGATTTACCTCCAATGACTCAACAACAACAACAAAAAAAAAACACCACCAGACCCTTACATTTCCCACTGCCTCTCAGTACCACCAAGCTAGGCTCCAGCTTCTCATTCTCACACATGGGCCTTTGACGGATCTGTTAGAGACAAGCTCTGCCCCCAATGTCTAGGGCTGAAGAAGAAAACAAACAAAAGGGAAAAGCAGGTTCTGTCTGCTCTTGTTTTCAAGCAATAGGAAGGAGGGGAGGAAGGCAATGGAACGTGGCTGGGCGGAGGGCAGGTTAATGAAGATGCTACTGAACAGTATCAGAAATGCTGGCTAGCAGTGGTCAGGCATGCTGGAGAACAAGACTGAGAAGGAAAACTTCTACAAGTTGCTGTCCCTGCTAATCGCAGTTACATATGCAAACAGCTTTTGTGTCATGCCTGGTTATTATGCAAAATAGATCTGCATGTTATAAATTATGTCAGGCTGATGTGTTTTGAGCTTTATGTAACCACCAACGGTGCTGCCAGCCCTCTCTTGGCAGCTTCCTTCTTGGTCAATTACAAAGCTACCAGGCCGCAGAACCACTCCTAAAACTGAAGCATTCCAAGTCACCAAGCCGGCCGGTTCAGGAGGTCACATTTGGAATTCCGATACTCAGCTGGTCCGCCCTGCAACCACAGTATTTTAGTCTCACCTCAACAGTGTTCCATCACTTCCCAACTAACGGGGAGCAAATGAGTCTGAACAGGCAACATCCAAACCAAAGCTTTTGCTTGCTTGGTGGCTTGTTTGTCAGAGAGAGGGTCTCACTATATAGCTCAGGCTAGCCTGTACTCACGATGCCTCTCTGGCATCCCTTGAGCTCACTGGCAATTCCCCTGCCTCTGTCTCCCAAGTGCTAGGATTACAGGCATAAGTAAATCCTAAAGTCTTAAGTACCTCACTTGGAAGCGATGTTAAAATTACCAATGGCTAGACAAAGATCAAATAATGTGGTTCTGAAATTAACACTGTAAACACCGCTCTTCTCAGTTATCCTTGGTCAATATGCAAACTTCCTCTATGGAGGGAAAACTCAGCAACATCGCCAAAGATCAGAACTGCAAGTACCAAGAGTTTCCCAGTGGCTACTCTTGGTTGTCTACTTGACTCTATCAACTATGACACAAGTCAGCAAGACAATGCTGTAAGGACTTTCCTTAACCAGATTACGCGAAGCCAGAAGACCCAACCCAACTCTAGGCTGCGCATCCCAGTGGCAGTCCACGTGGAAGGACATGATGAACTCCTTTCTGCCTGTGCATTCTCACTCTCAACGGTGAGGTCATCTGTCCTGTTGCTGTGCACTCCTCCCGCATATCGGAATCAACTTCTTTGGGATGCCCACACAGGCTGCAGACCAGCAGCTCTCCACCCAGGAATCCTTTAGGCTTCGAGCACTAGAATGGGACTGTTAGTCACCCGGCGTCATGCACTGAGTAACAGTGAGACAGCCATGGCTGCCCAGACTGCATCCTGTAAAGCACCCTAACAACCCCCTTTGGATGCCGATCTTCATTCTGGTCCTTTGAGGAACCTAATAAGGTACTAGCGACCCAAGAAAGGCTCTGACATATACCTTCCCTCTCCATCATCTGTGAAAGAACAAAAAAAGGAACGACTACAGTAATTCTAACAACCAAAACAGTAACATTTTAATAATGACCAGCATCAGAATCACACCAGATGCTTCCCGAGGCAACTCACAGTTCCTCATTCAGTCCTCCCACAGCTCTTAAAGGTGGGTATCAGGGAAAAGAAACCAAGATCACATCGTGGCGGCAGAGCTAGGGTCTGGACAGAGGTGATTAAGCTCCGAAACCCAGTCTCAACGACTGTAACTTACTAAATCGCCCTAGTGTCTGCTATAAGGTAGGGTTACATAAAATTAGTGGCAGGCTTAACTACAGAAACACCAAGATTTGTTAAAGACATATCCATAGCACTGATGTGATCATGAAGAAGCTCTCTCTCTCTCTCTCTCTCTCTCTCTCTCTCTCTCTCTCTC
>JAQHUG010000038.1:8811825-8831509 GCA_028555095.1 Dicrostonyx torquatus | reverse complement strand
CACACACACACACACACACACACACACACACACACACAGAAGATACTAAGGGAGGACCAGTGTAGCTCAAATGCAGCCTGGGCAACATGGCAATAACCATAGAGGGTGCAGTGGCTCACACCCTCTATCCTCAGGGACAAAGGCAGGGGTATTCAGAGTTTAATGTCATCTTCACAAGAGTTCCAAGCTAACCTGGGCTAACAGGGGACCTTGTCTCAAAAGAAAACAGCAAAAGAGAGGAGGAAGGAGAGGGAAAGGGGATGGGGGGGAGGGGAGCAGTAGGAAGAAGGGAGAGGAGAGGGAGAGGAGAAGAGAGGGAGGGGAGAAAGAGGAGAGTTTGGGCGGGGGAGGAGAACAGAGCTCTTCATGTACTGGCCTGAGACAAAAAGAAGCCAAGGTTCAGAAAGTGTGGGCACAGGGACTGCGGTGTCTTCTACGCCAAAGGGGTAAGAAAGCACACACGTGTACAAAATAGGTACTACCAGGAGGGCCCGTGAACCTCAGCCTGACCGCTTCCCAGAGGAAAGGGTTCTTGTTTGCCTACCCAATTACCTCACAACTGGCTTTTTATAAAAGGACCTGGACTAAGATCAACTGTGAAAATAATGTAGGGAGTGGGAGAAATTGGAAATCAAAATTCAGAAATTAACTTTCCTCCACTGTCTACTGAGACTGTCCCCACCAACACCACTTCTCCTTAAATGTACTTGGATCCTAGCTGGGTGGGGCTGCTTGCCAATCCAGCACGCTGTCAGCTTCTTCGTCAAACTGGCCTCTCTCCCTGAAAAATCTAAACTTAAAAGCCACCCACCTATCGTGTTTTTTAGCATGCTGTGTATCTTACCTATACCAGGGACAGCAAGTACCAACGCTCATGCCGCCAGGACTCCCACCCATAACAACAAGCCGGTGGGACCACAGTGGCTTGCCCACGAGATCCAGCTGTTGCCTCCATCATGGCCCACAAAACAAAACATGTTCACCACATCTGGTCCCAGCTATATGAGTGTCTGCCTTTATGTCATCCTCCCTGGACTTCCTGTGTATGTATTTATACCACATTCTGCTCTGCAATGGACTAAGGATGTAAGAATGCAGGCCAGGCGGTGGTGGCGCATGCCTTTAATCCAACACTCAGGAGACAGAGACAGACGGATCTCTGGGAGTTCAAGGCCAGACTGGTCTACAGCATGAGTTCCAGGACAGGACAGGCTCCAAAGCTACAGAGAAACCCTGTCTCAAAAAAAAAAAGAAATGTATAAACTATTAAAAATGTAAAGCAAAGAACCAAGGCTGGTGCTGAGACAAAGAAGTTGTCCAGCATTAAGACCGACTGGGCCACCCCAGGGTGGGTTTCAAATCCAGTTTTGGCTTTCAGAGCCAGTCTAAGAGTTTGGGCACCCAGTTCACATAGAACAATTCTTGAAAGAGACTTATTATATAAAGCAAAGCAACCTCTTTGAGATAACCAAGACAGGCACACAGTCACATCTTCAAAAGGTGGCACTGTTCCTGTCAGTGTTCCTCAGGAGACTGTGCCTCTTTACCAAAGCCCAACTCAACACATGGATTTTACAAAGAGCAGACAGACCTGTCCTTGAACTTAGCATCTTCATTCCTTGTCTCCCAATAAAATGATAAGCTCTATGAAGACAAGATCTACCTTGTCTAACTCCTACCCTTAGTTCCAATGTGTTTTTGTTGTTGTTGTTGTAGAAAAAGAGGAAGAGGAAGGAGAAAGGAGGAAGGAAGAAGAAGAAGAGGAGGAGGAGGAGGAAGAGGAAGAAGAGGAAGAAGAAGGAAGGAGGAGGAAGAAGAGGAGGAGGAGGAGAAGGAGGAAGAGGAGGACAATGCCAACAACACATGATCATTACCACAATGAAGAGGATGATGAGGACGACCATGACACTTCACTCAATGTGCGTGGAAGTCTACATGATGCAATCTGAACTCACCCTGACAAAAGTTCTCTCTAACCTAAACAATGCAACTTCCACTCCCATTAAGTAGACGTTAGCTGAAGCCTCCATAGAGTTTCCCAATCCTTTTGTGGGATTACTGGGCATCAATTTCACTTGTGATCTTCCAATACCATTTTTAGTTTTGCATATCCCTAACTCAAAGCTTGCCAAGATATCTATCTAATCAATGAAACTGAAAGAGGAGCAAACACTTTAGCAATCCCTATGAAAGGAAAAACAATATTACCATCTTTCAAGAATATAATCAATAGCTCTTTACAAACCAGCTGACAAGAGCAGGCCCCTTTCTAAATGGCCCTGCAAGTTCAGAGAAGATGGAATTCTAATGCACATCTTCTCAACTTCTTTCCAAGAAGCTGCAGCTTCTGTATATCCTCAACTGTCAGGAGCTGTCCTGTCCGGGTCTTAACCCACTGTCGGAGAACACCACACGTCCCCTTAGGACCGCTACCCCAGCCCCCTACCTGAGCAAACTGAAAATGAAATGAGTACTAAGTAATAAATTATGTAGATGAAACCATCATGAGCAAAATAAAGTATTGGGAGAAAAAAAAAAAAGACCACTCCTAAGCACAGACATTAGGACACATTAACAATCCTCTATCTGTATTTTATTCATGGAAATCATTAATAAATAAGTAGTCTCCTTCGACCCTGGATGGGCTTTCTGTACATCAGTACTTCAGTTTCCAGGGCATTCCACACTTAACTCCCTGTATCCCTGCCCCAG
Source organism: Dicrostonyx torquatus (assembly GCA_028555095.1). Classification (NCBI taxonomy): domain Eukaryota; kingdom Metazoa; phylum Chordata; class Mammalia; order Rodentia; family Cricetidae; genus Dicrostonyx; species Dicrostonyx torquatus. The sequence continues at coordinate 8,828,797 of JAQHUG010000038.1, read as the reverse complement.
AGGGGACAGTTCTCATGAATGACACAACCGGGCTAGGAAGAGATCAGCTCTCTTCCTCGGAATTTGAGGAGGTGGGTGACATGTCCAAGGAAAATGTGACACAGTACAGCTCCGACTTAGACCTACAGCTCACCTTACTGATCCAAGCAACTTGAATGTCTGTCACTCATTACTGATTAAAAAAATAAAAAGATTAAAACGCCAACATGATGCTCACTTGTCTGAAATCAAACAGGTAACAGGTAACAGATAACAGAAACCATAAGGCTGCCTCTACTGTTTTCCCTACTAGCCTGCCTCAAAAGACTCAAGGGTTTGGAAAGAACTATTTGCCAAAATTAAAGCCTAAAGAGCCTAGGAGTTTTATAAACCCCCAGCCAAGCACCATCACTCCATCCCCTTACGTGTTCTTAGTAAACTCAACCATAATCGTAACGGCCACAGTAACGAGTTACACTGAAAGGCACACGGCAGTTCATTACTAGAGAACTTTTTTCTTTTTTCTTTTCTTTTTCACTTCCTTTTTGTCTTGGGGTGAGGGACAACATCTGCTAAGGTGACTTGTGGAGGTCACAGACAACTAGTAGGAACTGGTTCTCCTAGGTCTCAGGGATCATACTCTCTACATCAGGCTTGGCATCAAACACCTGCACCCATGATAAATCTTACCCCCGCCCCCTGCGCTTTTCATTTCCCATGAGGCAGGGTTTCATGTATGCCAGGCCAGCCTCAAATTCTCCCCACAGCCAAGGACTGCACTTCTGAGCTTTATGGCTCTACCTCCCAAGTCCTGGTATTCCAGGATGTGCGACCCCTCCTGGTTTATGCAGTGCTGGGCTCAGTTCAGAGGCTCAAGTATGTTAGGTGCAAACTCTACCAACTAAACTACACCTCCAGTCCCTTACATTTTTATTACAGGCAACTACTTGGCTTTCTCATATCTCAGTTAAGACTTCCAGACCCTGTGGGTAGAATATATTGAACTCTGATAAGACCGTGGGAGTGTGGAAGGGTAGGAAGCTCACCTACGATCCATAGCCAGTCAACAGACACGGAGGATTGTATGTTACCATTCTCTGTGAGAAAGGCCACTATGACCCCACATATACTGACTTAGTTAATCATCTATCTTCATCGACTCATAAAGTGTAACAGGAAGCAAGTGCTGAAAAGTGATAGTCCAAAAACAATGGGAACATCAGAAAGGTCATCTCAGAGAGCCCTGCTCCCCACAGGTGTCAGGTGATAGCGAACTAACTCATACTGACAAGACAGACAGGCACCTGCAACTGTCCCAGCGCTCAGTAACAGGGAAAGTGTCTCACTAATCTCTGAAGGCTCTATTTAATCTGGACACCAAAAAACAGGCAGGGCGAACTGAGAGGGGAACATAATTATTATGCTCATCATTTGTGACTACGGATGCAGAAGTCTTAACAGGTTCAAATGAAAATCAAAGATACATGAATGATGACCCCATCTGTGGAAGAAAAGCTGTCCGTGAATGCTTGGCTCTGCATGTATATAGTGGGTCACGTGGATGTGTGTTTAAGCACACACAAGTGCAAAGATACAGGTACAGAAATGAGAGTGACAGTGTTGACAGTTGATGCTCGAAGCAGGAGAGCCTGCAGGGGGGTAAAGGGGTAAAGAGACAGGACGAGAGAGCTCAGCATCTGCTCTGTATTCCCATCATTCTTTCAGTTTTTGTAACTGGCATGCTCCCTGTCTGTTAAAACATAAATTAAAATTAGGGCCCGAATAGTCTTGTCCTAGAGCTGCTCTAGTCAGGACAACAAACTCTAATTATTTTATTCACTCAGATGCTCGTTCGCTCATTCACCAGACACCCAGGGTCCAGCGACTACCTGTGTCTACTGAGTCACCATGCTCTTCAACAGACCCGTGACTTCCATAAGACATGGTACTGAGAGAATTAAGTCAACTTCTAATGTTTATCCATTCCAGATTTTTTAAATCTTATATTTTTTAAAAAATACCATTTTTTTAAATTAACAAATGTAGACTCATTTATTTGACAAATGTTAGTCCCTGCTTATGTGTCAAGCACACTTCACAGTAAGTTTGCCATGAAGAGTAAGTAATGTATGGTCCTTACCTAGCTTCTAAGCAGTTGAGAATTCTCCACACATGAGAATATTTAGGGGTGCATAAAAGTTGGAACAAGAACCAATACTTCAAAGTGAAACTGCAACCCTCCAAAACAAAATTTAATTCCAGTTTAATTATATTTTGTACAAAACTGCACAATCATGTTAGCCTTAGAGGGAATAAATTAACGGGAAAATAGAAGCCACCGAATGTCTGGGAGCCTGAACATAGGGCTCTAGGATCAGGTGGGCATGAAAAAGCAGATACTAGACACTCCACGACTCTGGTTCCCCCCACAACAAGGAAACCATGTCCTCCCTCCATGGGGATGGGCGAAAAGAACCTGTTGTTAGAAGCATGGTTAAGATCTAGTAGCCAAGTACCATGGTCACACACTCGCTTCCTTTCATCTGGTTTAATCCCCCCCCCCAGCTGTCATTTATTAACCAAGCAAAACGTAGTTTCAGCATGCCTCACCAAGTAAAGGAATGCAGGAAGTAAAGTCAAAAGACAGAAGTCCACATGCCCCTGTCTCCAACTGTAAGGTGTAAAAAACAAGCAAATCATAAAATCTTCCTGCACCTACCAGTAAACTACATAAAACCTACCTTCTAGCATGATTCAGAAATCAAATATGACAATACCTGTAAAGACATAAACTCTAAACATTTCTCCAAGGAAGATACACAAATACCAAGAGAAACAAAAAAAGCGAGATGTAAATAAAAACCGCAACACTTGGCAACCACTAGGCTCCATAGGACTCACCAAAAAGACAAACATGACCAGTGGGAAGGGGAGAAGCCTTGTGTAGGGAGGTGAGGCTCAGCTGGTAAGGTGCCTACAGGTGCAAGGCTCTGAGCGTCACCACCGACAGCACGTCAACGTAAACTAATAGTCACTAGAACCTGCATGCACTGGGGATGAGACCGCCCATGCACAGACGCTTTGCAATGGTTCTTCATAACACAACTGTCACCGTGTGACCAAATAGTCCACACAGCGGTATAGTCCCAAGAGAAATGTGTTGTAATTATGGGAGAGGTGTGTGTTGTATTCCCCAGCTGCCAGCCGCTGGCCCGCTCAGCTGCTGGTTGCTTGCTTATGCCCGAAACTGTATTAATTCAAATACTGCCTTGCCCATTATCTCTAGCCTTTTCTTGGCTACCTCTCACATCTAAACTAACCCATTATAAAAGTCTGTATGTCACCACAAGGTGGTGATCTTACCGGACTGTTCTAAGATACATCCATCTGCAGCGGGAGCTTCATGGCGACTGGCTCTGACCCAGTCATCTTCCCAGCGTCCTCTTTTCTTTTCCCCGGCTATCTAAGTCCTGCCCTATCAAATGGCCCAGGCAGCTTTTTTATTTAACCAATCAAAGCACAGAAATACAGATGAACCCTCCTTCAGAAATGAAAACGTGTTCATAAGATATTTGAGAATGACAATGCACTGAAGCATTAAACAAAATGACCGAAGTGAATGCAACCCAAATGTGCATCAGCTGAGTTGATCAACTGTGCTATGTCCACACAATGGAATATTATTCTCCCGTAAAAACAGCACATGCTGTAATATGAACACCAATGGCAAGCTACGTGAGAGGCACCGGGGACCACACAACGCATAATTCCATTTATGGCCTGTCCAGAAAAGGCAAATCCAGAGGCACAGAAAAGTAGTGCTTGCCTAGAACTGGCCCTGACGTTTACACAATCTCACGAATATACAAACACTATAAAGCCATACAACGTAAGAGTGAATTCTATGGCATGGAATATATCTCAAACAAGGCTATACAGAAAGTATAAGTGTGTGCTCCTTTTTCTTAAAAGATACCCTGCCTTTCTATTCTAACTAGGTGTTTGTTGCTGTGAAATAGTAACTGACCAAAACCAACTTGGGGAGGAAAGGATTTTCCTTCACAAGTTATGTCCATCATGGGGGACTCAAGGCAGGACCTTCAGCGGAGGCCATGGGGGAGGGCTGCTTACTGACTTGCTTCCATGACTTGCTCAGTCTGCTTTCTTCTTACATAAGCCAAGACCACCAGCCCACAGTGACCTGGGCCCTCTCTCATCAACCAGTAACCAAGAAAAAGCCCCAGACTTTCCTACAGTAGGCCAATCTGATAAGAAGCAACTCCTTAACTGCGACTCCCTCTTCCCAGAAAAGTCTCGTTTGAGTCCTGTTGACAAATGCTAACCAGCTCACCAAGTTGAAGGCCTACTTTTCCCAAGAGATCACTCCTGTTTGCCCGCATGAGCTAAAACAGTTTTCTGAAGTTAGATACTACACATGAAAGCTGTTTTTAATAACGCAAACTTATTCCAAAGAAACTGTACAAATCAGATTACTTAATAATCTTAGTCCCTAAAAAGAATAAACTTAGCCGGGCGGTGGTGGTTCATGCCTTTAATCCCAGCACTCGGGAGGCAGAGGCAGGCGGGTCTCTGTGAGTTTGACACCAGCCTGGTCTACAAGAGCTAGTTCCAGGACAGGCTTCAAAGCTACAGAGAAACCCTGTCTCGAAAAACCAAAAAAAGAATCAACTTTATAGACTGTGTTTGTTCTAAGGAAATCCTTATAGAATACTTACATACATACACAGATATGTGTATGTATTTATACATATCAAAATTGCATTCATATATATATATATATATATAAATCAAAGTGCAGTTTTTTTCTAACTTTTCAGATACATCATTAGTAAGAGGGCCTGTATAAAATACCTCCTTTAGGTACCTGTCAATCAGCTGAAACTCTGGGAGACCCAACTTTCCTGCTGCATGTTCTGCACTCTACTTTGAGACTCCTGTGTCCACCATTGCACCCTATCCTCTCCCATGGACTATTCCAGTGCTCATTCACAGTGGCTGAAATGCGGGTCAACTCTTTAACCGCATAGAGTAGGGTAGGGCCAGTTGCTAAGGTTAAGTTTCATCTGGAATGTCTGAATACATGCTCAGCAAACCGATTTCCTGGAATTCGAGATATAAAAACAATCAATAGAGAAGTACCCATGCTTTGCAATTCCTCTGGAGTTTCTGCTGTTTGTGGCGGGGTAGAGGCAGCCACCAAGTTCTAGCCACAAGAAGTATTATGTGTAAAGGCTTCCTGGTTCTAGAACAAAGCAAGTATTTTATTGCCTAAAGCAAAAGGAAGATATTTTCCTTCTATTTAGTATTGTTATACTAAAATAGCATACCAATGAAGCCAGCGAGGTGTGACAAGACCCAAGGCTTGTAAACAAAGATAAATTGTTCTTTATTGAGATTTCTTCCTGGATGGGGGTGGGGGTAAATCCATCCCACTAAGAAAATAAAATCCACATGGATTTTCCATCCTGGGGTACCCGGGGTGTGAGAGCTTGTCAAACTACTGGCAGGCATATGGAGGGTTATGCTGGACACAGACACAACCTGAAGACAGCTAGGACCTGTCAAACAACAGCTGCCCAGTTATCCCCACAGCAGCGCTCCCAACTTCTCTGGCTGAGGACCACGTGTGAGATGATGTCAAAGCCGGAGAGCCACTGGGCTGTCAGTGTCTGCATGCCCCTGCTGCAGACAGGGTGAATGCCACCATCCCCTCCGGAGCTAGGCAGAATGCAGCTCTCTCTCCTACTAGAGGACACAGTCCCCGCACCCTGGCCAAGTACCTCGGGCCTTCCTTTGTGGCCCTCTAGGGCTGGAGGGCTGTGGCCCGCCCGCAGGCCCCGAGGAAGCCGAGTCCTACGGGCGACCCCTGAGCACCGGCCCTGGAGCCCGCGTCCCGCACCGGCGGCCACCGGCGCACACAAAGGAGCGGGCCGGAACGCAGAGACGCAGGGGCTTGCCCGGGATGCCCGCACGCGAGGCAGGGGCGGAGGGGGACACGACCCCGTGAATCCAGGCTGACACTCAAACCTGTTGCTGGATTCGGGGCCCGGAGACCCCGCCAGGACGCGGGTGCTACGGGTGCGGGCCGAGGCCGAGGCGGCGGGAGCGGGGAAGGCCCGCGGGGCTCGCACCTCGGGCGCTTTGTCTGCGGCGGGCGCGGACCGGCCGGTCGGCGGCGTGGAATGGGAGGGGGAGACCGCGCCCGGCCTTCCGCCCGCGCCACGCGCGTCCCTGTCCCGCCTGGCCTGCGCCTCCCTTGCCCCGCGCGGCCGCACTCACCTGGCTGGCGCGGGCCGGGCTGGCGGGCGCTGGGGACGACGCGGGGACGCCGGCGCGGCGGGCGGAGAGCTGGGCGAGGCGGGAGGGAGGCGGGCCGGGGGCGGAGCGGCCCGGGCGGCGGGCCCGCGGCAAATCGCTGCCCGGCCCTCCGTGCGTCAGGCTGGGGGGCGGCGGCGCGGGTGGCCCGGCCACCTCCCGGCACCCGCGGCCCGGCACCGTCCGCGCGACCTCGCGTGCGCCCGTGGCGGCGGCGCAGAGACCCCGCCCGGCACGGAAGGGGGCGGGGCGCCTGGGATTGACGTCCTGTGGTCCCCACCGGGAGGAGCCCGGCCGCGTGGGTGGTGGAAGAAGCCCCGGCCGGGGGTCAGGAAGTGTGGCTGGAGCTGGAGTGGCCCTGACACTTTGTTTGTTTCCTCCTGTTTCATCCACCTCCCACCTCCCGGGGTCTCCGAAGTCTCCTTTGGTCTAATGTGATCCATGTGTGCTGGGATGCCGGTGGTCCCATGAATACCCAAAGTGGGAAGCTAGAGGGGAAAGGGTTGTTGGAAGGGCTGGGTGGGATTCCAGACTTTTGTTTGGCTCTGGGGATCTTTCCATTGGATGATCCAAAATTCACAAATGGGGTTTTCTGATGATTGCTTCTTTCTCATTTTATTGCACAAGTCACTTTTAGGTCATTTCCTGAATTCAATTCAAAAGAGTCATCCACTTAAAACCGCAGTGGCCACATGGTCCCAATTCCAGGCCTTCCGTAGCACTCACACTGCCACCCCAGTATCACCCAGTTCAGCTGATAAACTCTTTCCATTCCAAATAACACCCAGCCTTTTCCGTTAAAGCTCTCTGCTGAAACCCCGAGCGAGATTTCTTCCTCTTAATTCTAGGGGACCGATCTGTATCTATTGCTACTTGGCTTAAGAAGTCCGGCTTTTTACCACACTGAGGGCCACAGCTTTCTAGATTCACTTCTGCTTGAGTTCCAAGTAACTGCCGACAAATCCTCCAGAAACGGAGCCCAGCACTGTCTAAAATCCTAAAGGTTGTATCGGTCAATAGACAAAGCCCATTTGGAACCTGATGCCTCTACCTCTTCAACTCAAGTGTCTTCTCCTTCCAGATCCACACACGGGACAGATTCCACAAGAGGCCGTGTTTCGAATAGTTCCTCGCATGTGGGATGTATCCCTCACTTAACCAGGTGAAGTCCCATCCCCAAAGACAACACATGGCTTCCTCTTCCTGGTCTGGCATACAAGCCACCTTTCCACCAGCCCACATCCTTACCCTACAAACTAAATCAGACATTCTTTCCTCTCTGCTTTCACAGAGCCCCTGATTTCCTGTGGTTATAGTCAGCCCTTTTTTTTTTGTCGCATTTCTTTCTTTGGTGGTCTTTCCTTCCTGTGCCCTGTGATCCTTTAAAGGGCAGAGATTTGACCTCGTTGTTTATTTTTGCGTTCCCCAGAACACAGGTACAGTGCACAACACGAGGGAGGTTCTCTCTAACTGTTCTGGTTAGGTCATTTTCTATTCAACAACAACAAAAAAAAAAATTGTACCAAGCATCAGTCTATTTGAAGAGGAGGAACTAAAACAAAATGGCCACCCTAGCGTGATTTTCCTCCCTCCCTGTCTTATGCGGGACTCTCTGCTTCTCCCTTTAACTGTTTTCCCCACTCACATTCTTCACTTATCCTAATAACACAAGAGCATGCCTGAGAATCCACCCTGGTAACTTACACCGCCGACTCTTATATGCACTCTTTACCTACCCGCCCATTCCATGCCGTGTCACCCAGTTACTTGATAAGGGGATGAGAGAAATGAACAGAAACAAAGGAAAAGGGCCAGACTATGAATTCACAGAAGGAAGGTGCTGCGCCTCTCACTGACTGACAAATGAGCTTGTCGGCCTCTCATCCAGAGTTCTTTTGGTTCTGTGCTAGCATTTGTAGATTTTGTGTGAGTATGTGTGCGTGCGCACACGAAGTGGAGAGGAATTGCCAGATCCTTGGAAAGCAAGTATCCATCCCTTGGTTGAGCTCCCAGTGACCATCCCTCCCTAACAGTGTTATTTTTCTCTGAAAGGTCCTGTTGTCCCCTGTGTGCAACTGAACTGTGTGTCTCTATAAACTTAGTGGGTAGACAATGGTGTTGGCAGAAACATCACCTGGCTTCAATTCTAAGCAGACGTTCTTTCCTCTCTGCTTTCACAGAGCCTGTGAAAAAGCAGGGTCTATCATGTCTTGGCTCTGTGACCTTGGACAAGCACAAGCACTACCAGCGACTACCCCAACAGGGGAGTACTAGTAACAATGGTTGCACTATAAATCATTGTGGAAAGTATGAAATGAAGTGTATCAAAGTGTCCACAAGCCTGAATCTAAAACTGAAAATTGTTTCTGGGAAGAGAACATCCAGGTTCTTTTGTGTGCAGCCTTGGGAACACTTGATAACAACAGTCACAGTGTCTTCTCCGTTACACGTGCCCCTCATGTACATACCACCCAACTTCCCCACCTAGCAAATGCCTCTAACAGTGTACCCAGAACAGAGCCTCCAGTTCCACCTGCTGAGGATGGCATTTCAAAACCAGGCTTGACATTACATGAATGCTCCTATGCTATCCTTACATATCAAGAAGCAAAATTATCCCCAAATCTTTTTAAGTCTTTACCATAGACACAGCGGTAAAAACGTATCTTCTCCAAACTGCCTTTTGCAGCTCTGAGGAGAACTTTACATTATTGCCTCTTAAATATCATTCTAGATGTTCTGCACTAAGAGCCTCTGCCAACTGTATAGCCGTGTGTAAGAAGACCATTTGTTAGGGACAGGGATCCAAAGGGGACTTTAAGTAAAATGTTTCTAAATGCCATGTTTTCCCATACGATTTCCCATGGGCTTCTTAAAACTGCATTTAAATATCATTTTAAAGTATGTGAATTCCTAAACTCATCTTGTTTTCTTTTCCCAACAAACGAATGCCAGAAATCACTTTTTCTGAGAATTTTCCATTCGTGGTATGTTTGGGCCTCTGAAGAATTCACCAAGGTAAAGCAGACAGCTGTTGCTAATGCCTTTTGCCTGGAGCGTTGGAACATTAGGCAGTTGGCCAAGTACCCTCTGATACCCCCAACACTAAGGTGGCTTCCTGCAGAAATTACAGTTCCCATAGCCTTACCGAAGGGGCGTCCCCAGGAAGTAGTGTTGGGCTATGTGTGGGACCCCTAACTAGTACTGATTTTTACTGGGTGTGACTAGCAGACAGATCACACTTTTCCAAAAAATGACCTGGTGAAAAAAGTTCAGTCCAAAAAAATGTTGATCCAAATCAAGCAACCACCTGGGGAAGCCTAGTTGGAGATAAAGAGGGAGCCTGCATCAAGAAGAACCCAACACAGCACTGGTGGACAGAAGGTCAGGTCAACCACACTGTGACCAGGCAAAGGATGCGTGCTCTCACTCGTCTATGCTATTTCTTAGGATATTGGGGTTACAGTACAAACACAGCACAGCAACTTTGCTTGGGGGGGGATCATGTATTCCAGTGGAGGGAGCAGAGACCAGGCGCAAGAACAACTAAGAAAAGCGCGTGACCTCCAGAAGCCTGTCTGCTGGAAGAAACAATGTAGCAAAGAGAATGTCCAGGGAGTGGAGTACAATTGTTATAACTGGGCTAGGGACGAACTCCCTGAGAAGGTTCCATGGAGGAGGAGACCCTGCCGGGTGTGAGCATGGGCCTGGGGTAAAGATGAGACAAACAAACATGGAGACTGCCTGGAAGCAGCGCAGGTGGGATGGAAGCAGATGTCAGGAAATATGGGACCCAGCATCCAAAGCCTGGCTCTGAGCCTTCTTCACACCAATTAAGCAACAGCCGAACAGGCTATGAGGGAGGTCCCGCTGTAGCTCTGGACTTGAGGCATTATTCCTATAACTGGCCTTCCGGGACAAATCAAAAACAGAAAGTCAGGAGCTTTTTTTTAACATGTCAAAAGTCAAAATTTGGAAATTGTCCAAGTAGAAATGGCCATGAGACTCAGCAGTAGAACACTAGGCTGGCTCCATCCCCTAAAGTTCCGGATTCAATTCCCCAGCTCTGAGGAAAAGAAAAGAAAATTGCCAAATTAGATGGCGTTAATTATACATATAATTAATATACTTTGATATATCACTAAATTAAGAAAAATGTTCGATAATCTTACAGAAACGGTGGAGTATCTAACTTTATCATTTTTAGATATGACATTTTAATTTCCAGGTCATGATTTCTCCCTTTCAATGAGACAGGTATAAAAATCGGGTAACCTTTTTAAAGTATCCTTTCATGGTTCCGAAATGCTATAAACATAACTTTTAAGTTAGGCTCGTTTTTTCCTCTCAACAGCTGGTCAGGGAAGCCAATGACTTTGGAGTCCTTTACCCCAGGAAGTCTTCCTAAGGTCATTGTAAAATTGTTTCTCTATGGGACAACTGCCTTTATTTTTCCCAATAGCTTTTTTTGGTTCCTTTTGTTTGTTTGTTTTATAAACAAGCCAAACAAAAAAGTAAAAAGTACTATCTGCTTGTTGCTGTTGCTAGTCATCAAAACATTTTAAAACAAAACCGACTTATTTTTCTAAGTCATGAGGTTATAGGATTTTGTTTTGTTTTGTTTTCGAGACAGAGTTTCTCTGTGGCTTTGGAGCCTGTCCTGGAACTAGCTCTTGTAGACCAGGCTGGTCTCGAACTCACAGAGATCCGCCTGCCTCTGCCTCCCGAGTTCTGGGATTAAAGGTGTGTGCCACCACTGCCCGGTAGGATTTTTTTTTTTTTTTGAAGCGGAAAACCCTCTCCTTTATTCCAATGTCTTTTTTTTTTTTTTCCTGGAGCACAGAGAGGTTAAGCAACAAACCCAGCTCCAGAGTCCGTGCAAAATATCACAGCCTTGCGTCTAGACCTCCTGCTTGCTAGTTGATCTGAACAGAACAGATATAGATATTTGTGTTGTCAGTTATCTGTATGTAAGCACGTTAATAACTTACGCATAATACAAACTATCCCCCTTAAGCATCAACAGTGCCTTAAAGATATTGAGAGCTAAAATAAAATTTCAGACAGGAAAAAACCTGTAATTTTGATGAATACTTCCCTTCACTCTTAATTAATATAAACTTTAGCTGTACAGTTAAAAAAAAAAAAGGATGCCAAATGATGATCCACATGTTCAAGCAATGGTTACAAATACTTCTGACAGTATCTAATGCATTAGTCCAACAGCAGGCTACAGCAAATGAGTGAGGGCAATGGTTGTACATCTCTCATGCCCAGTAGAATTTCTTCCAATAAGTACTAAGTAGGCAGTGCCTGTTGAACCGGCTTTCTCTGAGTTCCAACTCCGCAAGTAAGTAACTAATTTGCCTTGAATTCAAGCAGAAAGATGAAGGCATTCTAGAATAATCCTCGGGCAACTCAGAGCCCTGAGGGAAGAAATGTATCTCTGGCGATCGCAGAGACTTGAGAATCTCATTGCCGCTGTCATGTCTGTCCTGCTCAGATGTGTCTGCCGTCTGTCCACTACCAAAGCTGCCTGTTCTAGATGGCAACGGCTGAGCCCCGGGAACCAATCGCTTCTGGTCCTCTGGCTAATGAAGTTGCTAATATATTGATATTGATTTCATGAATGGCCAGACACTGGGGATGAGAGAACAAAAACAGCTTTCAGGGGTGGAGAAAGCGTCTCTCACCACGCAAAGAAGTTGACCCCTAAGAAGCTAGGAATAGTGTCATAAAGAAAGGACTCCCAGACAAGTGCCCTGCCAAGGCCAGATTCTCTTCTGCTTCTCTAAGCAGACATCACTAGAGATGATTTGTGTGGAATATTTTATGTATTCAAACAACTACTAGACTGATAATGTAAATCGTTCCCGGTCTTCTTGTTTTATATTAAGATCCTGTACTTGCGTACTCATTGTCTGATTTGCTGATACACTCTGAAAACCCTACGCCAGAAAAATCCTTGTGTCAGCCTGTGACAGCTGGGCAAAACTACAGGAGTGTCCGGTCCATCAGACTGCTTTTAGTTATTACTTGAAATCTGTCTAAAAACCCTAAGTCCGAACACGTTTCATTCACCGCTGGAGGTGTAGAGGACTCACTCATCAATCTGCATAGGGCAGCACGCGCCCGGTTGAAAAGGTGTTCTCTCAGTTACACTTCTGTGACAGGCTTCTGTTCACACGTTAGTCAACGAGGAAAGAATGTTAAGGACAAACAGTCCACGTTTCGCACTTGGTTCCTCCTGTTTTCCTAACATGCTGCAGCCATCAGCCTGCAGAGAAAGGTCAAGAATATTTACTGCAGAGCTCAAACCCTGGTGTTCTGCTCTGGACTGGGAAAGCCTGAGGCTGGAGCCTGAAATGGCCCCTTTTGAATTCTCTCGTGGTCAGAAATGACTCTCTTGTTTATCTACCTTTTTTTTTTTTTTTTAAAGCCAAACAGGGACAAACCACATTTGGAAATAATCTCCACCCATCAGCCAGCTTCTTCCCACATGTGGCTCTTTCCACTGCCCTGGAGAGGTCCAGAAAACCCGTGGCCCGCAGCTGAATGGCAGCCTATGGGAAGTTCCATGGCAGGGAGTAAAGCCCCAGGAAGCGCTGTCGATACAGAGGCAAAGAATTGATTTGGAGGCTGGATAAAATGGAAAATGGAAAGAATTGCCTTTTGTGTTACTCTAACTTTCCCTCTGCGTCTGAATACAACATTATTATGTAACAAAGGGCCTTTAAGCAATTTCTTTCTTTTTTAAGTTGGCGATGGGACAAATAAAGATTGTGTCATCCTGGGTTAGAGCCACTTCTTAGGGTGTGGGGTTACTCGACTCTGGCCCTGTGCATCCGTGCAGTCAAAACACAAATTAGGTTCATGCCTTGTGGATGTTGTGTTCAGTTTGGGGCAAAGCAAGAAGAAAGTGCTGTTCTCTGGGAGCACGCAAAAGAGGAGCTACTGCACGCAGGCACCCACGCAGGCACCCACGCAGGCTCCTCAACCACTTTATTTTAAAGCGTAACTTTTCAAAAACACTAACAATGTATCCTAGCGTCATTCACCACGAGGAAGCCTGGCCTTGCCTTGACTCATCATAATTTTTCCACCCCAGCCTCCCTAGAGCTGGAACGGCAGAGGTTCATGCCCAATCTAAAATCCTGTATTTTCTGTAGCTGGTCTTCTCTATGTAAACCGCAGCAGCAAATTGCAGGGCGAGAGCTGCTGTGCTTAGCTTAGCAACCGGAAGAAGGACGCTTGGGGGCTGGACTGCAAATGTTGTCCTCTCCCTCCTTCCAATAAGGGTGTGTTCACGCCTGCTGCTATCCCAAGGTTGTATGTTCTGGCCAAACCGATTGCATCTAGGGAAATGCATGTGAGCAACTTTCAAATGTTTTACTTGAAAAGAATGGGAGTGAGAAAGAAGCCTAAGAAAAGAAGAAATTCAAAGATGGCTTTGTTCTGTTCGTGTGACAGAGAATAGAGCACTCTGGTGCTTTGGGAACCTGGGAACGACAATGGGGACAGCTTGACGTTGCTCTCTGTCTGAGACACAGCGGCCCAAACACACGGACTGCAACATGATACATAGTAGAGTTGTAACTGAACTCCACACAAAGTGTTCCCAGGACCCAGACATGAGTCACTGCCAGGTGTCTGGTGAAAGGTTTGCTTGCGGAGGCTGGAGGCTCTGAACTTCGACTGGATGAATAAGAAAGAGTCAGAGTCATCTAGACTGAGACAAGGAGAGAAGGGATAGAGAGGCTGGGAAGCAGGGAAGAATGTGGTATCTCTTATGCTTGCTGTTGAGAAGTGCTTTTGATCCAGGGTTAAACACAGCCTGCAGACCCCAGGCATGTTATTCAAATGACTGAAATCAAGGAAGATTTAGGGACTAAGCGCATCCGCTGTGAGTGACAGGTTGATGGCTTACGGGAAGACATATAATCTCTAAATCGACTGCACAAATTATAACCCCCAAACACTCAGAGACTAGACTCTTTCTGGTAACGATAGTCACAGCCATCTTTTTCATTCCTTCAGTATATATTTATGGAGTGCTCATTGTTGGTGACTTGCATTCAGGATCGAGAATCCCACACACACTGAAATAAAAGTCCTCCACCATGGAAGAAGCACGGTGGTGAGGGGGAGAGAGAGAAAATACATTTTCAAAAAAATAAAATGGCCAGTAATAGGATAAACGCTGTGAAGAAAACCAGAGGATGGACCAGTTAGAGAATGGAAAAGATGTTATGATCTGAGAGATTCCCGTGCCCCCCCCCCGCTCCCCAACAAAGACTAGAGATGGCGAGGGCTGGGCAATGAGAACATTCATCGGTGGGAAGAATACATCCAGCAGAGAATTCAACAATAAACCATAGGAGTAGAGAGAACACCACCCCAGGGCAGCAGGTAGAGGAAATGGGAGGAGGGAGAAGAGACAGGAAATGGTCTCCTGGGCAATTATAAACAAAGAATCTTCACCTCTAGGCAAGTTAAAAACTTTGACTAGTTGGAGGCAGAGTGAGGGGTAATGGGTGGGGTTTAATCTTCTTGTAGACTGTTTGTTCTGTGCAGTCAGAATGAATGTCATTGGAATAGAAGCCCAGGAACAGGGGAAAGATGAAAAGTGAGAGCTGATAGGCAAAAAAGCTTGAGCACACCTTCAGCCTAGGCAGGAGCAACAAGGGTGGCAGGAGGTGATCAGATTCTGGTTTTATGTCAAAGAAAATGTATGGGGATTTTCTGATATGCTGATATGAAATGAGAAGAAAGAAAGAAAAGAAGAAAGAGAGAGGAGAGAGAGAGGAGAGAAAAAGAGGAGGAAGAGAGGAAGGAAGGAAAGAAGGAGGAAGGAAGGAAGGAAGATGGAAAGAAAGATGGGCTGAAAGAAGAGATAAAAAGGAGGAAGGAAGGAAGAAAGGAAGGAAGGAAGGAAGGAACGTAGGTAGGAAGGGGGAAAAAACCTAGAGATAATATTGGGGCCTAAGCATTTAGAATAGTAATATCCAACTTTCTATGGAGAAGATGGTGAGGGTATCCAGTCTAGGGAGAGACAGAATTCGCTGACTTTGTTTCAGAGATGCTAGCCTTGACATCGCATACCAGAGACTACATATGCAGCTGTGCATGCAAATCAAAAGATGGGAGGCTGGGACTAGGAACCGTCACTGGGATTTGTTGGTACCTCAGTGAGTAAGCCCTGTTAGCATCGTGAGATTCAGCACCAAGAGCTGAGAACGGTCCAAGCACTCAGCTCTGGGACATGGTGAGTGAGACGAGGAGGAGAGAGTAAGGCTGAGAAACAGCCGCCAATGAGGCTGGAGGAAATGAGGCTCCTGGAAAACCACAAAAGGAAGCATCTTTCAAAAGAAGCCATGACCAGCTCTGTAGAACACTGCTAACACAATGAGAGTTGGTCAGAACTTTCCAGAAAACACAGAGAAACAGAAAGGCTTATGGAGTCATGGTGCCTGAGAAGACCAACACATGCAGATGGGCCAGCGAGCATGCAGATAAACCAGCGAGGAGTTTCAGGAAGCCACGATGTGTCTGTCCATCGTGAGTTAAAGCCTTCTGAATTCCTTCTTGTTTATAGAAGACAGACTCCTGTGCCTTTCAAATCTTCCATTGATTGGGTGAAGCCCACTCAGTCTGCTTTACTCAAAGTAAACCTTCTGTGGAAACCTCTAGAAAAAAAATTAACTATATACCTGGAAACCACAAACCAGGAAAGTTTGATGATTAAAAAGAACCCTCATGGCCACATTTGGTGACACACGCCTTTAATCCCAGTACTTAGGATGCAGAGACAGGTTGTTCTCTGTGAGGTAGAAGCCAGCCTGGTCTACATAGGGAGTTGCAGGATAGCCAGGGCTATGAAGACAGACCCTGTCTAAATGAATAAATAATAAATAGAATTAACCATGACAGTAAGTACTTTGAGACTGAAAAGGAACAATGCATGTAACAGAGAGCTTACTGGCAAGGTTATGAAGAATAATTACGACGCAATAGAAGAGAATGGGATTGGAAGGGAACACAAGAAAACAGGAAGAAAGTCTGTTTTGCTCCCAAACAAAAAATTTCGTGGGCTTCCAGGGTTATATAAATTGTAGGAAAAACCGGAGAAGGGCCTTAATCTGCAGGGCAGACTGACTTGATGCCAGCTGCATCCAGAAAAGGAGCCTGGTGGGGATTAATGGAAAGCAGGTACCCCATAAAGCCCGAGACTGTGAAATGGGTCACAGAAGTACCAGAGAGCACTGCTCCACACAGAGGGAAGGATCTGGAAAAGCACATCCTCAGTACAGTTCTTCAGGATTCGTAAAGACCAGTATCGACTAAACATGGTTTACGATCAACCAGCAGTACACGAGGGTATCAAGACAAACATCAGATCAGTCCAGCAGGAATTTAAATCATTGGAGTTATCAGGCAAAGATTGTGAAGTATCTCTTACAAAACACTGTAGGAAATAAAAGATGGAACCGCATAAAACAAGCAATGAATTGTTGTATATAGGGGGGAGAATGGGGGTGCGTGTTGTTTGTTCCCCGCACCCAGCTTCCAAGCCCCCAGCCGCTGGCCCACTCAGCGGCTGGCTGCACCCGAAATAACCACGTGACAAACTGGATTCATTTAAACTCTGCCTGGCTTA
>JAQHUG010000038.1:8795161-8808700 GCA_028555095.1 Dicrostonyx torquatus | reverse complement strand
GTGCTAGATTCCATCAAGCTGACAATTGAGATTAACCATCAGAAACGCAAAACAAGATGCCACTTCCTCCTACTTCTTTTCTGACTATATTTCAAGTTTAGAAATAACACCCCCCACCCCCACCCCACATTCTGTGGGATGTAAGCAAAGCCGGTCTGGAATTTATTGTGTAGATCAGCTTGGCTTCCAATTGGAAATTTCTCTGCTTCAGCCTTCTGAGTGCTAGAATTACAGACATAAATCACCAGACTTGGTTAGAAGCAACACTTTAGTAAGAAGATGGCGGTTGTTTGAGGTACCGCTGAAGGAAGCCCATCTACACAACTTTATGTTTTGAATTTAAGGGTTGAATAAAAAGAAAAAAAGACAGGTAAACTATGCAGAGGGCAGGCAGGTATGAGAGATGGTGAAGCGAGTGATGTCTTATCATCAGGCAAATGGTACGGCAGGCAGAGGAAGGGGCTAAGTGGGTGCTTTCATATAAACAAGATGACTGTCCCCAAAAGTGTCAACTCAACTGTTAAGCTTGCATTTCATGTGATGCTCTTACTCTTGCTGCTTTTAAAATATTGATCCTCACTGTAATATACTTAGCTTTTCATTGAAGATGATTCCAAAGACCTTCTAAATATAAAGAGTAAAATCCACCAGTAATCTCATTTTGCAGATATATTATAAAAAAAAAAGACAAAAACGATGAGCTGTGAATGCAGGCCCATTTTTAGAAAATTGTCTCATACCTAAGATACAATGTTATATCTTGCCTTTAACATTTGATGGCCTTCTACAAACACTATTATGCAGACAAATAATCTTTGCATACGAATTTTAATGACTATACGGTGTTTTATAAATGAACTTCAAGTTTTAAGTATTGGTGAATGTTACAATTGACTCCTTTTCCTATCAGAGATTATGCTGTAATGGACGCATTTGGGTATAATATTATGTGGTCTTGGTTATTTCCTAAATAAATACCCTTAGAGGTGAGATTGCGTGTCAGATCTAAGGAGTTACAAGGTCTCTTTATGTGCACAAACTCAAATCCTCCATTCCAACTGATAGTCCATTAGCACTTACAACTGTATTTAAGAGAAAATCTTTTCTAAGTGAATAGGCAAAGATTTCTGCCTCCTAATTTGCATTTTCTGAATTAGAAATTAATGCATTTATTGACATTTTTATTTGTATTTTATTTTCCTAATGTCTTTCCAGTGCTTTCATAGTTTTTCTATTAGAATGTTGCTTTTCCCTCGATGGGTATCAATGCCCAGCATACCAAGAATATTGATTTTCTTCTTTGTCGGCCATGCTCTGCAGATATTGACATGTGAAGCTTGATGCTGCTCTACAGCTAAATGTGATTGTTTCTGGTTTCAGAACCCTTGATTTGACTCTCAAAACTTGTCTCTTTCGATGGTAGTGGCATTGTTTTGTTCTGTGTTTAGTTCCCAGTTTATTTTTCTGTGTTGTCAAGCTAACACTTATTCCTTCAAATAGAGAGATTTGTCACAGTGTTTGGCCCTTTGGGTCAGTGTATTTACACTCTATGATTGGCTCTATGCAAAATACTTAAGACTTTTAAAATATGGGTACCCTTAATGTAAAATATTTGCGTAATGTATGTATATTTATTAGCAGTATGGTTATAGTCAAGATTGTGTGTGTGTGTCCATATGTGCACAAGTGCATATGTGTGTGGGCAGGTGAGCATGCATGTGTAATAATATGTAGGGACCTGTGTATGCATGAGTATGGAGGCCACTTGTAGGTGTCATTCCTTAGTTACTATCTTCTTTGTTTGTCAAGACAGAGTCATTCCTTGGGACCTAGGGACACACTAATCAGGAAAGGCTGGCTGGCCAGCAAGCTTAAACAAAATTTTGCATTTCCTTGCATCATGTCCTCAGCTGTATGAGAAGGATGTTAATTTTAGATACCTCACAGGATTTTTTGTGAGGGTTGTTACAGACAGAGGTTGTACACATATGTGTATGCAAGTGTGCATGCATGCGTACAGGCAGAGCTGGTGCATGTGGTATGTATGTATCATGGCTCATTAATAGCCAAGCTTCACTAAGGAAACTCTATTATAAATTTTTATTTCCTAAAGAACACACAGTAAAATGGGAATGTGTTGGTTGAAAAGTGTCCATAACAGGAAGATAAAATGGAACCCGTCTGATGATAGCCCAGACACAGGGGACAGTAGGCAGAGAGCCATCTGGCTTTGGTAGCTGAAAGGATATCTTAATTCCTGAGATAAAAAGAAAATGATTTTATTATTAGCCTTTTTTTATTTATTTTGTTAGTGTTTTTAGACAGGTCCTCTCTACATAGCCTTGGCTATACTGGAATATACTCTGTAGATGGATGGCCTCAAACTCAGAGATCCAGCTGCCTCTGCCTCCTGAGTGCTGGGATCACAGATGTGAATCACCACACCCAGCTGTTTTGTATTGACAACATTATGTAAAACGCTAATATTTAGCGATTATTTTTGATTTTAATTCTAAGGGGGGAAAGTATGGTTATTTAAATAATACCTGGTTTTGTTGGAATCGCTCGCTGAGCTCAGATTTCTCTTGTTACATTGTAACATGTGGAATCTGCTTGCTGAGCTCAGATTTCTGTTGCTACGTTGTAACATGTGGACTTGAACTGTGACTCTGGGAACCCAGGTCTGCTCATGCTCAGCAGTAGAGCCCACGGCGGGCTTTAATGTGGCTTTAACCTCTTTGACACACGGCAACAGAAGATAATTCTCTGTTGCTTTCAGGTTCACTCAGTCATCCGTTTAGCTTCACTCGTTCATCAGGGAAAACAGAGGCTCCCAAATACACTAAACTCTGCACAGCCCAGGGTCTGTTCGCTGGTGCATTTTTTTTGTGAGTGTGGAGCTGCATTTGAATTAAAAAGACCAAAAGCCTTTGTGTCTGTAAAGCATTGCACCAGCGTACTTCAAAACTTTGAATGCATGTAGAGTTTTTGTTTTTGTTTTTGTTTTTTTTTTTTGGTTTTTCGAGACAGGGTTTCTCTGTGGCTTTGGAGCCTGCGCTGGAACTAGCTAGACCAGGCTGGTCTCGAACTCACAAAGATCCGCCTGCCTCTGCCTCCCGAGTGCTGGGATTAAAGGCGTGCGCCACCACCGCCCTGCTTATTTTAAAATTGAGCGAGGAACAGCCACTGTTTCGGGGTTGTCCAGTTCGGCTCACGCCCACTAATGAGTGTGAACTGTGAACGGTTCTCTGAGCGACAGCTCAGCTCCCAGCCCCATGGAATTGATAACAACATGTCAGTGTTGTGAATGATTGGGTTACTTATTGAAATCTATGAAACTGTTTAGTGAGTCCTAGAGTTGGGTCCACACCACTGTCCATTTAGAAAAATTAGGTGGAAGAAATTTTTCAAACTGGTTTCTCTTTTAGAATCCCATTATGTTATCGGGTGGGCTCCTTCCAGGGTCTAGAAATGTTATCCACACGTAGATTGGCTTTAGAAGTCAATTCTGACCCATCTGCTTACCTTCACAGCAGTATATTTCCAGCGGCTTTATACATAAATACATTAGAAAGTACAAGGTTTTCTCATCTCTCGGTCTGCACAGCTAATACTGCACACGCAGACAATAAGCACAATTACCCTCTAATTTCTAGAAATTGTTTATCATATAAAATTTATATATATTTGGTAAATAACCTGCGCGTCAGGGAGGCTTTTATGCCTTGAGGCTTTATTATAAGATCCAAGGGATAAAGGATGCCTTCTGGGACACACGAGAAGGGGGAGCAGCCACTCACTTTAATGCTTTCTTATTCATTCTTCTCCCAGGGATCACGAATTTGGAGCCTCCCGTCTGCCTGAACAGTCCCCACTGAAGCCCCAGATATGAAAATGCTTGGCATATTCAATGCAGCTGATTATTTCCGGGACAGTTGGAAATTTGAGCCGGCATAGGAGACCAGAAAGCACAACACGACTGTTTTCTCGTTTGGCATTTCTTCAGCCCTCTTGCCAACCACTCCCTACAAAGGCTGGTCCTACAGGAAATGAAGTTCTGAGCTAGGCTGGGGTAAGCCGTTTGTGATTGGACACTTTCAGTAAGTTGTCTCTTAGACAGATAGAGCAAAATCCTTCTTGTTTGCTGTTGCTTAGCGGGACTACTTGATTGAAGACAACAGAAGTCCGAGGAACACAAAAGAATTTGATGAATGATGCAATCAATCCAGAAACGTAAGAACTTGGCTGCATCTCTTGCAGACTTTGTCTACCTGCCCACATTTTCAGGCATAAGGGGGAAATGCCAACAATTCAACAGACCTAAACTTTCCAACTGGGTTACTGCCCGGTTCTCTCTTCCTGTACAATAATCATAGCGAGGTTCAGACTATCCTGAAACAGGTCACGATAAAATTTATGCTTTCCTACAAGAGAAAACAAAAAAACCTATTTCAGGGGGTCGATGTTTTCAGGACTCATCAAAGGTCTGATACATCATCTCTCTCCAAATCTCCTTCCAGGCCATCTTTGCCGAGTGCCCTAGACACAGATAATAAGGTTGACAGCTGCATCAGGACCAGGAAGCACTCTTGGGAGATCCACCTACCAAAGTGTGCTGCCAAGTGAAAAACTTAGCTGCAACCAGTGACAAACAAGGCCTGAACCAGTTGTGGGGGAGCAAATTAAGGGTGCGGACTAGGCCTTTGCAATTCCGAATTAGCCAGTCATTGGTCACGGCTGCTCTTTGAAAGAGGTGTGCCCTGAAAGAGAAAGTTTCCCAGCCAAGGACAAGTACCATGGAAAGACAGTTGTGGCCGCGGCTGGGAGTGTCTGCATCGATCTCAGGACAGGCTCTAGATGAACTTCCGACACATTTACAAGGCCTTCTTCCAGCTTCTGACCTCACCCCCTCGATCTACTAGCGTCCTTCCTAGTTCCTGACCCCAGGATCCTGACTCAGGTCCTTTGTTTTTTGGGGGTTCCTCTTTAAATAGTCCTAAAGTGATCATTTGACTGGCCTGGCCTGCTTGGGTTAAGCACTCAACATCTGCCATTCTAGAAAACGCCCAGAGCCCTAAACAAGGTGAAATGATGGTTATCTGAGTCTCCTTAGAAATCCCTAATCTTGCTGGGCGGTGGTGGCACATGTTTTTAATCCAAGCAGTCAGGAGGCAGAGGCAGGCGGATCTTTGTGAGTTCCAGGCCATCCTGATCTACAAAGTGAGTTCTAAGACAGGCTCTAAAGCTTGAAAAAACAAAAGAAAAAAAAAAGTAATTTATATCTCATTTCCTCTCCCCTTCAAGACCTGTTTAGATGCTGTCTTCCTTGATTACCTCTTGTCTGCAAACATATTTTTTTAATTCTTTCCTAGTTTTATTCTTTTTGACAGTATGCAACATCTTCTAGTATTATAGTATTGCTTTCTTTCAGTTTGGAATGTACAGCCCACGATGACAGTTCTTGAAAGGTACAAGACACTAGGTTAGTATGTGTTAAAGGGATGAAATAAAGAAGCATATTTCTTTTCAAAATATTTATTTTCCTGGTATGAATGTTTTGCCTCCATGTGTGTATGTGTCTAGTGCTCACAGAGGTCAGAAGAGAGAGAGCACTGAACACTGTGGAAGTGAAGTTACAGATTATTGTGAGCAACCATGTGCGTGCTGAGAGTTCATCCCAGGTCTTCTGCAAGGGTAGCAAGTGCTCTAAACCACTGAGCCATCTTTCCACTCCCGAAATAAACCAATCTAATATGTTATAGAATATGCATGGTTGATGGTTAGTACAAAAGACACATGGTGACTCCTAATGATGAAAGTCATTTGGATTATAATCATTTATCATTGTTAATTATTTGGTAATTATGCTTGTAAAAGGTCAGATTGATCACACACAGATTTGCTTACAAAAGACCCTCAGCTCTTTAATAAGCTGCTGCAAAAAGATTTAAAATGAAGACACTCTACTTGGGGGTTGATGGTAATAGCATAGCACAGCATCTTTATGTGAAATAGCAAGCTATTTATTTAAAATGTACAGCTTGCAAAAAATGGAGTAATCTCATTGACTGACAGCACTGCCCACCATGAAATTAATTAAAGATAGCATCATGATATCCTAAATAAGAAGCAATAGCAGACGACAGCAACCAGGCTGAAATCCCCAAGGTGTGAAGTCAGAGCACGAGATTTCCGTTATCCTCCGTGGTCCATATTTCCTTCGGTAAGGGCAGAGGAAGAGAAAGTTATCATTTTGAAAAGGTAAATATTTATTTGTACATGAAAGAAAGATTTTTAGAAATGTCATAGTTTTTTTTTTTTATACTCAGCCCAAACTGGGCTCTATAGTGAGTGAAATTTAATAGGAAATGTGAAACAGTCTCTTCCAGTATCTTAAATGCACTTGGGTGTTTGTTGATAATTAACTTCCCACCGGCCCCTGTCATCACCTAATCTTTAATGAGAACAGACAACTATTCTCAAAGGTGGAAAAAAGTTTTAAAATCAAAGATGTAGAAAAGGTTCCTTTCATTACATTTCTGGAATGTCTATGAGAGAGAGAGAGAGCGCTAGTGCTGTGAGCAGCCCAGGAGTGGATGTGTGCTTCGCATGCATGAACGCATTGCATCACGGGAGGAATTATGCAGAACTTTCCTATGATTCATACCCAGATTCTGCATGATACAGCACAGTCCGGATTCTAGCGTATCTTTGTTCTGTTTAAAGACCCATGGAGGGAGCACAAGTAACCCAAGGACTTTACCTGGAGAACCTCTGGTTGCAGTACAAGGCCCAAAGGCTCACTGTTCCAGTCATATTTTGTTTCATAATATTTGCAAGGAATTTGATTAAAATTGCAGTCTTTTATTTTCACGCTCCATCAGTTTGGTTGCATTATTTTTTAAGTTGTAAGTTAAACTCCAGCATGGACACTAGGACTCGATGAAGTTTCTTGTTTTGTTTCCTTTCTTGTTTTTGTTTTTTCCAGACAGGGTTTCTCTGTGTAGCTCTGGCTATCCTGGAACTAGTTCTGTAGACCAGGCTGACTTCAAACTCAGAGATCTGCCTGCCTCTGCCTCCCAAGTGCTGGGATTATTGACGTTGGAGTGTTTGGCTTCGAGAGTAAAGGCATTTGTCATCGCCTTTGGAGCCTGACCGTCTGAGTTTGACCCTCCAGAACCCACGTGCTGGAAGGACTTCCACAAGCTGAACTCCACACACGCTATGACTCACACACATACCTACAAATATGCGCACAAAATAAATAAATACACAAACATATTGGTTAGGTATTAGTAGCTATGCTCACGTCGTTTTGTGATCTTTCCCCAGTTGGTTAAACAGTGACAATTCCCCAAGACCAAAGTAACTTGACTCCCAGAGCTGAAGTAACTGGTTTTTCTAGATTCTTGCCCTGTGCCCTCACTGACCGCCTGCAAGGGCTGATCCCAGGGGATTGATCACCTGACAGTCTTCAGCTCACCAGTCTTACAGTTTCCCAAGCAACCCTAGCAATGGCTTACTAATCACAGACTCAAATGGGAAAGATCTCAGCTCCCTTCCCTCTCCCCCTTTTCTGTCCTCTAATGCCCAGCCTGGAAGAAGACCTTGACTACAGGCCCCTCCACAGGCAGCCCTTTCCTGAAGAAAGCCTGTGTTGTCCTTGACTTTCTCATCCCTCAGTCTGTCTTTTTTTTTTTTTTTTGGTTTTTCGAGACAGGGTTTCTCTGTGGCTTTGGAGCCTGTCCTGGAACTAGCTCTTGTAGACCAGGCTGGTCTCGAACTCACAGAGATCCACCTGCCTCTGCCTCCCGAGTGCTGGGATTAAAGGCGTGCACCACCACCGCCCAGCTTCCTCAGTCTGTCTTTCTCGTCGCGGCAGCATGTAGGAAAAGCTGTTTCCTTCTGATCAAGGGAATGAAATCTCTGGTCCAGGTAGAGACCCAACTCTAGGGGTAAGAGAGTCAACCAGCTGGCTACCGGACCACACCCCAGGAAAGCACACTCACCGTAATCCAGGTTACAGAGCTGGGAGAAATAATTACCTTTTTAATCCAATAATGTACTTTTCCTTCTCAGAATTCCTGAGCCAGGTGAAGTCCCTTACAAAATCGCAGCCATATAGCTTTTTACTCAATTACTCAGAAAAGTGTAACTCCGTTCCTCCCTCCTCCCTTCCCTTCCTCCCTCCCTCCCTCCCTTCTTTCCTTTATTCCCTCCCAATGTATGACAGGGTCTCCCAGTGTAGTCCTGGCTGACCTGGAACTTAGTAAGTAGACTAGGTTAGCCTTGAACTGTCAGACATCCTCTAGTCTCTGCCTCCCAGGGCTGGGATTGAGGCGCTGACCTCTGCCTCCCAGGGCTGGGATCGAGATGCCCCACCAGGATCTTTCTATTTTGTAACCATGCTTTCCTAACCATTTGGGCTTCGCTCTTCCTCTAAAGCTTCCCGCCCGGCCATGTGGCATGGCTGACCTCCATGCCAGCCTAAATCAAAGGACGAGACAAACTTCTCTCCCGCCCTTCTCCCTCCCCCTCTCCCAGAAGCTGCTGAGATTTAGAGCTTTCCTGTTTGGGGGGGGTTCCTTTAAACGCTAATAAAAATTGTCTACAGAGCTCCTATTAGATTCGTGGTTAAGTTCTCACATTGACAATACGAAGAAACCTAAGGAGGGACCTTGCTTTCCTGGGTAAACGTGGAGATTCCCCAATGGGACTCCCTCAAATTTCAGGGGACATTCTCGTAGTCCTTCTAGGTACCACATGGGCTGTCCAACCCTTACTCTTCTTGAGGTTCTCAAGATATGATGGTATTTAATGATAGGGACTTTAGGGGGAGGGATGCTTGAGTTAAATGGGCAGTAGAGAAGCATTGTAAAACGGCGTGGGTGGGACCTTGGAGGTCCCGTGGTGGGGTGATGGGTGAAGACCGAGCAAGTGGGTTCTTCAGACCATGGAGGATAACAGACTATGCCATGCAGACGGAGCTTGAGTGTGGAGTTTACTTGAGATAAAGGGAATGGGAAGAAAAGAGAGAATGAGAGAGACAGAGACAGAGAGGGGAGGGGAGAGGAATGGCAGAAAGGGTGGGCGGAGCTTGTCTCTTAAAGGAACCTTTGCACCTGCTGACAGACCAGGACCCTGGACTGGCCAGGGTACAGCCTAGGTACATCCTACCAGATGACAGGGCAGGCCTGAACCCTAACAAGAAGATCCTAATCTAATGCAGAGTAAACCAGGGACTCTGCATAGAGGGGCACTAAGGACTCAGTGAGCAAGCAGATCTCTTATAATCCAAGGGAGACACAGGAGGAGCTTAACTCCTCTCACTTGTGAGAAGGGAGGATCTGGGGTTTAAGTCTCCTGTCCTGTTGTATTTTGTCATGACAGCTTGCGCAGATGTATGTTGCGCACATTTAAAATACCACTTCCCTCTTTGTCATGAGGTCTGTCTCTAAGCCCTCTCCATCCCCTTCCTTCTCCACAAGTGCCTCTTCATATCTTCCCTTTGTTCTTTTCAGCTCTTCCCTTCCCAGGGGTTTTGAAATGGTTCCCATGTGGAAACCAGAGGTCCTAGGTATGTGAAGTGGGATGGGGGAGGGGAGATGTTGCTTTCTTTGGAATGGAAAGAAATGATGCTGAGGAGTGAGTGGGACCAGGTGGTATCAGATTTCCTGAGGAGAAAGCCAGCCTTCCTTGCCTGATCAATACACTTATTCAGACAGACTTCTAATTAATTCAGCTTCCAACCGTGCAATGATTCTACATTTCACCACCTCTCCATACTTCTTTCTTATATTTTCCTCCTCTGCGAATAAATGTTCCACATCTCTCTCCCATTTCTATGTCCATCCTTTTGGAATAAGTGTCCTACCTAGAATCCTGCCTGTGCACACGGTGTTCCCCTCTAAAGGACTCCTACCCTATGAGAGTTTGAAAGTGCTTAGCGTGGCCTGAACACAAACTTTCAAACACACACAAAACTTCCAATCAATGCCTTGCCTTGATGACTCTGTTCTGCAGAACAACTCGTGCTACACGTAGGTGCAAATGCTTAGGGAAAAAAAAAAAAAACGACGCTGCCGTCTTGTTTGTGCAAATAAACAACCACTACCCGTCCCCAACAAACCATCCTTCAGATGGGTAACTAACTTATGCAGCCGAAGTACTACTGCCTACAGTCTTACCGAATGAGACTCGTAACGCATGGGGATTTGAGCATGTCAAAAACATACCAAAAAACCAAACCAAACCAAAGCAATCAAGCCCACGAACTTATCGAACACACCAGAGCACTTCAGATAGTGATGTGACAGCCTTCCCCCAACCGCCACCAATCATACACACAAAGAGACCCTTTATATTGAGTTATGGTGTCACCCACTGGCTGTCCAGCAGAGCAGCCAATGCATGTATAATGGAATTGACAGTCAACCGGTCCTCATACTGTGCCCCTGGGCTTTAGCTTAGTATGATTCCCCCTTGTGAATCCCCCTTTGTGCCTTGGACAAACTGTTCATTTCCCTAAACCAGCCCTGTGCTTCCCTGTGAATGAGCTTTGCATATTTCCAACAGCTCCTACTGCTTTCTTGATTTTTAGTCTTACCTTCCTAGCTGCAGTGAGTCTCTTTGCATTTGTATTGATGGAAACAGGAGGTAGAAAATGGTCATGTGAGGTAAGGAACCCCCAAGAAAACATTTGGGTGAGCATCTTTCCTGGAGTCAGGACTGCCAAAAGAGAGATTCTAGATCCTACTTCCTTGTCATTTCTTGTCCTAAGGGAGCCCTTCTCTGAAGGCTGTTATGTGAGAACATGGCTGGCTGGAGCAGGCACCTGGCCAGTTGGATTCACCAGCTCATGCCCTTGTAATGCCTGACCCTGGTTTCTACCGGAAGTCCTTCAAATGTCTTTAGACTAGCAACTTGAAGGTGCCCTATGTCCTAGGATTCCTGTGCAGGTACAGTCCCCTCCTCCTCCAGCTCTCCCTCCCCCTTTCTTTCTTTCCTCCTTCCTTCCTCTTAAGTTCTATGTTTAATAAACTTTTTCTCTAAAACTGTATTTCAAATTCCCGAGGACCCTAAAAACCACTGTCTCAGGACTGCTTTGTGAGGACTGTTGAGTTTCCCAGGATCTTAGTCCCACCTGACCCCCAAACCAAGCTCACTAAGAGGAAAGAAAGACCCTGTCACTCCCAAAGACACTTTAGTGCCCTCTATTAGCACAGGCTCTCTGCTTGCTCTGATCTTCCCTAAGTCTTCACCTCCTGAACACTGCAGTTTCAACTCTGTCACACACACACACACACACACACACACACTTATTTGTGTGTGCTGTGTAGCTCCACATTTAGGAGGTACCCTTCTGTTTAAACACTAGTCACTCTGAGGTTTGCAAACACAGAGGCGTGCCAATGGCATTTGGTGCTTCAGAGCTAAGTGTGGTCAGTAGAGGATTCTGGTACACAAACAAGGGAAGCTACAGAATGAAACACTGAGCACTGCCAGGCAACAAACTCAGCACCAACCTAAAAGTAAGAAAATCAAGTCTCCCACTTAAATGGTCTCTTCTGGAGGGAGAAGGGAGGATCATTAGACTCCTGAAGTAAAGAAAACAGGGGTCCAGAAAATAAAACAAAATTTACAAGCCTTAGGATGCTGTGAAAAGTTACTAGATTCACACAGCCCCACAGCCCCGCCACCCCCAAGGCTATATAAGAAGAATATCATTGGTGTAAGAAGCTTTCTGTTGGTCAAGTTGGAGCCATGATGCACACAAATCATGCAGCAAGCTCCAGGGATGCAGCCTTCATGCGTCATCACCCATGTTGGGGGACTTTTGTGACCCCCAATAACCTCATTAGTTAACAAAGTTAGACTTATGTGGTATGGTGGTTTGAATGAAAATGCCCCTACACACACACACACACACACACACACACACACACACACACACACACCAGGCTCGGAATATTTGCATTCTTAGTCTCCAGCTCATGGGGACTGTTTGGAAGGATTAGGAGGTGTGGCCTTGTTAGGGTAGGTGTGTCCTTGTTGGAGGAGGTGTGTTGCTTGGGGTGGGTTTGTGAAGCCCAGGCCACACCCAGTGCTTTTCTGTCTGGCTGTGGATCAGGATGTAAAGCACTCAGCAGCAGCTTCAGCACCGTACCCTCCTTTTTCTCACCATGATGATAATAGTGAACCTATAGGCTAGCTTCCAAATACATGCTTTCTTTTATAAGAGTTGCTTAGCCATGCTGTCTCTTCAAAGCAATAGAACAGTAATTAAGATATACACAATAGTTTCTTAAGTCTCTGTTTGTGTCCTCTTGGGGATGAAGAGACATTTGTTCACACCTCACTAGGAAAGGCCACACAACTCCATGTGTGATGGCAGAAGGTACAAAATAATCCCACACTAGTTCAGAATGACGCATAATAAAGGGTTATTTATTTAGGGGAGACTTACAGATCACTGTCCTAGATCACAGTCCTCTGCATGAATGGGGAACAGGAACAGAGTCTAGCAGCTGGGAGTGAGAGCCAGAAGCAAAGAGGGCAAGCACTGGCTTTACAGCTGCATTTATAGTATAAGTAACAATGCCCAAGTGGACTGGTTATCTTCTTAAAGGCTATTGGCCGAAGGAGCAGAAGTAGTTCCCATAGCAACTTCCCCTTTTGTTTAAATAAACGAGTTCCAAACCCAGTATAAAACTATGTACACTAGGAACAGATATCAAGTATAAGATTAGAATTACAACCAGCATAAACAATATTAAGCAAGGAGCAGATGCTAAATGTTTTAATAAACATTCTTTCCTAAGGAGTCTAAGTGTTGTATTGGAAAAAGCTTGCTAGATCATAAGAGGACAGTAACTACGACTATCTAATTCTTAACCCCATCAAAGGCCAGAGAAGAGAAATAATATTACTTGAGGAGGCAGGAAGTACAATCAAGCAGCTTCCAAAATGTGCAGTAGGTGACAGAGACAACTGGCTGCCTGAGCAATCACCCAAAGTCTCATTTGCAATGTTGAAGCAACCTACTTTGGCTAAGGCCTAGTGTACCTGACAGACCATTTTCAGAGGCAGGGAAGATTTCAAAACTGTCTTACCTTGTCTTGGCAAGATTTGACAGTCTTTTTTCTTGTATCCTGCTTTTCCAGTCTGGACAGCGTGCACTTTGTCAGTGGTTGGGACATGGGCAGTTTCTTGCCCAAAGCCCAGTTGTGCCAAGAAGAAGACAAACTCCAACTGGAGTGTCTTTGGTGCTCAACATTTTCTCAGGAATAGATTGGTGCTGCCAAGAGCAATCATGTCTCATGTCAACAGAATCTACGTTATTTAAATGCTATATTCTACAGATCTTTGAAGTGGTTGAAGGTTACCTATCTATGCAGAATACAATCTCTATGTATCTAAAGAACCTAATTAGTCTGACCAAAAGTATAACAAACATGAATGACTATTGACCTATAATACTTAATACCTATATAACTTAAAGATTAAGACTTCATATCAGAATAGTAAACAATCTTTAAA
>JAQHUG010000038.1:8772325-8785075 GCA_028555095.1 Dicrostonyx torquatus | reverse complement strand
GTAAACCCATCAGTAAATTGCACTGTTGGATGATGAGGTGAAATAGCAACTGGAAGATGCCTGTGTGTCACACAGTGAGTAAAAACCATTAAGATGACAAAGACTTGTCTCAGCCCCAAAGAGAGAGGATTGGAAGAGCATTAGAGACCACAGGACAGCGGAAGAGTGCAGGGACATGGAAGGGCAACCCTGTGGAAAGGATAAGCAGGCACAGATTGAACCATGGATGACTACCAGAGGGGAGATAGCGAGAGAACGGAACACAGTAGCCTCTTCAGAAGACAAGTCAAATGACGGGCAGCGCCACACACAAGTGTACAGTCCATGCAAGGTTTGAATCTAGTTAGGGCTTTGGGTGAGCTAGTGACTCCTCCGCCATGATGGCAGAAGTGGAAAGGACATCTGTTTACATTCATCATGACTCAGAGGGCTGTCATGAAGTGCTTTCATGACAGAGAGCATCTTATTTAAGACTGAGCTCTCCAAGTCATTGAGCCTGGGGTCAAACTGCGCAGTCTCTGAGTAAGAGACAGATGTGGGAGGCGGACATGGAAAGGGAGAGAGTTGACATACAGAGAAGTTCAGCTGGGGCTCCGGCTGGTAATGTAGGTGACAGTCCTGTCCTCAGTGGTAGATGCATCCCCTGAGGATGTATGCTGAGTCCGACAGTGCCGAGCCTGAGGTCAACAAGTAGCCCAACCTCTGGCAATGCTTACGTGCTGCAGAAGCCGCTGCTGCTGGGACTGAGAACGGCCAAGCTCCGACTTCCACAGCTTCCTCCTCCGTCCTGAGTCGGTTTGAAAGGTGAAGACGGGTTCACCATCACGGGTAACAGTGCTGTTTGTTGTTCCTGCCTCAACACATCCAGGAGGCACCCTTCTGTTTGCACGCCAGTCACCTCAGGGTTTGCAAACTTGGGGGCGTGTCAATGGAGTTTGGGACTTCAGAGCCAAGCGTGGCCAGCAGAAGATCCTAGACTGCAAAGAAGGGAAGCCAGTGAACTGAGGGCTGAGCTCTGTCGGAGAAACTCAGAAACAGCGTTAGCTAAATATAAGAGGAGAAGCAAGTCTCCAAATTCACTTCGTCTTCCAACCCTGATCCATCTGTCATAATTCAGTTGTGGAGAACCCAGAAACTGCGAAATTTGATTTTCCTTATTTGCTTTTCTTTTGTTTTTTTCCCCCTGCACGCCTCCCTTTCCTACTTCATATAATAGTATTTTTAAAATTACTATTTCATTTTATAATAATTTATTAAATCTTTGAGAATTTCGTACAATGTGCATTGATTATAATCAGCCAGACTCCTCCCCTAACTCCTGCCACATCTTGACCCCCTACCCACAACTTTGTGTTTATTTCTCTCTCTCTTTTAAATAGCCCACAGATTCTAATTAAACTCCTGTGTGTGGGACCGTGCACTGAAGTGAGAGCAACATAATAGGAGCAAGTCTTAAAGAAAACTAGCTTTATTCTTATGAAAATGATTTTGATTTTTAAACTCTGTTTCCTATGTTTATCTAACTAATTATCTATTTAATAATATATGCATTTTTATTTATAGGAAAATCAGATTTTTTTTCTTCATGTCTTTCCTGACTCATAACATTCTTTCCTGTTTTTTTCTTCTCTTTTCTTCCTTTTATATAACCTTGTTGTCTCTTTTCCATGTTCTCTTTATTTTATTCTTTTATTGTTTTTTGAACTAAATTTTTTACTTCAAAGCACATGTGTACATGCTTCTCTAGAATAGTATTTATAGGATGGATACACACACACACACACACACACATATGTATATGCATACTCCCTATATATGGGATTTAGATATGGCCTACAGGCTGTGATGCTGCCCCCAAACAATGACTGTCTAACAATGTAAGCCCAAGACTGCAGTAGCTGTTCAGTCCATGAGACTCCATGTCTCCACTGATCTCCAGTCTACACCAGAATCCTGAAGAAGTAGGCTCTAATGCCAGGAAAGGAAGGAACTTGCCAGCAAGAGTGAGAACAAGCAAAGACAGCAAGCGTCCCTCTTCCATGTCCTTTATGTTTCCTGCCAGAGCAGGTGTGGCCTAGATTAAAGGTGGATCTTCCCACCTCAAA
Organism: Dicrostonyx torquatus; assembly: GCA_028555095.1. NCBI lineage: Eukaryota > Metazoa > Chordata > Mammalia > Rodentia > Cricetidae > Dicrostonyx > Dicrostonyx torquatus. The sequence continues at coordinate 8,782,970 of JAQHUG010000038.1, read as the reverse complement.
AGAGCCAGATTAAAAGTAGGCCTTCCCACTTCAAATGATTTAATTAAGGAAAAAAAAAATCCCTCGCAGGTGTGCCCAGCATCTTGGATTTTAGTTCATTTCAGCTGTCGTCAAGTTGACGAATGAGAATGGCCATCATTACACTCTAAATGGTTTTCTCTTGTTGTTCTGTACTAATTAGGAGTATATTCATTGTCTTTATTTTGTCCGTTTTTATATCTTGTTCTACTTGTCATTACTGTGGTTGTTTCTCTCTTTTTGGAGTGGCACTGGGGACAGAGCCCTCGAGAGTTTGCTGCTCATTAAGAAGATCACCAATTAAAGCCCGAACAGAGAGCTACACCACAGGTGTGCGGCTCACGGCGCAGAACTACCAGAAACACAACAGGATGCAGCCAAGAGCTCAGAGCTCTCAAGCGCTGAATCCAAAGATCCTCGAATAGAAATCATAGAAACGACTGGTTCAAACGGCAGCGTTCAAATGCCACCGCTAAAAACAGTCAACAAGTCAATGAACGAGGTACGGAAACCACTTCAGGATGCACGTAAGGAAGTCAGCAACACAGAAGAGCAGGTGGGCGACATGAATGACATCAGGGTAAAGGACTGAGATCTTGAAAGAAACAAACGGAAATGTTGGAAGTGAAAAACCAAATGAATCACGGCAAAGCAGAGCGGAAAGTGTCACCGGTAGATTAACCAAGCAGAAGCAAACTTCCATGGAGGGAGGTTCCGAAGAAGAGTGCAATATTCAGACCCCATAAAAACGGAAAAAAAAAAAAAACACGAAGCCTCACTATTCAAGAACTCTGAGATCAACTGATTTACAAAGGCAAACATGCTGGACCACTCAACAAAAACCATGCCATCCAGGAGAGTGTGGATGGGATGATGTACCAGTTAAGATGGGCTTTTTAGTAGGAAAAGTTCCCAACATTACATCCTGCCCTTCTTGCCTAGTTTACTGTGACTCCACCCACCTCTAGTCTTCCCCGCTGTTGCTGTTAATACTACTTCAGTCTTCTGTCTTTTATAATCCCCATTTTCTTGAATCCCTAATTCCTTTCTCATCTCCAACTTGCTAGACCTTTCAGCTTTCATTTTAAGTCCATATCTTGGACCATTCTTGGCTCTTCTTGTTGTCTGTCTTCCTTTCCTGCCCTCAGCAGCATGTATTTCAAACCTTCTCTCTCTCTCTCTCTCTCTCTCTCTCTCTCTCTCTCTCTCATTTCTGTGTATCTGTTAAAGAGAGGAAAGCATGTGTGTTCCATGCCTTAACTACACTAGCTGCGCCACATGTTGAGGCTTTCCAAAGGACCATTTTCATCACTGCCCCTCTGCTCTTGACACTGGTGTCTCCATTGGTCAACTTGCTATTCTCTTGACCGTCACACTTACCAAATCTGAGATGTTTTTCCTGCTACTCTTGTTTGTGCCTTCTGTGTCTCTATAGCTCAGAGCAGGCTACCATCACATACTCTGGAATCTGAAGTCATCATCGGTTCCTCACCTCGTCCATGCACATACCCTTAGTCTTAGAGCAAAGATGCCTCCATCCAGTCTAGTCTCCATCCCCACTTCCATCTCCTGTGCTGGGCTAGCCATCTGCCTTCTAGGAAGAGGCACCTTGCTTCTCTTGTTCCTTGTGAGTGCTTGACCTTCTGGACACTTCTCATGCCCCGTATTGTATTTCATGTTCTCCTCATATTCTCCTTGGACCATCTCCATAGCCACCTCTCTTCTTTCGTTCTAACCCTGTCACCATATAACTCCTGGGATGATCTGTTTTTAAATATGCAGGACCCATTCCTTCGTCAAGATTTGCTAAAGCTGGTGGCTATGTCTCCAGACCCGCTTCCCTGCCTTGCTTCTACCACTCATTGTCGCTTCGTGCTTTTGCTTGGTGCTCTTACAACCACATCCTGTTATTTGTCTATGCCTCTCCTTTAGTTGAAGATTTTATCTGTGCGTCCAGAGAGATGGCTCAGTGGATAAGAGCACTCGCTGCTCTTCCAGAGGACATGAGTTTGATTCTCAGCAGCCATAGATGCTAATAATCACCTGTAATTCTAACTTTAGGGAATCTGACTCCCTCTTCCACTCTTAGGGGGCACACAAGTGGTATACACTCACAGTGACCCGCATGCATAAATAGAAATAAATTTCCTTTTAAAAGTCTCTGATGTAAGGTTTTATACCTTCTTAGGGAACACAGTCCTTCCCCTTTTTCCCCAACCCCCTCCGTTTCTCACAATTCGTGCTGCGGCCCTCCTGAGTTACTTATTGAGTTATGGCGCCTGCCACAGACTCTACCCCTCCCTCACCACACTGAGCACGTTGAAAACACACAGACTCATAATGCCAGCACCTAGTCAGTGCTGGCCGAGTACTTAATAAATAGAGAGGGAAATAACAGAGCGTTGAACAAAATTTACATAGTACAGATTTATTCACAAAAATAAAAGGCCACATAGAGCTGCCGTCCCTGAGAGGAGTGTGAGGCAGAGGGGAAAATGGAGGAAGACCCTTTCTGCTTTCCTTTTATGTGCTTTTAAAAACCCCAACTGTCCCTGTGTGCGGGGATCATGAGAACAGGATAGGACTGTTGTCAAGGCTAGGTCTTGTCTTGTGTGAGATTTCTCACTAATTGGATGACCTTGGGCAGACCACTCAATTTCCTCATTTTTAAAGTCTGAGAGTTGGCTAAAGCGCGACTCTTCTAAGATCCTTCTCAGGTTTAAAATGCTACGATTTTACAAACAGAATGAATTAATAGCTTTATAATGGAGTTCTCAGTTCTTTCTCCTGTTTCCAGATGAGTTTTTCTCTTTGGATGTTAAAACGCCTTTGCAGTTTCTCACAGGCAGTAAATATCTCACCAGGCCTAAGCTTCTCGCCCAAAGTACACAAGAGCAGAACGCATTTGCTCCCCCTCCCGGCATGCCTTCTACCCCACCCTCAAAGTCAGAATAGCTATGCCTGTCTTAGGAGCTCTCCTCGGAACATCTAGGAGATGGAAACAGGCTCCCCCACGAGGAGCTAAAAACGTTTGAGAAACTGCTGCATTCTCGATCCTTTCTTGGAGACAAGCAATCTATCTATTCTGCTGAAGACTCAGAGGAGCCCCACGGGGTAGACATGTACTTACCAGCATTTCCCTAACCAGGGAGAACGGGCAACATGTTTCCTAGCCCATGTGTCTGTGTTTGTGGCCACATGTTCTGACAGCACCAAACTGGGAATGTCATCTCCAGTGACCTTTCTGCTCTGTGGTTTAACTGTTTTCTCCGGGAAATTCCTTGTCCAAGCAGCTTGACTTGGGCTCTTCCAGCCTTCGCAAACGCCCTTGATGGCTTCTTTCCAATCCCATCATTTTCTCTCCTTAATTCCCCTTTCTATCTTACGTTGCCTTGATGCAAAAGTTACCTTGTATGGAATTTATAAAGGCTATCTATATACCTAACCTATACCTATAAGAAGACTTGCATCCTGCGTCCTCTTGATAACACTGCACAGCACATTTCTATATGACTTAAATACGGAAAACTTCCAGCCTTCCTAAAAACATACATTATCTTAGAAACTGCTTGCGTGTTTTGTCCAATGACACTTGAATCGTACCTCACTGGTGGAAAATCCCTTGAAGGACAGAGCTTCTCTTCCGAGGAGCCCGTTGAACTCTGAGGGTGGCAGATCGCTATGCTGTCTGAAGCTAAACCTCTGTCAATTGTCTCTCTTGTGATTTATGAGTCCTCCAAGCGCTCTTCGCCTCTCTCCCAAGCACATCCCATTGAGTTTGGACGATTACAAAGCTTCAATTACTTGTCCTACTTCACAGGGATTTGCTTGTAAAGGACGCACCGGGCCGCGCTCTGATGGGTGGTGGTGCTGGACCATGCTCAGCGTGACTGGAGACAGCTGCAACCACAGTTAGCATGAGGCTAACAGCTCTGACCTGAATGCAGAACCCTGTCCGTAATCGCCAGCCAGCACTGGGGCTGGAGCCAACGGAGTTGACAGCTGTCTCCTTGAGAGCTCTGCAGAACGACTTCAGTGAAGCAAAGTCTGATTTTTTTTTTCCCTTCTAAATCCTCTGGTTTTCCATTTGGGGAGACTAAGAAGCTGGATGTGGCTCTTCTGAATGATGTCATCATAGTACAGTTCAGGACACAAATGAAACAATGCGTTTGATGGGGCTTTGACATAAATACCAGTTAGAGAGGAAGCAGCGCATCATTGTTTGGAGCACTGCTTTTGAAAGACAGGCCCAACTCTAGAAAGGAATCTGCACTTATAAAAATACATGGGTAAGTGGACTGGTCTGAGTTTAACAGTAGGAGTTATAAATAATTTAATGTATTTGTTCTCAGGTCATTTCATAAATATCATAAGAAAAATAAATTGAGTACTGACATAATAATAGGTAAATTAATTGAATACAGTAGGCAATACATAAATCAACCCTATAAGAATTTTAAATAAGATAAAGTCAGTACTAGAAAGGGATACAAAGCCTATTGAATGGTGTCATCATAAATGAATAGACAAAAAATTAATTATCTTGATATACTTTTTCAAACAGTGATAGGCACATTAAATATAAAATGCTTTTAGAGCTAAATAAATGAATCAATATTAAATAAAACATTAAATAATTAGAAACTGTTTATATATATTGTAGCATACTTAGGAGATGAAGTTGTAAACAACCATTAAAAATTATGGAGCCGGGCGGTGGTGGCGCACGCCTTTAATCCCAGCACTCGGGACGCAGAGGCAGGTGGATCTCTGTGAGTTTGAGACCAGCCTGGTCTACAAGAGCTAGTTCCAGGACGACTCCAATGCTGCAGAGAAATCCTGTCTCGAAAAACCAAAAAAAAAAAAAAAAATTATGGCTACATCCAGTCGTCATTAGAGAGGCTTCACCCAGCAACTGATGGAAACAGAAGCAGAGAGCCACAGGCAAACATTAGGTGGAGCTCAGAGGAATCCTGTGGAACAGGAACAGGAAGGATTGTAGAAGCCAGAGAAAACCCACAGAATCACAGAGACTGAGCCAACAAACAGGGAGCCTGCATGGGACTAATCTAGGCCCTCTGAACATATGTGACAGTTGTAGCTTGGTCCTCTTGTAAGACTCCTGTCTCTGACTCTGCTACCTGCTTCCGGGACCCTCTCCTCCTACTGAGTTGCCTCCTCCAGGCCTAGGGGAGAGGAGGTGCCTAGTCTTGCTGCAACCTGATATGCCATGAGTGGCTGATATCTATGGGAGGCCAGCAGTTTTCTGAAGAGAAACAGAGGGGGAGTGGTTGGGGGTAGAGGAGGGGTGAGGAAGAGGGGATGGGAGGAGAGGAGGAAGGAGAAACTCTGGTCTGGTTGTCAAAACAATAAATAATTTATTTATAAATAAATAACAAATAATAAAATAAATAAATTATTGCCAGAAGGATTATCTATGGCTGAAAGATGATACCATGTCAATTGAAAAGGCTGAGCTGCAGCAAGATTCACACACCTGTATACCTAAGATTAAGTTCAAATACATGTGAAAAAAAAAAACTTCTAAATAACTGTTAAAATGGACAGAAGCTTATTTCCCCATTAAACATTAGGTACGTTTGGAAGATCAGGGTTGACGCAGTAACGAAACAGACATTATCCTTCAGTGTTGAACTCTGGAGGGACTCAGAGATGACTCCAGAAACTGTCTGGGGCTTCAGGCAGCAGAATGAACAGAGATGAAGGACAAAGGCAAAGGGTGCGTGCGTTATGTCTCAGTACTGACTCCCAGAACATTTTGCTGGATTCCTCTGGACTGAAACGAGTCAGGCAGCCACTTCTAGCTGCCATAGGCGCGGATCATGTCAGTCTCTGAGTTTCCAATTGTGTAATCATTTACACAGATCAAAATCAGGGCCTTATCACCACACAAGGCTGAAGCTTTGAGGTTAACCGGAAGTTATTGATATACCATCATCTTCCAACTACACAGAAAAGCCAAGAGAGGGCTGGGGAGGCCGCTCAGTGGGTAAAACACTGGCCATGAAAACGTGAGAACTAGAGGTCAGAGTTCCTAGAGGCATTAATATCAGTACTATCAGTGAGATCTGGGTCCAATTGAAACCCCCTGCGGCAAAGAACAAGAAGGATAACTACAATGGAGGAAGAGTCCCAATGCAAACTGTGCGCCTCTACATGAAAATGCACACATATGCACCTCCACACATGTGAGCACACACATACACAGGCACCCAGAACACACACAGGCATATACGCACGCATGCATGCGCGCACACACATGCAACTCACATGTGCACGAGAGGAAGAGTTGGTAGAAAATAAACCAGAGGAAGATAATATATTAAATTGGAAGAAAAGACACTATTCCACTATACTTCTGGTTTTCAAGTCCCTTACTTTTGGGGGGGTTATCCTTCCTTAAAGTCCTCAAATCCATATACAGTCTCTTGTTTCTATCATGGAGACCAGTTCATCGCTGCCTGTTTTGATGTTCAATGTGTGTACAGATTCCATCAACAATAAATGACCTATATAGTAAGACAACCTACTCTATTTTACTCTTTTATAATAGATTCTCTCCATGTACCAATTCATGTGTTTCATCACAGCAGGTTTTATACTCATGTCCCATTGCTCATGTTTGCACCCCCACCAACGCTCTTGCCCGCTCCTGCCCACCTTTTTTGGTTCCTTTCTCCTCTCAAGTCTGTGTGTATATCCTTATGTGTCTTTCTTTTCTATTATATTTTCATTATCTAAAACAATATTTAAATTTCAATATATTTTGATCATATTCTTCCCCTCCCCCAAGTCCTTCCTGATCCTCTCCCCGCTCCCGACCCACTCAGCTTCAAGTTGTTTCTCAAAAAACAAACTAACAAAAAGCAACACAACGTCCAAAAGTAGAAAAAAAAATAAAAATACCCCCTGAAAGAAAACAAAAAACAAACAAACCACCAAGCTGTAATCAAATAAAAGCACACACACACACACACACGCACATACACACACATGCACACACCCACACCCACATCCACACACACACACAGCACAAAAACAAATAAACAAAACTGCAGAGCCCATTATATGTTGGTCAATTACTCTTAACACGAGGCCAGCCCTAGAGCAGTTGGTATATCCAGTGTCACTCCATTGGAGAAAATTTACTTTCCTTCTCCCAGCAGGTATAAATGACAGTTCAGCTGTTAACCTTTACCCTATTGGCTGGTTTTCATTCATCCATCCATTCATTTTTTAGATAGAAAAAATAGAGTAAGATAAAACAAAAACTATCACCTTGAAGTTGAACAAGACGAATCAACAGAAGGAAAATAGCACAAGAGAATCCACAGAAATCAAAAGACCATTCATCCACTCAGAAATCCCATAAAAACACCAAACTAGACGCCATGATAAAGTGCAGGAGACCTGGTGCAGACCATGCAGGCCGTGTGATCAGATGTATTTTTTCACATATGAAGATATATGATATTTTATATTTTTGTTCGCATTGCCTTTTCTTGTTTTCTTTCTCATCTTTTTAGGTATTTCCTTCCAGCTTTCTACTTGTACTTCTATGTATTATACACAAATATATATAAATATACTTTAAAGCATGGACTTTGCCGATGAGAGAATGTGCGATATTTATCTCTCTTAGCTTGTCTCTCTGAGTTGGCCAGACGTGATCACTAATGTCTTCCATTTTCCTGTAAATGTACGTGCACTCTTTTTTTTTATTTTTTAAACAGCAGAATCAAATTCCTTTGCCTACATGAGCCAGATTTTCTTTATCCATTTTGGCTCTTGCGAATAATGCAGCAATGGCCGGAGATGTGCAGATCTGTCTCTGGTACGTTGACTCAGCAGGATTGGGTGGGGGTTCTATCTTCAGGTTGTTTTCTTTGGGGGACTCTCCACCCTGATTTCCACAGCAGTTGCTGTATATGGGCACGGAAGGTCTTCCCCTCACCTAATATTTTCTTCAATTTCTTTGAGTTTTAAAGATTTCCATGTAAAAATATTTCACTTTCTTGGCTAAATCTGCTTCCAGGGCTTTTGTTGTTTGAAGCAATTGCCAACGGGAGTTGTTAAGTGATTTCTCTCTAGCAAGTTTGCTCATGGTATGAAGGACAGCTAATGATTTTTGTGTGCTGATTTTATGACTTGCTACTTTACTCTGAGCAACAGATCTGGGAATTTTCTGGTGGAGTCTCGGGGCCTTTATAGCATAAGATCATGTTATCTGCACAAAGGGCTAGTTTTTCTTCCTTTCCTATGTATACCCTTCTTTTTTGTTCCTGTGCCTCCTCTCTCTGAGACTGTTGATATTGAATAAGAGTGGAGGGAACGCCCTTCTCTTGTTTCTGATTTTAGAGGGAACCATTTCAGCTTCCTCCCCATTTGGAACAGTGCTGACTGTAGGAATGGCACACACCGACACTATATTATGTTGAGGAGTGTTCCTTTATCCCTTTCTCCTCCGGAGCTTTTATCATGAAAGGATGCTGAACGTTGTTGAATGTCTTTTCTGTATCTGTTGAGACCATTCTGTTCTTTTAGTGGCGGGGTCTATTTGGGTGCTACATTAGATTTACTGATGTGCATATGCTGAACCATCCTTGTATTTCCAGAATAAATAAACTTGGTCAAGGCGTGTGATCTTGTCCTATTGCTGAGTTATACTTGAATATTTCACTGAAAAATTTTTGCACCTATAGTCAACAGGAAAATTTGGTGTGTAGTTTTGTTGTGTATTTATCTGGTTTGGGTATTATGATGGCTATTCTTGGTTATTAACTTGACTTCATCCGGAATTAACTAAAACCGAAGATAGAGGGCACACCTGTGGAGGATTTCTGCTTAACTCGAAGTGAGAAGATCTACTTCTCATCCAGATCTTTGAGGTAGGAAGTCACACCTTTAATCTACATCTTTAATCCACGATCTAATCTGAAGAACACCTTCTGCTGGAAACCCATGTAAGGATGTGGCAGAAGGAAGCTTTTACTCTTTGCCTGTTTGCTCTTACCTTGCTGCCAAGTCCATTCCTTCACTGGCATTGGGGCCTACTTCTATGGATACCAGCGGATACTGAAGACCAGCTGAGATATCCAGCCTTGTGGACTGAGCAACTACTAGATTCTTGGACTTTCCTTTCATAGACAGCCACTGCTGAATTAACTGGACCAGATGTCTCTCTCTCTCCTTCCCCTCTCTTTCTTTCTCTCTTGATCACGCATTCTACAAGTTCTGCTACTCTAAAGAACCCTGACTAATATAGGCACCGAGGTAATAAAGGCTTCATGCAAGGAGTTTGGTGATATTCCTTCCTTTTCTATTTTGTGGAATAATTTGAGGAGCATTGTAGGTAGGTACTGCTCTTTCCTTTCCCAACTGCTCAGACCTGAATAATCACACAGGAACTACATTAATTTCAACACTCTTTGGCCAATGAGTCTAGCGTATTCCTAGCTATCTCTTACATCTTAAATTAACCCATTCTATCAATTTGTATGTCACCACGAGGCTGTGACCTATTGGTAAGGTTCCTAAGATTCTGGTGCATCCTCTTTTGGCAGCTACATGGTGTCTCCTTGACTGCACCTAAGGGATGTCTCCTTGACACCGCCTACTCTTTCTATGTATCTCTGTTTAAATTTCCTGCTTGACTTTGCTCTGCTAAGACATTGGTCAAAACAGCTTTATTCACTAACTAATGGCAATAAAAACATATTCACAGCATACAGAGGGGAATCCAACATCGTTTCCCCTTTCCTGTCTAAATAAAAGGAAGGTTTTAACTTTAACGTAAAATTATATATAACAAAACAGGTCCAAGAATTAGTTACAATATTTAGTCTATTTGTATCGGACAAAATTAAAGAAAATATACTATTATCTATTTTATCTTTGTGAGTCTAAAGTTTTATATCTAATTTATCCTTTATCATGACTAAGAAAAACTATAACTATTTGTCTTCAATTCTTCAAAGACTTCAGAAAGATATAATATTACCTAATTAAACAAGAAGTGCATTGTAAGCAACTTCCAGAACTCTAGAATTGACAGAGACATCTCGGTGCCTGGACAGTCACTCAAAGTTCTTCTGTAATGTTGGGGCATCCATCTTCAGCCTACAGGACCATAGTATCTGGCAGACTTTTCCATGAAGCAGCAAATTTGAAGATCTGTTTTGCCTTGTAAAGGCAAAAGAGAGAGAGAAGAGGAGGAGGAGGAGGAGAAAGAGGAAAGAAGACGAAGGGTCAGAGCAGCTTTTCCTTGAGTCCTTAAAACTGTGAGTCTACTAGGAATGTGCCAATTGCCGGGGTCTATTGAACTTGTAGACGCTTGTCTTTCCTATGATGAATTCTGGTGCTTGTCCAAATAGGACCCATTCTTTACAGGCAAATTTTTTTTGTTGCTTCATCTCATAAGCCCTATTCAGGCTTTTGTAATCCACGGGACTAGTATTATACCAATTAATTATTGTGTTCAGCTTTCCCTTAAAGTATATTTATGGAAAGTTGCCCTACCTATAACTTTGAGTTTGTGGGGGGGTAAGTAGCCTAGAGGTCATTGGTCTCCATATTCTCCATGTCATAGCTAGCTAGATCAATAAAT
>JAQHUG010000038.1:8746938-8767725 GCA_028555095.1 Dicrostonyx torquatus | reverse complement strand
AACCAGCTGGGTTGGTGGAGAGGGGGGTTCTCTCCTTTTTAAGCCCTCTCCGGTTTTTAAGTGGATTTAGCCAATCACGTTGGACGCCAAAATATTGTCGCAGGACAATATTACACCAATTTGATTAAAAAAGGGGTATTTTATTGGAGGGAATAAAACTTACAGATCAATGTCCCAAACCACGTTCCTCTGGTCACAAACAGGAAACCGAGTCTAGCCGTCAGCATGAAAGCCAGAAGCAAGTTAGCTCAGAGAGCAGCTGTGGCTCTTTTTAAAATGAAAACCATGCCCCACATTGGGCGGGTATCTTAGAAGCCATTGGCTGAAAGCGATAGGGCTTTATCTCCCTCAGCAGGTGGGTATGGAGGTAGGAAAGATAAGGGAGAAGTGGAGGAAAGGAAAAGAATATGATCAAAACAGATTATATAAAACATATGGTGTGGGAGGTCCTTCTGTCTGTGTGTTGCCTTCATTGGTTAATGAATAAATCAACGGCCCTGGCCCATTGATAGGGAAGAACTTAGGTAGACAGGGAAGACAGAACTGAATGCTGGGAGGATGAAGGCAGAGTCAGAGCCGCCATGGAGCTGCCACCAGAGTAAGACATGGTGAATCTTTGCCAGTAAGCCACTGCCACGTGGCGATATACAGATTAATAGAAATGGGTTAAGCTAAGATGTATGTAAGAGTTAGCCAATAAGAAGTTAGAGCTAATGGGCCAAGCAGTGTTTTAATGAATACAATTTCTGTGTAGTTATTTCAGGACTAAGCTAGCTGGGCGGCCGGGATGAACAACCTGGCCCTCCTCTTACAAAAATATTTTAAATAAACTAAATACATAAATTTCTTTTAAAAAATCACTCATGTGATTTGTCATTTGATATAACTAGTTCCCATTTGGACTATTCCAACTTGTATGTTTATGGCATGTACACATTATTTCAATATCCAATAACTTTATATTTTGGTATTTCACTTAAATCAAACATCAACATTATTTTTCAGTGCTAGGCTCTATCATTGGAACACATACAGCCTCATATCTTAAATACAAGAGGTCAGCAACCTTTTTGTATAAAGTCAGGTTGTAAATCCTTTAAACATGAGTCATACAGTTTCTACCAAAAACAGTCATTGCTGCCTTTGTGATAGAAAAGTAACTATAGGTTGTATAGATGAAGCAGTATGACTATCCTATTAAAACTTTCTTTATGGACTCTAATCTCTATACAATTTTTAAAAACATTACAAAATCTTATTCCTCCTTTGAAGTTTATAACCATGTCAAAATATATAAGCTATGTTTGTAGGCCATAGGAACACTAAGAGTAGCCATATTTGATTTCTGGTACTCTCGTTTCCAGTCAGTATTATGGTAGATTGACACAAATTCTAAACACGGTCTGTATGATACTTCCACACACTTTCCTGGTAAAGAGTGAACATCATAGTGTTTACTAATGCCAGAAATCCAGTTTCTTAGGGAACTTGTGGTAATTTTGAATGCACCAAATTTCATGCTCCAATACCCTGCATTAGAAGGACTTGACCATAATGATTAGTTTTCATTTGAGTCAGTGGCTGGCTCAGTTAATTGTGTAGAAATAACATTAGCTTAATGGTGGGAGCAGGTCACCCTCAAAGGAAAATTGAAAGAAGTGGTAATGGTTTGTCCTGTCCCTTTAAGAGATAAGCCCCACCCACTCCCTTCCCCATTCACCAACCAGGTAGGCAGATCATCCTTCTTGCCTGCAGTTTGAGCCCCTCCATTTCTGTCTCTCTCCCAAAGAGGCAGTTGCTGTGGCTCCTCTCCTGCCTCCCCTCCTCGCCGCCCCATTTTTTTCTTTCTCTCCCTCTCTCTTGTTTCTTTCTTTGTCCCCCTTCTCCCTCCCTCTCCCCTTCCCTTTCATAACCCACTAAATAATATACGACCTCACTCTGCATGGCACGCCTATCCATCTCATCTCAGTCTCTCACCGGCCACGTGGCTCCCTGTCTAGGACCCGCTGGCCCTCATAGCCCACAGGCCACTCAGGGGCTCCCTGCCTGGGACTGGCTGCCTTCCTGGCCCGCTGTAGTCTCATGGCCCGCTGCCCACTGCCGCCACTCAGGGACCTGCAGCATTTTATTTAGACCATTACAGGAGTAATTATCAATTTTTACCTTGCATGAAAAGTAAAATTGCGATAGGAATAAAGAATGTAATGAGTCGCATGGATCCAGCTGTAATCAAACCCTCAGACGTTCACAGAGACTCGGGTGAAGCCCATGGAAAGAGACAGCTCTTGCTTGGCCCCTTTGTTCAACCAGTTCCATGAGGACGCTTCAAAATCCACAATCTGGGTTACACACAACTTGCTCAAATGTAGCGCTCATTTATGGCGAAAACTGTAAAATGCTACAAAAATATCTATGAAATGTCACCACCCACTCTCTACTGTGCATGCTGAAAAGGCGCAAACCAAAGCCCAAAGGACTGTTTATCTGGCTCATGCTTCAGAACGCTCAGCGGACCCGGGAAGACCTCTGCTGCTCACCATCCGGAACTTTTCCTCTGCTCATCACAGGAGCCATTTGCAGTACATGAAACAGTTTATTTGTATATTGACATTTCTTTTCATAGAAGATTCCAGAATGATTGAAAAAAAATCTTTTCACTAGTTGCTAAGTCTGCCATTCTTTTCTCATCTTCCTTTCCTTCCTTGCTTCTTTGCTTCCTCCCTCTCTCTTTCCCTCCCTCCCTTCCTTTTCCTCCTCCTCCTTCATAACACCGATCAGATCCTCAGGTATACCATAACCGAGCTGCATCCCCCGAGCCCTAACTCAGCCTTCTTATTCAACCTTTCCAAAATTTCATAGCAGCCATAATTTTTTTTTTTTTTTGGTTTTTCGAGACAGGGTTTCTCTGTGGCATTGGAGCCTGCACTGGAACTAGCTCTTGTAGACCAGGCTGGTCTCGAACTCACAGAGATCCGCCTGCCTCTGCCTCCCTAGTGCTGGGATTAAAGGCGTGCGCCACCACCGCCCGGCAAGTCATAATTTTTTTTTAAGAAAAATCTTTTGAATAATGACTTTACCCAGAAAATCTTGCTTTACCTCTAGAAGCCACCTGACACCCTGCGTTCCCACAGCAAGGTCCCCTGGGAAGCAAGCACTTCCTCGCTGGGGGTAAACATCTGTGCTTGCTCTGCACAGCTTAACTGGAGCTGGGATGTGCAACCTCCAGCCATCTGTGAGCAGGGGAGGCGCAGTCTGAGTTTGCTCTGAATTCCACTTGTTCCTACGTGGCAGAAGAGAGCCACTAGGTGTGACGTGGTGGTTTTGGAGTCAAATCTGCAACATTCCTCAAGTCTGTTATTATTCTTGTGGAAAAATCCAAAGCTTCATAAATCTCCAGTGTCCCATTTCTAGTCGAGAATTTTCTGTCTGCCCTATTGGTCTGACCCTTAATTTCTGAGTTAGCTATAACTAGGTTAGGACAACACAAAACTGACCCAGTCTCAAGTGAAATATTAGTTTACCTTCTGAGGGAAAATTCGGTTTTAAACTTCCAGATTTCCATTGCTTCCCACAAAGCACTTTATCTGAGCCTAAGACGTGTTCTTACTGATGTCCTTTCCTGGCAAACTGTTTTACAGATGTGGAAAATACCGCAGGCGAACAAAGTGGCTTTCCTAACACTTGTCGGGAAGTCTGCATTCTGCGAAGTTGAAGATTTTGTTCATCATCTCTGAGTTGCTCCCGATTGGATTTTAAATGACCTCTTTAACCACTGATGTTAAACAGAATTTTCCTATGGCCGCCTTGCAGCCAGCCGTCTAGATACTGTAGAACACGGCGAGAAGCACCACTGGAAAGAACACGTTTTCCCCTCCAGAATTCTCGTATTGAATTTCCACTTTCTACCTTAGTATGGAAAGTGCCCTCCTAAGTTTAGTGTCTGTAATTGGAATTTGACATTTTCCCATCTTCTATTTAAAATGACATTCCAGAGGGATTTTGGACAGGCTCATGTGGTATCCACTAGTCAACATGAGCTTTCCAAACGAAGCCACTTCTACCAAGTAAAGTTCCAGAAACAGGCTTTTGGCAAAGTCAGTTCCCTTTATAGCTAAGACTTAGCCCTTTGAGCATACACTCTTTATAAAACACATAGGATTTGATGTATGTGATCATGTTTTCTCTGAATAAACATTTTCATGTTTTTTTTAATAATACCTATTTAGAAAGGCTAGGCTCTCAGTTTTTAATTCATACATTAGTGCTAGTTTTAGCATCCTATGTATACTCTAAATTCGTAAATACATTTGGTATGGAGACTCCTTTTAATCTTTTCTATTAACATATAGTACTTGCACACAATAGCGGTTTTTCACTGTGACGTGTATATATGTATTTGCATCATATCCACCTCGGTCACTCTCTTTTGTCCCCTTCCACTCACACGAATTCCCTCTCCCTCCCTTCCTCTTCCCAGATAGCCCTCTTTTATTTTCACATCTTTCTTCTTCTTTTTTTAGTCCATGAGTTTCATCAGGGTTGTTTACAGGCGAATCAGTGAGCGTTTGTTTACAATAAGGTGCCCTACCAGTGTCCATACTACTAAAGAATACGCCTCTCCCAATACCATGAATTGGTGTATAAAAGCTGATTTATTAGGTTGGCTTAGAGATGCAGTCTTGACAGTTTGACAATGGCTGTCTCATACTGGAAAGACTGGGAATCTTTGCTCAGTCCCCTGAGTCTACTGGATGTCTCAGTAGTCCCAATCTGGCAATCAGGGCCAGGAAGGTTCCTGGAGAGATTCTAGTTTTCAGTCTATGTTAGTTACTAAAGAAATCGGTTCTCATACCAGTAAAGGAATGCTACAGCAACAGGACAGGTGGACTTGCCAGCAAGGATGAGGACAAGCAAGCAAAAAGCAAAGTTCCCTCTTCCATGTCCTTTTATATGGTCTGCCACCAGGAGGGCTGCCCGGAGTTATGGTGTGTCTTCTTATGTCAAATAATCTGATCAACCCTTTGTCTCCCATGCTGTGGAAAGGGCAAGGGAAAGATGTCCTCCCCACTTGCCACTGCCACCTGTGGTGGGTGAGGGAGCTGACTTTTTTCCTTTCCAGCTGCGGCACTCAGGAAAGTGGGTCTTACACCTTGCTTGGGCCGCACAGTGGAGCTGACCTTATTGACGGGGGTGCTAATGAACCAGCCCTGAGAACATGGGCATGGAGATCTGGCCCTGACCCTCATCTGCCATGTGGTGGTATGGGTAGGGGAGAGATGCCTGCCCCTCCTCCTCCCCACCTGTGACAGGTAGGAGAGCTGGCCTTGAAGTCTTAAGACTGGGAGAGCTGCCCCTGCCCCTCCCCAACTGTAGCCAATTCAGGAGAGTAGCATCTGCACCTTGACTAAGCAACACAGTAGAGCTGGTCCTAACAGTGTAGGCATGGGAGAACCAGCCAACCCTGAGGGCCTGAAAGCAGAACTGGCTCCGTCCCTTGCTCCTTGCTGAAAGGGGTTAACTAGCGAGGGCAACGCTGGAGAGCTCACCCTAGTGGTGAGGATGGGGACAGCTGAAACTACCCAGGTCCAGAACCAGGGTTATGAGTTAGCCCACCCCAGCTGTGATCAGCTGGAACACGTGAAGGGCCCAGTCCTGCAGAACCTACGCTGCAGGTTCTCCATGACACAGGACAACAACAGGATATCCAAGAGGAGTCCCAGAGAGGGCCTAGCATGGATAGTGTAGCAGAAACCAGAGGCCATGAACCAGACCAACGACTCTGCAATGAACACTTGCAAGTAAAGATACATGGATAAAAGGATTTACTGCTTGACTCACTGTGTTATAGTACAGCTTCGATGATGAGATGTTTTTTCCTATTTTATTTTCTCTTAAACGTTATTTTATTTTAGGGGGAGGGAGCAAGAGCAGAGGGCAGATCTAAAGAGGGAGGGAGAGGAATGGGCTGGAGATGCGTGATGTGAAAGACACAAAGAATAAAATCTGATCAAGAAAAGTTCATCGCAAAAATACTCAGCACCTTGTGTTTTAGTTGATTCTGGATGCAGTCAAGTTAGCAGGCACGATTATCCTTTATACTCCCTCATCAACCATTAACGAGTCCCCCTTCTGTGACAGCGTACTTAGAGGCTTGAGAGTGGAGCAGCCATATCTCATCCAGAAGTCAGTGTTCCACACTCTTCCCCGCTCTGTCTTTGGCTCTTACATTCTTTTTAACCCTTTGTTGCAACGCTCATTGAGTCTCAGAGAAGGTGCTCTGTATGCCCAGCTCAATGTAGACAGTACCACCCCTGGGCAGGGGACCCTGGGTTGTATAAAAAAAGCAAACGAGCAAGCCCTGAGGAATGAGCCAGTAGACTGTTCCTCCACAGCCTCTGCTTCAGTTTCTGCCTTGAGTTCTTGCTATGCTTTCCCTTCATGATGGACTGTGAGCTATGATGAAATAATAAACCTTTCCTCCTTTCCTTACTGAGTTTCTTTCTTTTTTCTTTCTTTCTTCATTCCTTCCCTCCCTCCCTCCTCCTCCTCCTCCTCCTCCTCATTCTCCTCCTCCTCCTCTCTGTCTCTTTCTCTCTCTTTCTTTCTTTTTGGTTTTGTTTCTGGAGACAGGGTTTCTCTGTGTATCTCTGGCTGTCCTGGAACTTGCTTTAAGAAGCAGGCTGGCCTTGAACTGCCCCTGCCTCCTAAATGCTAGGATTATTGGTGTAGTAAGAGGAGTCTGCGGGTAGACTGTGTTCCCAGCACCCGGCTCCCAGCCGCACGGCCACACGGCTAGCTTATACCCGACATAATTACACACAAACTGGATTCATTTAACACACTGCCTGGCCCATTAGTTTTAACCTCTTATACATATTAGTTTAACCCATATCTAGTGATCTGTGTATCACCACGTGGTGGCTTACCGGGAAGATTCTAATCAAAGTCCATCTTGGGCTGGAGAAACATGGCGTCTGGTCCCATGCCTTCTCTCTCACAGCCTTCTGTTCTGTCTACTCCGCCCACCTAAGAGCTGCCCTATCAAAAGGCCGAGGCAGTTTATTCAACCAATGAAAGCAACCCAAATACAGAAGGATCCTCTTACACCATAAAGGCATGCATCAACCCCAAGCCCCAGGTTTCTTTCTGTCATGGTGTTTCTCACAACAATTGAAGCAAACTATGTCAGGTGTCAGTATGTCAGAGTCAAGATATCTAAAAAGAACACTGAATGGCTGGAGAGGTGACTCAGCAGTTAAGAGCATTGGCTGCTTTTCCAGAAGACCCAGGTTTGATTCCCAGCACCCACATCCCAGCTCTCAGCTGTCTATATCCAATCCTAGGTGATCTGACATTCTTTGCTGGCCTCCGTGGGTTCTGCCCACGACTGCTTTTTCTTAGTTGTGCCACTTGCTCCAATAAGTTTTATAAGTCATCCGTTTATTCATTAAATGAATTTTTCTTCAACTTCTAATGGAAACAGAAATGACTGAGCAGCAAGTCTTCAGATTCCCAGATGCTTTTGGATGCACGCCCTTAATCCCAGCACTAGGGAGGCAAAGGCAAGTAGATCTCTGTGAGTTCAAGGCCAGCTTGGTCTACAGAGTGAGTGAGTTTCACAGAGAAATCCTGTCTCAAAAAAGCAAACAAACAAACAAAAAAAAGCAGCACACACACACAGAGAGAAAGAGAGAGAGAGAGAGAGAGAGAGAGAGAGAGAGAGAGAGAATGCCCTCCATGCCATTTTTCTTTTGTCCGTTTTACCAAAGATCTCATTTGATTAGCTTAAGCAAAGTTAAAGGACCTTGTCGGGCTACCAGAGACAATGGGAATGCAGGACCCAACATTATCCCTTGACAGTGACCAATTCTTACTTCGTGTCCACTAATTAATTTCATGGCAGTGCTTGAAAACCATTTCTCTAGGCAAATCTCAGTCAGCTGCAGTAGCAAGTTAGTTCCTCGCCTATCCTGTCACCAAGTGGCAATCTCCCTTAAAACCGCATCAAGTTAACAGTGCAACAAAGCACAAATAAGATCCAGGAACCAGAGGTATGTCTAGATCACCTTGATAGTCCTGCTGGAAGTGTGGGTCATACCTGCGAATATATGTCAGAGTTCATTAGTCGTCTGTCGTTCTTTATCTAGGGTTTGGGCCCAGTGAGAGAAGGATGGCACCTTAAAGTTAGAACTGTCTTGTTCCTCAACCCGGAATCGCTGTGCATAGAAACTGATGTGCTCTCTACGTTGATGCCAGAGGTTTATACAGTCTAACCCGAGGCAAATGACCACATTAAAGAAACAATATCAGAGGAATCATTCTGTGCTATTACAAGAGCCCACAATTTATATTTTGCTTCTAGGAGCTGATCACTCATGACAAGCAGCATCTATTTTAAGCAACATGGGGAAAGAAGCACATATTCTGGATACCAAAGATAACAAATACCGCATTTCTGGTGTCATTGATTAAAGAACAAAAAGCTCCCAGATGCATGAAGCAGGTGCATACAAGAGTTAATACGAATCGAAGTCTACATGCTTTTCTTGTGAATTCTGATTTCACATTTTGATTTATAAAGTTCCTAGATTAAATTTTTGTTCATTTCTATCAGTTGAGGAATAAAATAAGCCCAAGACTAGAATTCCTACTGGGAGGGCTTTTTCCTTCATGAAATTGTTCTCCTAGCCACAGTGAATGAATATCATTTTATAATTCAAGAGAAATATATGCTAACGGGAACATCCCATCATGTAGAAAAGAAATCCTGGAACAATTTGTTAAGTAATATAGCCAGCCTAGTCTCCAGTATACATTGGCAGAAAGGTTTCACGCCATCTGAGGCTGCATTGGTTGTGGCTGTCCGGTATGTGGTACTGAGATGCAGTCCAAGTGTAAAGAAATGGACAGGAATGATTGATGGGAGAGCTCATGTTGGTGTCCAGTGGGAAATAGCACCCATACAGGGTCTGAGTCAACCTGAGTCTAGCAGTCTTCCTGAGAGGCCACACAGAAGTCTGGAAAGTAAGGTTTAAACACATCCAGGAGACAGAAGGAGATCTGGTCACATAGGACTCGTCTAAAGGTGTGAAGCATTGGGCAGAGCAGGACAGAACCTGCTCTGGAAAGAGATTAGTTCCTGACACAGATTCTTCACCTGCCACTACTGGGAACCTGTGAACTTGATAGTTGGGAAGGGGTGATGTAAGAGGCTACTCACCAGATAAGTGACAGCAAATGGACAATTAAAAACAGAAGCATGCCTGTCCTTTTCATCTAGAGATATACCAACCAAACCTCAGTTCATTCCATCAAGTTCAAAGGTCAAAACCTTGAACAAAAACCAATATAAATCTAGATTTTAAATGGAGAATATTCCTTGCCCTTTTCCAACTTTTGGTTTTGGAGTTGATTCCAGATGGGCCTTTTTCTTGTAAGTGCTCAGTCAAGGTCTCTCTCTAATTTTGTTCCCTTTATAAAGCAATTCCAAGGGGAGGTATAACAGGATGGAAAGAGCAGAGGGAATTAAATGATTAACCACCCAATTAAATGAGATGCTCATCTTCGATCCTCATCTTTTCTCTCTTCTTTCATATAGTAAATAGCTAAACATTTAAAGAAACTTTAAACATTTGAAGAAAAATTCAGCTAAACTTACCCAGTTCAGGATTTACAAGGTACATAAAACTGTTAGAAATAAAGAATGACAGAATTTGCCACCCAGGAAATCACAGGGTACTAGGGTGAGGGACTTGGGCATTTCACAAATGTGTGCAACAGAAAGTATGATAAGGCAACTATAACCAGATAAATGAAGTTAGTAGGATAAGTTAATTTTGCTCAAGACAATTTTTCTGCAAGGTGACAGAAAGAGCCTCTGACACTGGGTTAAAAAAAAATATGCATTGTCCATGTCTATACTGGATAGAGCCCTGTTAAATGCCAATGGGAAGATGGAGGTTGAAATGTATATGGGCAAACAACAGAATATAAAGACATGGGTTTAGCTCCATCACTTCTCTGGAATAGCTAAAGACAAGAGTCTAGCAGTCCAGCTAGCTCAGTTGGTAGAGTGTGAGACTCTTAATCTCAGGGTTGTGAGTTTGAGCCCCATTTTCCGAGTCTTGGCTCTAAGAGCCCTCTTATCTTCCTTATTCACTCAGAGAATTCAGGAAGAATAAACGAGATAACATATGTAAGTTGCTAATCAGCACCCAGCACACAATGGGTACACAGTTAATCGTGGTTTTGGTCATTTTTGTGTTGCTTGTTGTGTGCGTTGTTTTGTTTTCACAGACCGAGTGGATTTCACCACTTTACTGTCAAATTTTATCATCACACACAAAACATAACTATAATACAGACCACGCTTATATCTTCAAGAAAAGGGATTCATAGCAGGAGTCAGAGGGATGAGGGCTGTTGGAGGCGGGAGGGGTACTGAAGACTTTCTTTGGAGATGTGACCTCTGAGGGGAAAATGGATTCTCTGACAGCATGCAGATGCCTCATAAGGACACATCAATTTTCTATTCTGCAGAAGGATGAGCAAATTGTCGCTTCTCATCCCTGAATTCAATAGTGACAATAACACTGACAGTTATCGGGTGACAATGGCAGCCACGAACGGAGAGACAGCTTTCAGAAGGAAAACAATTAGAATTAGACCGCAAGAAGGAAGCCAGAAGAATGCCGAACGTAGAGGGCACAGGCAATACTGCTGAGTTTCCTAGCAACTGGGTAACATTCCTTTTTGTTAGGAAATGGCGAATCGGGAGAGCCAGAAGAGGGTTCAGCCCTGAGCTCAGGAGCACCGAGATGCATGACAATTACCAGAGGTTATAATTACATTTGCAGCATCATACATACATCATGGTGTTTTGTGTCACATACTTCGGGGATTAGTTACATAGATGTGCCAGTGTGCTATAATTTTATCGAGTCAATCGGACTGAGGATTAACCCCAATATAAAGAATTCAGATGGTGCCGATAAATAAGTCTTAGGTACCGCCTCCAACCGGAAAGTGTAGGACAAAGAATTAAACTCAAGGAAACATTCTATGTAAACCAGATGTGAGTGGGTTAAACACACGACTTTTCCTTAATAATTTTACATTTCGGGAGGGGGCTCCTGGACATGAATTTTAAGTAGGAAGGAACAGGGGTAGGTGTTTCAACACCTGCAAGGTATTTTGGGTTTTTCTTTTTTAAAGTAGAGAATTGTTGTAACAGCAGAGGCGGGGTTACAGCGTAATCTATTCTCCTGCCCAAGGTCAACATTCCCAGATGAAAAGCCAGCCCGCTACAACAGCTACCAAATAGCATCCGCTGTCAGTCTGCACCCGCCTGCTGGAGATTATTCAAATCAGTCAATTAAAAACAAAACCACATAAATAATGCATTTTCCACCCGACTTTTCTCCCACTTTCCAGGCTCCGTTCATAATCAAGGCGGTTAACACACTTTAAAATGCAAATACCCGTGTTTTTAGTCTTTAAAGGCCTTGCTAATTTGACAATAAAGGAAGTTCTACCAGGTGTAGTTCGGGAGAGCTGGGAAATCTCAGGACAAGTCAAAAGGGAATCAAAACGAAAAGGACTCCCAGGTCTTCCTAGACTAGCACTCCAGGTTCTGAAATAACATATAGCATCTTCTTAACCCGTCTGCACGCTGACCTAGAAGGAAGGGAGACGCTCTAAAGCGATGCGGGGGCCATATCTGAGGTCTCCTGCTTTCCAAGACTCCCTTCACCAGGTTATCACCACGTTAAACAAATTCAACAGAATTCCTTCCTGGTATCCAGAGGGGCGTCTGCCACGCACCCTCCTCAGTGAGCAGGATAAACATCTACCCCGCTCTCAGCAGATGTCCCAGCACAGAGTCCAACATCTGGGAAACATTGCCGGCCGAAGCATCTTTCCAACTGTGAGCTGCTGGCAGGAGCCCCCGCTGCTCAGGCTTTTGGTATTTATTGGGAGAGCCCTGCAGAAACGGTGCAAGGATGCAAGGATGCCCAGAAGGAGGCTGGGAAAACACTTTGGAGTTTCACAGCTGGGCTCCCTGCTGCAAGGCTGGCATCGTATTTGGGCAGCTAGCCTTAGATTCTGATGGAGATGGAAACAGCTAAGGCACAGATCCCCATTCTAAGGCAAGACTTCCAGATTCTTCCAGTATCCAGCTTCTGTGTTGATGAGAATTCATGAGTCCATTGTGTCTCCAAAACTTTCAAAGTGCCGTCAAATCAATATTTCTCAGTCATGAGTATGATGAGTTTCATTTAAAGTGACTGTCATTAGGCCTGGGCAGAAGGCGTCTACATCCTGGACTAGGCTGAGCTATATCGTGAGGCCTCATCTCTAAGAAACAACAACACAATACTATCAATATAGATTAAATGGGTCTGGCTAACTCTGGGAGAATATGCTATGGTTAAATTGAAAATAATTTCATTATATAACAGCTATGGGAAGAGAATTAAAATTGAGTTTCATTGAGCAGTTAAGCAATGTTTTTTTATAGACCTTAAACTGCTCCTGATGTTTAAATTCTGAGACGTAGCTGGGTCTTAAAAGGTCTTCAACATTTTCTTCTGCCATCCTCACGATTTCCTCACAGTCCTACCCCCCCCACCACCACCACTTCATATCCAGCCCTAGTGAACCCAGACTGGGCCCTGCGGGTCCAGTAGTAACCATCATTAGTGACCATCATCAGGACTGTCCTTGGACACTGGCTGGGAAAGGGGTCTGCTTCTCTCCTTGGGATGTGAGTTTGAAGCAAGTGGCCTTAGAGAAAATGCAGTCATCTTGTGACTCCATCCTGTTGTCTCGTAGGAAACAGACTCAAAGAACTGCTTCCTATGAATGTCATGCAGAATCTTAGCGTTTTGAGCCCGAGATCCCCAGCTACTATTTAATCCAGTGTGGGCTGCTCTTTGCTGTTGGTACCCACAAGCATTTCAGTGCAAGCTGAGAGCCCACAGACTTCCAGTCTAGGGGACCTTTCCTTTAGGTCCTCATTCCAGGAGACTGTGGCAGGAACAGCATCTAAGGACTCCTTGTCTTGTCTGTTGTCACCTTTTCCTTCAAATCTGAGTCATCTCTTTCTTCCTCTGTTTAGCTCCAGGACGATGACAACTCAGTCATTTCTGGAACAACTACACAGTACTCCGACCGAGACTCTTCAAACAAACCGCAGCATCCTCTTGACGCACAGAAGAGAGCCTTAAATGGGAAGAGCGTCGACACTCCACTGTCCTGACCCTCACCCCCAATGCCCCGCATTCTCCAAACACCAACCCAGTTTAGAACCTTTTCCTGCCTAACCATAAATCTATTAAAATTTTTCCAAAGAAATGGGTGCTTTCTTTTTCTGAAAACATTGTGATCATCTCCACGACTATAGAAGTCACGTTTGTTTCCTCCGCATCTCATTAGATTCATAAATGCAGAGCCAGAAACACGAACGAGATCATAAACTTTGTCTAATGCTTTGTTCACTTTAAACAATAATAAACAGGGTTTGGGGAAAATTAAAAAGAGTATGAACTCATTGTGTGGGTTAACATTTGCAGCACACAGTGAATTGAGTACTTAGGAGCTTAATAAATATTGCCTGACAGCCAGACAGAAAGATAGCAAACACCTTTCTTATTTTATTGAAGTCCTTTCGTGTGTATAATTTAGCAGAAACAAGTCTTCTCCTACATTTATTATTTCTTCATTAAGAAAGACTTTGGTTAAATCTCCCTAACTCATCAAAAGTGCCTTCATCTGATTTATTTTCGTACTTCATCAGTGAAGGTTTAGGTAAGAAAGCATCACTGGGGAGGGCATTTGAGTCTGGCGAGTGGTATTATGATCAATGGTATGCTTTTAATTAAGTTACATTGACATTCATAATAGGTCTCAATCTGGCTAATAAGAAGGAATATTTTCTCGGATAAAGAGCAATGCAAATTACAGACAGTGATCAAGTGCTAGCGCTTAGTTTCAGCACCGCCGCCGAAATGGGTCGTATTCTAGGGGGAAATTACGGAACTCATTATGAAGAACGATGGCGCTTTGAGAAAAAACAGATTTACAACGGAAGGTAATTATATAGTTGCCGCTAGGTCTAAAAATTTTAATATCTGAGTCTTTCCGTGAGTGGGCTTGATGTCTACATTGTAGTGTTCTGAACCTCAAGAGCCACCATGAGTTGAGCATCTGAAAATCACTCACGGTGGGACATCCAACACAAGGGGACAGATGCAGCCCGTTTCTGTACTCAGTCAAGAGGCGCCAGTCTTGAGCAACAGTGAAACCTCCAGCCAACCAGCTGAAGGCGGTCTCCTTTCCCAACCGCGTTTAGCTTGCTCTAGGCAGTGCAAACAAGAGAGGTCATAGTGTCCCGGGGCCTCTGGGCTCGCATCTCACCTTGGGCAGCCACTGTCTCGCTGCTGGTCAGTGTGTGTTCTTAGGTCCTGCTCTGCCTCCACCAGCTCCCTACAGACATCCTAATTCTTCTGGCTTCTCAAATGCACCAAACTCCATCTTGCCTTGGGTTTTTTTTTTCTTCGCTATTCTCTAATTAGAGGGTTTTGTTGTTGTTTCTTCCCCCTGTAAGGCTTGGAAGAAATGTCACAACACTCTTAACTAGCCCAGGAGTCTTTGCCTAACGGCTGACTCTAAGCTGTCCACTTTCCTCACTTAAACTACATTACCGACTCTCTTTTTCTGGAACGTTGAAATAATCTTTGTTTGGTTGCCCTTTGTGTCCTCATTCAAGCTTTAGAAATCCTTCTAGGGCAGTGGTTCTCAATCTGTGGGTTGCGACCCCTTCGGGAGTCAAAGTCCCTTTCACAGGGGTCACCTAAGACCATTGGAAAACAAAGATATTTACATTACAATTCATAACAGCAAAATGATAGTCATGAGATAGTGACAAAAGTAATTGTATAGTTGGGGGGCCCCCACAATACGAGGAAGTATATTAAAGGGTCTCAGCATTAGGAAGGCTGAGAACCACTGTTCTAAGGTCTTGTTTATTCTACAGTGGTTGCACCTAGGAGGTGCTCACAAATACGTGCTGATTGGATGGGAAGAGAAAATGAAAAAAAAAAAAACAAAAACAAGAAAAGTGCATGCTTGGAAAGAGGGAGGAGTATCCTGGTCTACAACTGGATGGCGGGAATGATCTGGCAGTTGCCACACGAAGTTCCAAGGGTGGGACCCTGGAGTCTTAGACTCTTTCATCTTTTCAGGCCCCAGAACTCTGCAGGAAACCACTCAACTGTAAATCCAGCTGAAGTGAACGGTGCTGGACCAATGCACATGGAGGTAGGGACCTTGGATTTTATACACGTTGGAGAATTCTACTCATTTTCCAATTTCTGGTCCTTGTACCTATTAAAGGGGAAAATACTGGAGAATTCTTTGGGGGTGTCAATGCCGCATCTCAAAGTATAAGAGTCATTTTTAATATTTGGTTGAAACAACTTATTGATGTTTTAGGGCAAGGGACACAGCTATGCTTTATTCTGTTGCTTTGAATGTGAGTATATGTGTGCGTGCGTGTGTGTGCGTGTGTGCGTGTACGTGTGTGTGCGTGTGTGTGTGCATGCGAGTGCACGCGTGTGTGTGTGTGAGTGCATGTGTGTGCGTGCGTGTGTGAGTGCATGTGTGTGCGTGCATGTGTGAGTGCATGTGTGTGCGTGTATGTGAGCGTGCGTGTGAGCACGTGTGCGTGTGTGTGCGAGCATGTGTGCGTGTGTGAGCGTGTGTGCGTGTGTGAGAGTGCACGTGTGTATGTGTGTGCATGCGTGTGTGCATGTGTGAGTGTGTGTGCGTGCATGTGTATGTGTGTGAGTGCATGTGTGTGAGCATGTGTGAGAGTGTGAGTGTGTGTGAGTGTGTGAGAGCGCGTGTGTATGTGTGAGAGCGCGTGTGTATGTGTGTGCGCACGCGTGTATGTGTGTGTGCGCGCGTGTGTGAGCGCGTGTGTGTGTGCGTGCATGTGTATGTGTGTGAGTGCGTGTATGTGAGCGTGTGTGTGTGAGTGCATGTGTGTGCGTGTGTGAGCATGCATGTGTGTATTTTTTGTGTCTTGAAGTCAATGAAATGATTAGGAAGTGAAATCCTTCTTGCTCACACTAGGGAGCTGTTTCTCCATTGTGAACACACAACAGACACCAATATATGGGGACAGACCCCAGAAAGCTCACCGAACACAGCAGGGATGATCTCACCTGTGTTTGTGTGAGTCGCTGGAGCCAGCAAGGTAAAGGACAGCAGAAACAAAGACACAATGACTCAGAAAATGGCTTCCCTGCATCCAAATGACTCGTGTATGCAGCCACTTACTGTACATCTGTTCCCTGAACCACTTTCTGAGGGTTGGAAAGCCCCGTTGATTGAGCAAGTGATGTTGTCAGAGAAAGAACTTGGGTTTGAATCCAAGCAGTGTGACTGTAGAACCCATAGGTAGAACCCACTTCTCCAAATGATAGACACAGGTAGAACCCACTTCTCGTCAGTCCTATTCCCAAAGAGGGAAGAGTTTAGCTGACATCCCGGACCTCAGTCTGACTCAGTGTCTGCAAACTACAAAGACACCCCAGTGACCTAGGAGCGCTTCCTGGAGGGCAGATTCTGATTCCCCAGGTTTCTGTGGGACCTGGAGAGCCGGCTTCTCTAACAGTCCCCCTGGTGTTGATACTGCCCTCTGCCGACCACTCTTGCGGGAACAGGGGCCTGATGCTGTTTTAATGTTTTAAAGTTGCTGACACACTGCCCTCTGGTGGCTCCTAGGATAATTGCCCTCTGGGCTAGCCGCCCCTGGATTTCCAAATTAACCATCAGCAACTGCTCTCTATCCCAGGTAAATGCTCTTCAAAACTACTGTCTTCATCCATGCTCACGTCGTGACACGCATATCACTATCATAATTCTCAGCACATCCAGGTAAACTCTCCAAATCTATCCTATTAACCAACGTTCTTCTCCTTAAATTGACTTGTTTTTCTTTTTTAAAGGGAATTAAAATGGGAAGACCAATATTGCTTCTCAAAGATACAAAGCAACTGTAAAATTAAATGAAAGGAAAAGACCCCGGTGCGTGAAAGTGCAGACAGCTGCCCTTCACAGCTCCCAAGCCTAAGACTCACTCTGTAATTGTTACAGGGAGATTAGCTGGTTTTAAAGACCCGGCAGTAAACTAACTGGCTTTTGCTCGGATGGTATCTGATATCGGGAGGATTGGAGAGCGCGGAGCTATGTACTTCTGTGTTACTTAATGTAGTGGGTATGCAGGCGCTTTAAGCGACCTCTTGAGAGACCCGCTGCAGGCCAGCATGCTAAGCTTTTTCTCTTCCTGTGCCATCTGTACTGGAGGAGCGATTTCAGGGATCTAAGTCAATTCGTGCCGAAACAGGATGATCCCAGGTGGCCAGGGAGCATTCAGCATCATGAACTCGGAAATCAGGCAGCTCTGGCTTGTTTCTGGGCAAATTCACTGCCAATTTTCCAGATGCTTCTAGAATTCCCGTCTCTAAGAGGCTTACCTTTATTGATCCAGTCAGGCATGGTTAGCAAAGCTGGAGGTAACAAGGTCTGAGACGGGAGTGGATTGATTCTGCTTCCCTTGAAATGATTAATAAAGTCAGCCCTGTCATTCCAACTTCCGGTGAAGGACTTATGTGGGGCAGCGGAAGCCAGTGTGGGTCCACGAGACACAAGGAAATCCCGGGTACCGGTGTGGGAAACAACCACACGGAGGCAGCCATCTCCTCCCAGATGTATGTAACCTGTGCTAGGGCTGTTAATTATGGCCACCTTCATCCTCCTTCACACGGGCGAGATGGAAGGGAGCATGCCTGAGGACAAAGCAGGACCCACGGGCGATAGAGCTGGGAAGGACTCCAGGTTCTTGACCCCGCTGTTCTGGGACGAGTCAAGCTGTGCCCACAGTGAGCAAGCGGAGTTCCTCCTTCTTACACGCGTGCAAATCTGGTTGACAGAAGTTGGGACCCGTTGCACGGTAGTTGACACAAAACAAGTGTGAACTGTAAGGTTATTTTAATCTGGCAGGAGAGCCACAGCACACGCAGAAGTGTTGAATATCAACAGAATGTGTGCTGCTGCTGGTGGTGGTGGTGGTGGCGACAATTTTGTATTCTGTCAATCATGTTTTAAATAAATGCTGATTGGCCAGGTAGGAAGTATAGGCGGGTCAACCAGACAGGAAGTAGAGGCTCGGCAATGAGAACGGCTGGGAAGCAGGAAGCTCCCTTGGCATTCCTGCACAGTCCATCTAAGAAGCAGGATGTAAGCTGCCTCGCTGAGAAAAGGTACAGGCTATGTGGCTAACACAGATAAGAACAATGGGCTAATATAAGTCACAAGAGCTAGTAAGAAGACTGAGCTAATGGGCCAAATAGTTTATAACCTAATGTAGACTCTCTGTGTGATTTTCTTTGGGGCTTGCCAGCTGTGGGGTACTGGGTGGGACAGAAACCCCCACAAGCAGGCCCCTCATATTACAAATGTGCCAATTCAAATAATTCTGCAATCCCAGTATGTGGGAGGGCAAGATAGGGAATTGAGAGTGAGAGGTGAATCCTGTCTCTAAGGGAACACATAAATAAATAAACGTCAGTGCATTCCAATTCACGTAAGGAAGAGCAAAGCCATGTTTGGATACTCAGTAGGCGCCCACTGTGAGGCAGGCACCACTTCCTTTTTATGTACATTATCTTATAAATGTTCTAACACAGTAAGTTGACACGTTCGTCTGAGGTAATTCAGAGTTAAGGAATGTTTTTTCTTTTCTTTTTCTTTTGTATTTGTGGGTGTTTTGCCCACATGCATGTCTGTGCTCCACGTGCATGCAGTACCCACAGAGGCCAGAAGAGGGAGGCAGATACCCTCAACCCTCAGAACTGGAGATTCAGATGTTTGGGCGCCACCATGGGGGTGCTGGGAAATCAAACCTGGATCCTCTGGAAGAGCAGCCACTGCCCCTAACTGCTGAGCCATCCCAGCCTCAGAGCTGAGGAAATTTAAGTATGTTTGTGCCTGCTGAGTTTTACAATGAGTGCATGGTGGGGAATCTCAACTCTGGATCATGTGTATGAGTTTTCCACGGTAGCTGAGAACAAGAAAGTCACCTAGACAGAGACTGATTTGCTGAACACTATTTTGTTTTCCTTCCTTCCATGCTTCCTTCTCCCTCTCATCCTCCTCCCACTCCCCTTCTTTTCTTTTTCTTCACCTAGGTAGGTTACCTATTTCATTTTATTGTTTTTATTGAGCTGTGCATTTTCTCCACTCCTCTCTCCCTTCTTCTGCCCCCCACCTTCAGCCCTCTCCCATAATCCCCATGCTCCCAATTTACTCAGGAGATCCTCTCTTTTTCTACTTCCCATGTAGATTAGATCCATGTAGGTCTCTCTTAGGGTCCTCTTTGTTGTCTAGGTTCTCTGGGATTGTGAATTGTTGGCTGGTTTTTCTTTGCTTTATGTCTAAAAGCCACTTATGAGTGAGTACATATGATATTTGTCTTTCTGGGTCTGGGTTACCTCACTCCATATGATGTTTTCTAGATCCATCCATTTGCCTGCAAATTTCAAAATGTCATTTTTTTTTCCCCATGGTCGAGGGGCATTTAGGTTGTTTCCAGGTTCTGGCTATGACAAACAATGCTGCTATGAACATAGTTGAGCACATGTCCTTGTGGTATGATTGAGCATCCTTTGGGTAAATACCCAAAAGTGGTATTGCTGGGTCTTGAGGAATGTTGTTTCCTAATTTTCTGAGAAATCACCATGTTGATTTCCAAAGCTGCTGTGCCTGGGAAGGTTTTTCGCTATGTAGCCTGAGCTGGCCATGAACTAGCACTTACCTGTGACTACCAGGATTTACAGGCATTTGCTACTGTGTCAGGCTGTGGAAATTATTACAAGTGGCCTTGCATTCTAATAGACTAGGCTTCTCTTCTTACTATGGCAGGATAATCTTAGAGAAATAATCTAATTTCCTTGACACTCACTTTTGTTATTTGAAATATGGGATAATTGTGTCCTTTTTCTATGGGTCTCACCAGGTTATCTATGATGATACATTTACATTCAGTATTTTATTATTATTTGAATTGCAGCTAGCACGAGCATTGGAAGTTCAGGCTGAATGTGAGCAGGCTTTTGCAATGCCATACTCATGCTGTATTTTACAGGAAACCTCGTTGTGTTTGGGCATGACCAACACCTACTTTCTCATCCATTTTTATATTTAATTATTATTGACTCCCCAGAAGCAGCCACCGCCATGCATTTTAAACTGTTTGTAATATCAGGGTTTTCCAGCACATGCTGCTAGCCTTCATTTTTTTTCAACTTTAAAAAGTTGACTTTTAATTTGATGACCTTTGAGAAACATAAAATGTAAAGTTCAAATCCATCCAGACTTTGGTTTGAGCAGCGAATATTTAAAGATCAATCGCCGAAGCAAGGCTTCCAGAAGTGCAGGACTTTACTTCCCTGTCTCTCTTCTTTTCTATTAAGGCGTCAAGATCATCTTAGCAGCCATCTTCCTGCTAACGAAAGGGGCTTCCCATGCCGTCCCCTCTGACCCAGGGAACCGGCTCCTCCCAACTCTGAGAATGGACTCTGGGCCTTTCTCTCTGTATGGATTTCTTCGCTGCCTTCTGAGCCTCCTGAATTTGTTCCATTTGCAAGCATCCTTCCAGGTCCTAGGTTACCGAGTCTATCTCCCCATCCTTCCAGGTCCTAGGTTACCGAGTCTATCTCC
>JAQHUG010000038.1:8729375-8745803 GCA_028555095.1 Dicrostonyx torquatus | reverse complement strand
TTGGAGGAAATGAATCCCTGGGGGTGGGCTTTGAGGTTTCAAGTCTCAGGGTCTCTGTCCCTCTCTGCCTGTGGAGCAGGGTGTGGCTCTCTGCCTCTTCTCTGTCATCACCCCTGCCTGCTGCCATGGTCTCTGCCATTACTACTTAAACAACGGACAAAGCCTCCGAAACCGGAAGCAAGCCTTCAATTAAATGCTTCCTTTTGTGAGTTGCTCTGGTCGTGGTGTCTCTTCACAGCACCAGAACAGTGCCTAAGACACCACTTTTTCCTATGCCCCTGATGATCCGTCAATGCTCTTGGTTTCTTCTGTAAGGAAGTCTCCACATTAAGTCCTCTCGAAACTGCACGTGTACCTCAGACTTAGACCCTCACCGTACTTCTTGAAACCAAGAGCTGAGAAAAGTCTTTCATTTGCTGTGTTTTCAGCACGTCAGCTCCTTGTAAATTACAGCGGGCTGTTCTAGAAACACAGAGAAGTCAAACGCCTCTCCATATTCTATTTCTTGAAATCGTAGCCTGGAGTTCCCACCGAGTTATTCCTCCTCTTCCTTCCTTCTTGCCTGCCTGTGTGCATGCATGCATTATTTTCATCCTTCTTTTCTTTATTCCTAATTCTTAAAAAAATTCCCCATCTTTTTTGTTCCAGAACTCTTTGAAAGAACATATATAAAAATCACTTTGAAGGAACATATACAAAATTTAAAAATATTGGAAGGGATTGGATCCAGGGAACACCCAGGGACCAACATAGCACACACATGTGCATACCTGGACCCTTATGATGGTGATGCTGTATATTTGCCCATAGCTTAACAGAAGCAAAGGCAGGGGAGTGTGTTTGCTATATAATTTGTAACTGTAAATTACAGTGTACATAGAAGTGGTTGATTTATTTTTTTTTAAGGCTTATTGTTTAGAAGAATGATGGCGGTTTTAACCAGGAGAATTTCCTCTTAAGAAGCAGTCAAGTGAATACACCCCCACAGCATCTTACCATCTAGCACAAGAGTGGGTTTCATAAGGATGCTACATACGGCTTCTCAGTGCACACCGGTGGTTATGTGGGCAAACAAATCCCATTAAAAGCAATTCTAGAAGGAGCTCAATAATGTGGCTATGGGATAGAGCTTAATATTAGAGCATAGAAAGTTAAATGTAAAAACAACAGCGAATCCACTCTAAAGGGATCAAAGACTATGGAAACTGAAGGTCTTAGGAGACAGCGGGGAAAGCACTTCAAGAGGCAGGCGTGAGCAGTGCCCTTCTAGACAGCATTCCAACAGCTCTGTATGCACTAGCAATAACTAATGAGTGGGAGGGACTGTGTGAAATTAAAAAGCTCCTATTCAGCAAAGGGAAGAATTAGTAGAGTGAAAGACAAAGCCCTCAGAATGGCGAAAAACTCCTGAGCTGTTTGCCAGACACGGGATTATTATGCAGAACATACAGAGAGCCCCAGCAAAGCTAAACCCCGGAAGGACAATCATCAGTAAACAGACAAGTGATCTGAACAAACATTTTTCAAGTGGAGAAAGGCAAACGACAACCAAACCTGTTTTACAATGTTCCTTTAGCTGGGTGGCTGTGCACACGTCTTTAATCCCAGCACTCAGGAGGCAGAGACAGGTGATCTCTGTGAGTCTGAGGTCAGCCTAGGCTACAGAGAGAGTTCCAGGACACAGAGAAACCCTGTCTTGAAAATCTAAAACCAAGTAAATGAATAAATATAAAAATATTCCTTTAGCCACCTTGGAAACGTGAACCAAACTCCACTGGCTTTCCAATTCAGGACAGTCAGAAAGGCTGTCACCAAGAGAACAGACATCGAGCGTGCTGGCAAGGATGTGCAGAAGGAAGAGTCCTTATCGGCCACTGATGGGAACATAAACTCATCAAATACTATGACAGTCAGTATGGAAGGCCCTCAAAAGGCCAAAGTCTGAACTATGTAATTCAGATGTACCACTCATGAAAAAAAAAATAAAAATCAGTATGTATGCAATAGAAGTATTGGCTCAACCATGCTTAGGACACACGATTCCCAGCAGGTAACTCGCGGGATCTGAGTAACCACCATGAGATAAGTGGATGGATGGAGGGAGGGAGGGTGTCGACTTTCCACCAAGTAGCTCTTTTCTGCTGGACCTGGGATCCAAGAACCTGAAAGAATGGGACCGACTATAATCTAATGCCGTAGACAACCCAATTCCAGTTCCAGTGTACTTTACAAAGAAAACAGTGGTCCAAGGAAGGTTGTCTAAGTTCAGAAAAACATGTAAATAAACTTCACTAAGCACATACTAAATATTGACAGAGCAGATGTTCTCAGGACAGGCCGATTTAAACAATGCCTGACACACACTACAGATGATCTCTGTGAAAGAGAAAGGCCGCCATATCCAGATTCAGGGCACACTGGCCAGACTGGGGTCTGTAGCTATGTCCTGACATCCAACAAGAATAAACACGGCTTATAAGTTCAATGTAAATGTTTAACACAGGAGGCAGGAGATCACATCCAGGAACAACCCAGGGCACCAAACGCACCTGAGGTAGAAGGCTTTTCTTCCCGGAGGGAGCCTCTCTCACAGCGCCTCAAGGACTGGGTTCCGACTGACAGATGAAGGTGTGGTGCATACACACAAAGGTGAATTAGTCAGCCTCAAGATGAGCAAAATCTTTCCATTTTCAAGGACACGGAGGACGCTGGATGCTGTCATCTCGAGGAAGGCAGACAGAGTCATATGCGTTTTCTCTCACATCTGAAATCTGGGGTGTGCGGAAGATTACGAACATGGAGAATGACTGTTGGGGACAGGGAAGGGACTTTGGGAGAAGAAGGGAAAAGTGAGAGGATAAAGGGGTATATAATCAGAGTACATGCACATAGGAAAACCCATTATTTAATAAAAGAAAAATGAATTGGGGATGAAATGTCCAGTACCAAAGAAATAGACTATATCTGGGAGTTCCATGGGGGTCCCCGCAACCACGCACTAACCCATATAGGGCCTTCTGGGAGTTCTATGGGGGTCCCCCCATAACTACACATTAACCCATAGAGGGCCATCTGGGAGTTCTTCCAGCCATCCCCCTGCACACACACCAAACCATGGGCTTTTTAGTCGTTTTGAGCAGAGTTCAAGGTTGTGTTCTCTACGGTACGGCTCAGACACGGATCATCCATGATGCTGATGAAGGACACAGTCTTCAGCAGCGGAGTCAGGGGCGAAACTGGTGTCTTCTTAGAAAGACCAAGGAACCTGATTCTGACAAAGGCCAGAGTGGAGACTGCTTCCCTCCTGGAGAGAGGGGGACATGACTGTCGCAGAAGAGGGCAGGTCAAGCTCTCCCTTTCTCCTGCTACAGCTGAAGAATGGCCCTTCTTGGCAACCTTTACACTTTACTATACCTTAAGTTTTTGTTTTTAATTTTAAAGGGAATATGCAGTCATAAAAGTGAAAAATAGGATCATAAAGAAAAATGTTAATGCTACTCTTTATCTAGGCCCAGGAGATGAGATCCTCTTTTCTAATTTTGATTTAAAAAATTGTTTTTTAATTGTGCAAACAGTTCCTCTATCCACTGCGTTACCAAACACCACGATGTAAACATTTTCTTGCAAAACCATATTAATGCTCATCTTTATAGACTTCATATTTATAGTCATCTGTTATGTAATTGTATATGTCTATTTTTAAAATATTATTAATGTGCTGAGAACAACAGTGAACTTCTAATGCGGTCAAAGAATGCCTTGAAAAGGGGGTGAGGAAATCAGGGAGAAAATGGTTCCCCTTCTCTCTAAAAAACAAAAACAATGAACAGGTGTGTGACTCTTCTTCACGTTTTCCCCATCATGAGACAGAGCATCTCTGGTTCTTCACGTTTTCCCCATCATGAGACAGAGCATCTCTGGTTCTTCACGTTTTCCCCATCATGAGACAGAGCATCTCTGGTTGTTCACGTTTTCCCCATCATGAGACAGAGCATCTCTGGTTGTTCACGTTTTCCCCATCATGAGACAGAGCACCTCTGGTTGACCAGCAGGAGGCCCTTCAAGAGGCTGAGTGCATTAACCTTCCCACATGGACGGAGGGGGAAGACTCAGGAACTGTGAACATTGCTGGGGTGGGGAGGGGCACTCTCTGGCCTCAGCCACCTGTAAGTTATCGACATGTTTCTGAACACAATCCCAATGAATTCACTGGTCCACCAAGATGGATTGGGTGGAATTCTTCGTTGGCCTGTTATTGCTCTACCTAGATCCCCCAGGAGCATTATACAACCTAAGCTAATTTATAGGTGTAGGCTTCAGTGGCTGAAGGATGTTAGCATTCTAGAAGGAGAGCATATAGAAGACTTCTCTAGATCCAGAGTAGATAGGGTAGGGGCCGGGACACTGGAGCAACAACTGAAAGGGATCTTTGGGACATTATAGGAGAAGCGAGAAACACTGACAACATTACATTCTTGGTGTCTATGAAGATTGCTCTAAGTTTGCCAGGCTTCCCGACTCAGACCCCCTTGTCTGAAAGCTTAAACTGGGCAGAGAGAGAGAGATGGCTCGATACTCAAGGGTGTTGTCTGCCTTTTCAGAGGATCTGCTTTCAGTTCCTGGCACCCAGGTCAGGGAGCTCACCACCACCTGGAACTCCTGACCCAGGCTGTCCATGTGAGGCCTCAGGCCTCTCAGACAACTATACTTAGGTGCACACACGCGTCTGTATATGGACACATAATTAAACAAGAACAGTAACAATTCATTTTTAAAAGTTCAAAACCTATGGAGTTTGGAAGCAGCCACAGCTGAAGGCACCTCCTGCAGATTAGATTTCTGACTATCCTTAAAGCCAACGTTCATCTCAGGGTAGTGTCTAGGACCTCCTGGCCTTGAGCAGGAGGTCGGCAAGGAGCACAGCCCAGTGCAGCTTCTGCCCTGCAACTCTAGCCAGCACCTCTGTGGAAGCAGAGTGAAGAATGACGAGCCCTCCTCAGGAAGGGGGTGCTAGTAGGCGAGCAGGCTGTGAATGCGCTGGTCCACGGGTTTCCGATGTGGTGTCAGACGGGAGATGCCTATTTGAGGAGTTCAACTATTTCCCGTCTTTTCTAATTGAAATCTGTTTGCTTCTATCTGAACATCAAAGGATGATGCTGCAACCCTTTGGAGTCATTTAGACGCATGATAGGAAGCAGCTTTTCTAGTTTTCGCCCAGACATAGGTGGACCGGGGCAGCAGAAAATCCGAAGTTCTTGCTGGGAACGATCTGCTTTCATATTTATGTCCAAATTGTTGTTCATTCTGATGTATGCATACATACATAATCTTGTCGTCTCCGGGGCAACCTTCTCCTCAGGTTAGTAACAAGTCAAGTGCACAACATCCTTCTCATGCTTTTGAAGTGATGAGATTTATAAACGCCATGGGATTTATCTTAGAAGCCTTCAACTTAGTGCTTGGCCAATTCAAATCTCCTCTCCAGAAGAGTTGGATGTAGAGAGATAGGCCAGAATTTTAGTTTTACACTTGGGGCAGAAATACATAGAGACGGGTCTCCAAATGAAGGGGCATGAATAACTCCAGAGCATAAATATTTTACTGTCAAGCTTATAGTTCTCTCTCCTTCACATCAACCTGTGATATTCAACTGAAATATAAAACCGTGGCAATACTTTTTAACAGGAGCATGATTGAAGGTATATTTTTGTGGTTGTGTTTCCGTTTTGTTTTTCTGGACAGGGTTTTACCGCACAACCCTGGTTCTCCTAGAACTCATTCTGTAGACCAGGCTGGCCTTGAACTCACAGAGTTGAGCGCCTCTTTCTCCTGAATGAGTGCTTGGTTAAAGGCATGTGCCACCACCGCTTGGTGCCTGAAAGTATCTTAGTGGCTTAGTGTAAATCCATTTAGATTTTTCTAAAGGTGGTTAGAACGCACTCCCTCTTCCTAAATATGTGGCCTGTTGCATTCTCAATGTATTTAAGAATAAAGAATGAGTTAATAGTGCCTCTTGCTTGAAAGTCAAATGAGGATGTCACTCCTTGGGAATGTGTAGCATGCTATAAAAAGCACTTGCTAATACTATTAACAAGGAACTGCTCTACTTTTTAACCAAGAGATAAAAAGTGGCTTTCCAACTGCAGAGAACTGCTCTTGCTAGCAACTCACCTCATCTCATAAAAATAATTAAATGACCTAAATTTAAACTCCAAATCTGGGGGGGTGGGGTGGGCTGGCAGAATCAGAACTCCCTGGTGTTCTCATCAGAACAAGTAAGCAGTAAGTCATGCCCTACACCATATCCGGTGCTTTGATGTCATCGCTACGGAGGAGGTGTTCAGAGTGTGCGATTAAAGCCTCACAAAGAATAAATTATAGTGTGAATGGCAGGGGAAGAAATCAAATGTTGATTTTTATCATGTGGACCTTACAGGCAAACAGAGTAATACTTCGAATTGATGGCGGCTTGTGATTGTGGGAGGTACAAGGGGTCTGTTGTCATGGGGGAAATGTCTCACATATGCATAAACAGGTTCAACAGGAACAGACATTGCAGGTGGTTGTGGGAAATTTTCTTGAAAAGATGCAAACAAAAGTGAACCCCTTCACTCAGCACCAAAGACAGGCCTGAGTAACAATCCTGCCCAAGTCCCCTCTGAAGAGCCATCGGGTTTTGGCGGCTTGCTTTCAGAGCATGAGAGAAGTTATTAATAAGAGTGTGGGTGACCCTCAGACAGCTGTGCTATGGAAAATTCTCACTCCAGCATGGATGATGACCATCCTATAGTGGTGTACATGGATGTCCTCTTCAGTTAACCTTCCATTTCCTTTATAGTCAGTCATTTCCAGAGACCACATGTAGCTAGGTAGCACTTGGAAGAGAAGTGTAGGAGAGTGTCTGAGATAATCACTGAGAGGCTGATGACCCTCCTACCGTGGGACAATGCTCTTGTACACTGTAAAGATTTGTCACTCATATTAGTTTAATAAAATGCTGATTGGCCAGTAGTCTGGCAGGAAGTATATGCAGGGCAACCAGATTAAGAGAATTCTGGGAGGAGGAAAAGGCGGAGATGCAGTCATCAGCCAAACACAGAGGAAGCAAGATGAGAATGTTTCACTGAGTAAGGTACCAAGCCACATGGCTAAACATAGATAAGAATTATGGGTTAATTTGAGTTGTAAGAGCTAGTTAATAATAAGCCTGAGCTAAGAGGCCAAACAGTTTATAAAGTGTGTTTCTTTGGGACTGCAGGACCAGGCAGAACAGAAACTTCCGTCTACACCCTCCTTGGTGCCCTCCTTCTATGAGGGTATGTCTCCAGGCCTAATCTCAAGGTCTGTTTCAGGCAATCACAGCTGCTCTGGTTAAGATGTCTTTTGTGCTAAGAGGACAGTGTTCGAGAATACAGATAGACATCTCAGTTCTCCAACACCCATGGATAAGGCACTGATCAACTATGCCATGGCAGGCTTAGTTGCCAGACTGCACATCCTGAACTGTGAATACACAAAAGTCAGAGACCATGTTTGCCTCGCCTTTGCTATCCCTGTGGAAAGTGACAAACTCCTATTAGAAAAAATGCAAAAATGAAAAAAAAATAAGTGAGAATACAAAGTAAAGTAAATGAGGAGATTCTATGGTGAACTCCCTTAGAGAAGTTTTTGACAGTAAATCATCTCCTTCCCTACTGGGCATATCTTTTTATGTCATTTACATCACATAAGTTGCAATTATTTTGTCATCTTAATTGTTGACCTAAAAGTTCATCATGTATTAAGGCTACTTTTTGTTCAGAAAAATAACTTAATACATTATTGAATTAAAAAGTGAAAGTGTAAAGGGATAGAGATAACTGTTGTCAATCATATTGAGAAGACGCTTGTCTTGGGACATAAAATGAGGACTTGGTGAATCAGATGGAGGGGAGCAAACCATGTATCGATTGTTAGGTAGATAAATTTTAAAATGTGGCCCTAAAAGGAAGGAAATATACATGTAATGACACTGATGACCT
The DNA here is from genome assembly GCA_028555095.1 of Dicrostonyx torquatus. Classification (NCBI taxonomy): domain Eukaryota; kingdom Metazoa; phylum Chordata; class Mammalia; order Rodentia; family Cricetidae; genus Dicrostonyx; species Dicrostonyx torquatus. Next base: position 8,737,782 of record JAQHUG010000038.1, on the reverse strand, counting down.
TCAAGACACTATGTGCTAAGTAAGCACCAGGAGCCAGTGACAAGGATCTTGTATGACCCTGTTCATATGAGGCTCCATAGCTTAGCCAGAAGGTAGAGCTGTGAATTTCCAAGTGATGGGTGCAGAGGAAAGATGAGCTGTTGTGGAATACTATTTAGGTATGTTACATTTGTTTATGCTGTGGAGTATTTGTTTAAGTCTGCAAAGCCTGTCTAAAACACCTGATTGGTCTAAGAAAGAGCTAAACAGACACTAGCTAGGCAGGGGAGTGGTAGGCGGAGCTGCCAAGCAGAGAGAACTAGTAAAAGGAGCAAGAAAAGGAGAAGAAGCAGAAGATGCTGGGGGTCAGCCACCCACCCACACAGTCAGACAGAGAATAAGAAGGAAAGAAAAGATACACAGAAATAGAAAAAGGTAAAATCCCAGAGGCAAAAGGCAGATGGGACAATTTAAGAAAAGCTGGCTAGAAACAAGCCAAGCTAAGGTCACACATTCATAAGTGAAAATACATCTCCATGTGTGATTTATTTGGGATCTGGGTGGTGAGCCCCCAAAGAGTAAAAAATAACCAGCTTCAATGAACTGGGGTTTAATGACTACAGAAGTTCAGTTAGAGAAGATAGAACATTCCTGAAGACAGACAGTGGAAATGGTGGCACAACAGCGTGTTCAACTTTGGGGTTGTAAACGAGCCACGGTGAACATGGAGACGCAGGGGTCTTTTTGAGCTCTGTGTTAGCTACTTTTGTGCTGTGATAGACTGCCCGGAGAAATGGGAATCCTGGGGGAGGGTTTATGGTAGCTTATTGTTCCGGGTGCGAGAAAGCCCACCAGGTTAGGAAGGCATGGAAGCAGGAGCGGGAGGCGAACCCATCGGTTAGGAAGCAGGGTGAGCAGATTTCATCCTACCTCCAGCAAGGCCAGGCTCCCCAAGCTCCCCACATGTCCCCCTCAGTTGGGGACTATATGGTCAAACACATGAGTCCATGGGGGACATGTCACATTCAAACCACAAGACCCTACTTTCAGTTTTTGGGGGAACGAGGTGAGTAGATTAATACAGTCATTTTGTGTAGTATTGTTTAGGGATTGTGTAGTATTTTGGTAGACACACACACACACACGCTCATTCTTGTAAGATGCTTCTGCAGGACAAAATTTTAAAAGCATAGAAATGGAATTGCCTCATCAAAAACACAAGATGAATATTCCCTCAAATAAGACTATCAATTTGTGCTCCTACCTATAGTACTGAAAGTCCTTGCTTCACCCTGTGCTGATGAATTTTGCATTATGAACTCTTGGTTTTTTTGCAGTTTGGGTTTGGGTTCCACTATTAGTGAGGCTGCCAGCCTTTCATCATCTGTGGCTGTTGGTAATTGCTCCCCTGTGGCTCTCCTGTTTATGTCCTTTGTCACTTCCCCACTGTGACATCTTTTTCCTAACGACTTGGTCTGTGCAAATTACAACATCATCGCTTTGCCTTCACAAATATTTTGGCGTCTTTTTTCCTTTTGTTTCTAAAGCTAGAGTCTTCCGACCATAATTAGGAAAGTCTTTTCAAAAGTGACTTCAAAAGTCAAGTCTGGGCGGTATTATGGTGGAGATTTCCCTGGGTTTTGTATTGCGCTGGCAGATGCTCCTGTCCTTTTGTTATTGATTAACACACTCATTTCAGTTCGTTCTCAGCTGTTTGCAGTGCTTTAAGTTTTAACCCACAGACCTACTGAGACTCCGTGTTAGTGTGCGGGAGAGAAGTCGGATGTGGGGTCTTTTCTTCCAGTGGCTAATTGACCTGCTCCCTTTTCTCTTGCAAATTTAATTTGCAAATCTTAGCCTTACTAGAATCCCCCACTCCTCTTTCAGGGCCTTCTTTTCCTGCTTCATTAGCACACCTCTCTTTCCCTGATTTCCTAACAATTGCGGCCTCATAACCCCATTAAGAACATATTGAACACAGCCTTTTCCTTGGCTACCTTTATTTAGTCTTTTGTTGTCTGTGGCTACTTTTGCTGGCATATTATTTCAGGTGTACCTCAAGAACAATAGTTAAAGTTTATTAAATTCTATTGGGCTGCTATTGAGTTTACAGATTAATTTGGAGAAATTGACATCTTAAAATCCGGAGTCTTTTCATCTAGGAACAAGACATTTTACAAAAGTATTTATCAAAGTCATTTTAATTAACAGTTATCTCTTGATTACTCTCAGGTGAAGGCAAGTCCTAATTTCAAGTTTTTGTAGGGAGCCACCTGTTCTGCTTAATTATCTCCTTTGTTTTCCTCCACTGTTCTCCCTCGCCCCCCGCCACAAACGGTATTGCTCATTAGCATTCGGAAGCAAACACGTTAGAGGAAAAACATTTCATGAAACTTCTACCTGAGAAGAAAGGAGACAAAATGAGAACCCCATCTTTAGCTGTGTTCCTTTGGATTGGGGAGAAATGGAGGGTGTGGAAGGATGGAAAAGGGAGAGGAAGCCGAGTTCTAGATGTCACATGCATCAGACCCCGGCTCTAACAGAATCAGAAATCCAAGAGTGACTCATTTCATTTGGAATGTTGTGAATGCCCAGAAAATGAAAAGCAGCCACCACTGAGCATGAACGAAGAGATCCCTGAACTCAAAACTAAATGATATTTTTGGAATTATAGAGTTTCTGACAATATTTCAAACTGGAAGGAGTACATTTAAAAATGCAAACGTTGATAAGCTTTGGGTAAAGAAAATAGGGCAATATCTCCTGAAACCATTGTAACTATTCATCAACACCATGGCAATGCAGTATAAACGATGCTGTCATTTGTGTTTCCTGCAAGACGGACAAAATGCTTTTAAAGTGCCTTAGAATGACAATAAAAGGACAAAGAATGAAAGAGGCATGTTTGAGAAGAATGTCCCAGTCGCCACTAGAGGGAACAATAGGCAGCCTTTCTTCCAGATATCTGAGCAGAGGAATATTACAGAGAAATAAGAGGCAATGGAGTCACGGCAGATCAAATGACCTCAGTAACTCACGTGGAAGAGCAATGGCCTTCAGAAACGGTCATCAGATCTTCTGTCTAACCCGAGCATCAAGTGCTCCTCAAGGGGAATGTGTGTCCTGGTGGAAGTAAAGCCAATCTCTCAAGGAACACAGAAGGGGTTCTAAGGAGTCCGTTAGGGAAAATAAGCCTTCATTCATAAGCCAAGTATGCCACTGTCTCATCTGCTAACTTAAAACTGCGCCTGAAGTGGCTTCGCAGAGACAAACACTGTATTTTAGGAAACAAAATGAAGACAGGATTTTTATCACCCCAAGGTGAAACTTGGCAGAGAAAGAAGGAGGCAGCCTGCTGGAGCCAGTAGTGCTTCCGGGGTGAGCAGAATGCAGACCTGCCTTCCTTACCACTGCCCGGATTCACTAAGCTAGTTCAGTCCGTGTTGTTAGGAAAAATCTTAAGACAAGCCGCTCCACCAGCGCAAGGAAATCCAATCAGACCAGATTAAAATATATCAAAAGCCCATGTTTAATAAATGTTGCATTCTCGGGTGGCTGGGAGAGCATGGCAAGGGAGAGAGAGACAGAGCGGGATCCACACAAATCCAAAAACTACATGGTCTTCATTCCAGCGCAAGCCTGGTCACCACTTGGCAGACTGGGAGTTGGAGTCCAAGCCAGGGCGACTGCCAGGCCAGGGGCTTCCAATCATCCCAGACTCTCTGGGTGCAGGGGTGTGACTTTTGACCAAACACATGTGACAATAAGCACTCCCTGCCATGGGGTCTAAGAAGAGCCAGCTCTGACTCCGTGTGCGCCTCTTCTTAGGCTGCACCACCCAGTGGTCCACCCAATCTGCTCGTGTGTTCCATGGGGAGAAATTGTCTTTCACACAAGAGTCCCTGTTTCCTGTTATAAATGCACTTCTGTCCTTCACATCTTCTTATTCTGTATTCCAGAATCACCATTCCTTTAAAAGAGAAACACTAAATAAGCTTTGAAATACAGGTGATCTCGGATATAGGAGGAACTAAAACAACAAGATTATCTCATTGTAAAACTAATAAATAAAAATCGTACTGCAATGCTGCTGCCCTCTCCAGCTGATTGTCCTTCCATCTGGTCAGCTAGGTCATTGTGTCTGAAGGAGGAAGTGGAGACTCAGAACAGTGCAGGACCTGGTTGGTAAAGGGGAGAGGTGAGAGTCTGGAACTTGGGAGCCTTCATCATGCAGACCTGCGGATACATATGTTCATCCTATGCAAGTGATCATACGGAACTGAGATGAGCCGGTGTCGGAATCCTCTTAGGGGCACCGCTGCCCAGAAGAACTTCAGATTTAACGTGAGGAGGGCGCTTCAGGTTGACTGTGTGTAGTCACGTGTAGTTTGGGTTTCTCAATTACTTTCCAAGGTCCAGCTCGTCATGTAGATATGACACCCAGTTAGGGTCTTGCAAAAGGACTGTTCTGTTTCTTCGGTGATATTAGTAGGGCCCTTGGTTCTCATTGTATCATTGCTCTACTTTGATTTACTGATTATGTGGAAGAGTGTCTCAAAACGTTTGCACAGAGCTGCTGATTGCATGCTTAGATCCTTCCAGAATTTGATAAGAGCACTTGAGTAGTTTACACTGTTTATCTATGTGGTTACTCGGCAATAACAATCTGCCTGCACTAGATGTTGTGTTCATGAGCTTGCTGTCACTGTGACAAAATCCTTGAGCGGTATCACCTTGAAGGGAGGAAAGGTTTATCTTGGTCCACGGTTTCAGAAGTTTCAGGCTGTGTTTGCATGGCTCTGTTGCTCTAGGCTCCTACTAGGCAGACTAGCATGACGGGCAACGCATGATGGGACAGAGAGATGCCTACTTCACCACGATCAGGAAGTGAAGAGAAGGGGAAGGATAGAGAGGGAGTAAAGGAAGAAAAGAGGGAAGAGGAACAAAACCTGTCCTTCAAATGTGTGCTCCCAGTGAGCCACTTCCTCCAGCTAGGCTTCATCTCCTGAAGTTTCCATTGCTTCTCAGCCCACTTAAGCATGAATCCAGAGTGGATCTGCTGTGGGGTAATGCTCTTATACACTGTAAAGATTTATCAGTTGTATCAATTTAGTAAAACACTGATTGGCCAGTAGCCAGGCAGGAAGTAGAGGCAGGGCCACCAGACTGGGAGAATTCTGGGAAAAGACACAGATGGAGCTGCCAGCCAAATGCAGAGGAAGCAAGATGAGAATGGCTCATTGAGTAAGGTACCAAGCCACACAGCTAAACATAGATAAAAATTATGAGTTAATTTAAAGTTAATTTAAGTTTCTGGGATTAAAGGCACACACCACTGGGATTAAAGACATGCACCACCTGATTTCTATGACAACTAGTGTGGCTACTGGGATTAAAGGTGTGTGTATCATTACTTGGTCTGTAAGGCTGACCAGTGGGACTGTTTTTTTTTTTTTTTTACTCTCAGATCTTCAGGAAGTCTTTATTTATTAAAATACAATTGAAATGTCACTACAAATCTCCAGATCTCAGATTCTTCCCCGATGTTTCCCGCTCTCTCCCCGGAACTCCCGCCTATCCTCTCTTGCTTAGCTATTGGCCATTCAGCATTTTCTCAAACTAATGGGAAGATGCCTTAGGCGGGTGAGGTAAAGCAGCAATACATCTTCACACAGTGTGATAAAATATTTTACAACACCATTCTCTAGTTTACACACAAACTTTGAATTTAATAGGATCACTGGATCACTTCTGAACACATTTTTATGGCATTATGATCATTTCATTTGAATCACACAGTGAAGTTTTCCCAGAAGTCAATAATTTTTATTCAAGAATTTTATATATTATATATTTGTGTTTACAAAATCAAATTAGATTTAAATTATTTTTCTAATATATTTAACTGCCCAATCTTCAAATGCCTAATTTTTGTGAATGTAATTTGTTTGAAATTGTCTTAATACCACCATTTATTTGTGCACTGCGTCTTGAGGCACACTGGTTGAGTTGAGATGACTCCGAACTAGGAAGTGTGACAGTTGATACTGTTTACTCAACAGGATCTAGAAAAATCCTGGAGGCAAAGCTCTTGGCATATCTGTGAGGCATTTCCTGACTAGGGTAACAGATGTAGGAAGATCCTTCTAAACATGGGCTGTGTAGAGTAAAAATGATAAAGTGAGCTGAGCACCAGCATCCATCTCCCCATCTTCCTCTTCTTCTCTCCTCCCCTTCTCTACTTTCTCCTGACTGTGAAAATGTTGAGTTGCCTCAGTCTGCTGCAACTGTGCCTTTCCTGCCATACTGCACCTTCAAACTGTCAGGCCAAGCAAACTCTTCCTTGACTTACTTATGTCAGGTGTCTGGTCGCCACTGTAATGAGAAAGCATTCTGTATAAAGGCGTGTGATGCACACACTGCCACTTTACAACTTTGGTTATTGCAAATCTGCCCCTGGGCTTCATATGGCTGTGAAGCAGAAGGTTAATAACCATTAACCCATTAAGACCATTGCCCAGGCAATACATTTAGTAACATTTTTAACTCCTGGGAGGGATGTCAACTGGTTATAGACAGTGTGTACCAAAGTCGTGATGGTGTGAACTGAGTCAAGACCCCATCTTCTATACGTAATGCTTACCTACATCGTATGTGTCAAAGTGATGATGTAAGACACAGACACGGCCTCAGAATGGCCAGACTTTGGCTGGAACCAAAGGAAAGCACAAAGCCCTACTGTAAGTGCTTCTTACCAATAGTTCATATGGCTTCTCCTAAGAACATTTTGTTCCTCAGGGCTGCAAGAATGGAGGCCCACTAAAGTCAGCTAAATAAAGAAGGAGAGAACTTTTGTAGGTATTTATAGACCTCAAGGACTATAGGACACCCAGTGGAGTTTGAGAAAATCCAACTCACTCCTTCGTGATGCCTCCTCTGTCTCAGGTTTGTTCAGCTCCCCTGTACCTTGTCATAATTTCCCACTCAATTATTTTGACCGAAGAATAGCAGGTAGAGGAATCAGACCCAGCTTATACATTTCCAGGTGGTGTAGAAAAGGTGAGAAATTTTAACAATGAAAGGTTAAACAAAAGGTTGCTTTCATTGGTTGAATAAAGAAACTGCCTTGGCTTTTTGATAGGGCAGCCCTTAGGTGAGCAGAGTAGACAGAACGGAAGGCTGGGGAGAAGGGAAGTGTAGCAGACGCCATGTTTCTCCAGCCTAAGGTGGACATTGGTTAGAATCTTCCCGGTAAGCCACGACCACGTGGTGATACACAGATTACTAGTTATGGGTTAAACTAATATGTATAAGAGGTTAAAACTAGTGGGCCAGGCAGTATTTAAATGAATACAGTTTGTGTGTAATTATTCTGGGTATAAGCTAGCCAGGGCCAAAAGCAGGCCCGTGGCCGGGAGCCGGGGACCGCAACCCCCACAGCCCGCTCCTCTTACTACATCCAGGAAGTCAGGGAAATCTACACCTAAAACAGTTAGTGGCAGCCACCCGGGAGCAGGGAATGTAGGGGTAGTAAATGCCATTCATCCAGCCATCAATACGTTCATTCCTTTTCCTACTAACCTTGCTTTCCAAAATATAGTGACATAATGTAGGGGAGCTGGCGCCTACTCAAGCTCTATCAGAGTGTAGTATGTAGAATTTGGTATTTTATATAATAATATGTAATGTGATTGAAAAATATCCTGTCAGTAAAACATGCTTTATTCTTTTTAAGCTTTATTGATAGCTGGGCTTCTTTTGACTTTTATGTCAACTTAGCTTCCTGGTTGCATCCTAACTTTAATATTTAAAATAATTTTTTAACAGAGAAATTGGATCCATAATAAACTCGTCCATGGAGAATCAATCCCATCAAAACTTCTGTGATGAGAACTGAGGAAATCAACATTTACCGTGATGGCTCACTGACTTCAACAAATGTCATAATGAAATAATTTACTTCTTAAGCATGTAGGCAGTGGGTGGTTCCCCTCCGCTAAATGTTGAGATTCTGAATCAGCTCAGTTTCTCATCGCTGTGGAAAATACCCAGTGGAAGCAACTTAAGGGGATAGGGGCTTTTTCTGGTTACGGTTTGTGAGGCTACAGCATACCATGGCAGAAAATGTGGTGGCACCAGGGTGAGGCAGCTAGTCACAGAGAGAGCAGACACGAAGTGGGGCTGGGATATAAAATCTCAAGGCTTACCTCCAGTGACTCACTTCCTCCAGTGAGCTGCCACCTCAAGAAGGTTCTACAACCTTCCACAAGAGCACCACCCACTGGAGATCAGTATCAAACACAAAAAGACCATACGACCCACTGGACATCAGTGTCCAAACACACAAGACCAAAGGACCCACTGGAGATCAGCGTCCAAACACACAAGACCAAAGGACCCACTGGAGATCAGCGTCCAAACACACAAG
>JAQHUG010000038.1:8712273-8724747 GCA_028555095.1 Dicrostonyx torquatus | reverse complement strand
CTCGCCCTGCCTCTACTTCCTGTCTGGTTGACCTGCCTATACTTCCTACCTGGCCAATCAGCATTTATTTAAAACTTGATTGACTGAATAGACAAGTCTCCTGCACCATGGTATTGCAAGTTCTTGGTTATCCCGACTCTCATGCTGAAGAGTATGCTTGTCTTGGAATCTAGCATCTCATGGACACTGGGGGTTTATTCTCCATAGCCCTTCTTCTTGGTATCTGCATTAGCAGTTGTGGGGTTGGCCATTTGCTCTGGACCTAAAGCCGACATCAGGATGCTCTGTTGGTTCATCGATGCTCTCCTGACTTCTTCATTCTGTACCAGGGGTTAAAGAATTTTCTGGAATTCTGACTCGGGGAGCCAGGTTGTCATGTCTACCTGCATTTTGTTTGCATCCCCACTCTACTCCTCCTTGTTTATGGAAGTCGTTGGGTAGAGACCTTTTGTGGGAATTCACTGAGGGATACGCACCAATAGTTCTGAGCACCTTGGGTACCATCAGGATGTTTCTGTAGCTCCGTGAGTTTTGAGCCTGGAGAGAGGCAGGGAAGTTATCGGCAGCTCTGATGTCTTCTCTACTCACTGCCTCTGCTCCTTTCTGCCCCACTCAACTTCCTAACCAGCCAAGCAGAGAATAGGTGTGCTTTCTGTCTTCCAGGATGAAGAGCTATCTTATGGAAAAATTATTAAAATGACCAATATTGGTTGTCTAGAAGGTAGGATAACACCATTGAGAACTTCTTCCTTTTCTCCCATAAAAGTTACAGCAATCCCTCACCATCTGGAGGATAAGCTCCACCAGGATACCAAAATTCCATGGATGCTTAAGCCCCTTGTAGAAAATGATACCGTTCGCATATAACCTATGAACATAGTCATGTATAATTGAAATTATCTGCAGATCATGCGTATTGCTCAATACAGTGCAAATGTTATATAAATAGTCATTATTCTATGGTTTTTAGGGAATGACATATTTGGTACAGGTGCATTTTCCCAATGAGCATTTTCAATGCAGATGTGGTTGATTCTGAAGATGTAGGATACGCAGATATAAAGGGTCAACCGTGGGGCAGAGAGGATGTCTTGGTAGGTGAAATGCTTGCTGCATAAATGTGAGGACCTGATTTGGGGTCGGCAGGACTCACCCAAGAGCTGGTTGTGTTGGTACTCCTCTGTAACCCTGAGGTAACTCAGGTAACTGCACTGAGGAGGAGGCAGAGACAGATAGATCCTGGGAGCTTATTATTCGGTCATCCTAACCAATCAGTTAGCTTCAGGTTCAATGAGAGACCCTGTCTCAAAAACTAAGGTGAAGTGTCAGGGAGGAAGACACCCAAGGTCGACGACACATAAACACTGAGTAGTGTGTGCACGCACGCACACACTCACACACACACACACACACACACACACAGAGAGAGAGAGAAAGAGAGAAAGAGAGAGAGGAAACCTCTATTTCATTTTGAGTATAAAAAGTTGAATAGTAATATATTTTTTCTTGTTTGCATTTGTATTTTAGAAGCTTTAACTGAAATATCCTGCAGAATCAACATAGATAATATTTTAATATTTTAGTTCTTGTGAGTTACGATGGAGTGATTTTGTTTTCTACACAGATCTGCTTACGCTTGACGTAAAGTCCATCCACTGTGCCTAAGTCCAGCCTCTTTGCTCAGAAAGCTTCTTTGAGCTAATTCTTCCCTTTTAACAAGCTCAATGTTCTCCACGCTCGATAAAGGAAGCAAATGAGACGCCCTCTGGAACACGAGGCGTTCATTCCTCTGTTATTTCCACCTGCCGGTCCCAACTGTATCGGAAAGGAAAGCATCACTCAAATTCTCGGCGCTATAGCAGGTTCCCCTAAGCACATCTGAAACTGACGGAGAGGGCAGTGAGAGAGAAAGGACACAGTTTGGCAATGTGATCAATGACGTCTTGTTTCTATTTTGAGAAACGTATCACTTCAGATTTTTACTGGAACGAAGGTAGATTCATTCTCCCCACTATGCACCAGGTTTAAATTAGAATTCCCATCACCTGAAGATTAAGGCTCCTTTATGGACTTCAAGCTGCATTTCTCCCCTGAACCCAAAGCAGATCGATCCATTTCTCATAGGATGGGGATACAGGGGGTCGGTCAGGGAAATGAGCAGTAGCTTTGAATCTCCTTCTCAGTTCTGTGCCTACTGAAAGTCACCGAGCAGTTGTTATTGCTCTCAATTTATCTCAATTGAAAATATTGATCACCTCCTAGACAATTAACACGAGGCTGAGCATGTGGAATAGTGAGTAAATACCTGAAGATTATGACCTTGAGGGAGAAACTTGACACCTGAATGGAAAACGATTTAAGAGAAAATAAAAATTGAGACAAAATATAGAGTAGCCTCAGAGAAATAAAAGCATACACCATACAAAGACATATATACAGATTTTTATGTCACACAAAGACCTGTATATGGGTGTTTATGCTAACTTCATTTGTAATGAGTCTGAAAAAAAGCTTATAACAGGTTTCTATCGCTGTGAAACACGTTAACCTAAAACCTAATGACTTAAGGAACAAACATTTACTGTCTCACATATCTGTGGATAAGACATTTGAGGGCAGCTTATCTAGGTGGTTCTGGTTTCGGGTCTCCCATAAAGCTAAATAAAGCCGTCCAGGGACTGTGGTCATCTGAGATCTAGGAGGAAGTTGGGGGTCTGCTTCCAAGATGGCTGACTCATTGACGGGCGATGGACCCATCGCTTATCATGTGCTGCTGTGTGAGAGCTTTCATGAGGTGATGTGAACAAAGTCCAGGCCCCTCGGATGGGCAACCAAACACATGCCAAAGTAAAAGTTCTGCTGAAGTCCACCGTGGCAAATGGATGAGTGCTGAGGAGCTACCTACAACCCCCCTCCCCCGCACCCACAGCGTGGGTAAGGACCTGAACTCTGGACCTTTCTGCACGGCTATAGGGCAGTCTCTAATCCAGGAGGGTTGGCTGGGTGGGCAGACTCTCCAGCTGGCTTGAGTCTCTTCCCTAGGTAGCTGTTGACCACTTAAGCAACCTCGGAGAGGGGACTTGTGAACCTGTAAGTGTGGGCTTCCCAGCCCTGTGAGGTTTGTTTACTCCTGGAATCTCATAGGTCTCCTTTCTCCCCCTCCCCCAGGAGGGAAGGATTCATTTTGGAGGAGATCCAGGACACTTGGCCTTCTCCACAGGGCTGCTTGAGTTTTGGTACCCTGGTTCTTAACTTCCTTGAGAAGTAATTCAGAGGAGAGCAGGCAGAAAGCCCCAGTCCTCACATGACCTGGCTTCCGATGACAAGTCTCCTCACAGCTGCTTTGTTCTGATCATAACAATCAAGGTGCTAAGCCGGTGTCAAAAGATTTCCAGGTGTACCGAAACCACACCGCCTAAATGTCCATCAGCAGGAGACTATATGAAGACAGTGTTCACATCACTACATAGTGGATATTCTATGATTTAAAAAATGCGACTTCTGATAGATGCAGCAATACAAATGAGCCTGGAAATAATTGTGTTCAGTGAAAGAAGACTAAAAAAATCAGACTAAAAGACACGAGATAGGATTTTGTCCTAAGAACTACACAATAAGCTACACAGAGAGAAGCCAGGTGAGCAGTTGTGTAGAGCTGGGGTTAGAGAGAAAGGCAAGAAAGGAGGGAGGGGCTTCTACAGGGCAGAAGGAAATTATCGGAGCTTCTCGGACATAGGTTTTGTTTGTTTGTGGTTTGAGGGTCTCACTGTTTCACTGTGGCTGTCCTGGGACTCACTACATAGACCAGCCTGGACATGAACTCACAGATTACCTGCCTCTGCACCCCAAGTGCCGCTCTGCCCCACACTTGGGTGTATTCTCGATCTTGACTGTCACACCAGCTTTAGAAGTATGCAAACATTTTAAAACTCAAGGCTATACGTCTTTAAACCACGCAGCTTGCTGTATTCCAAATACGCCTCCCCAGTAAACCTGTAAGACTTCAGTATGGGCAAGAGAAACTGTTTCACTTCCCATGCTATTTTCTGAAACTCTAGTTTTCAGCTCTAGCTCCTTAGCTCCCAAATTAATCAACAAGTCTAGACGTTTTATCCACTGAGAGAGTTTTCATCTCAGAAGGAACTTACATACTCTTTTTTTTTAAAAAAAAACAAACCGTAATATTTTCAGAACTCGGGGTTCTTACTCAGTTAATTAACATATCGAGCCTATTTTCAGAAATATTTGAAAACATGCAAATGTTTGCATCTAAGAATATCCGTTGTGCTTTGTGGGTTCCATAGCCTCCTCCGGGAGAACGTTCCCTGATGCCGTGCCATGACATCAGCATTTCCCCCACCCTGGAGGGAAGCTTTTGCAGCTCTGCCTTGTTGCCTTCTTCTCCATCTTCTCTCACATAGTTCATCAGGAATGCAGCCTTCACCAAGCAACTGCCTCGTGGTAACTGTAGACCGGAAGCAAGCGCTCCTGATCCCTGCACGCAGACGTTCGTTTGTGTGATTGACACCGTGGAGGAGCCCAGTCACTCCATCCGGTCAGTTCTGGGCCACGCGTGCTCTCTACGCACTCCGTCCTTCATTACACTGATTCAGGAAAAACACTCATCAGGTCTTACCTAAAGTCATTTCCTAACTTTTCTCTGTCTTTCTTGTGACTTCAAACTAGTTTGCTCCTCATACTGCTGCTAAAATCACATTCTGAAACATAAATTCGGTTATATTGTTCTGATTTAAAATCTTTAAATATTTTACGTTCTTTTGACAATTCATCCACGTATTTGATGTCTCTTAATCATCACTCTCTCTCCTGTGTGTCTATGTGTGGTATGCAGGCGTATGTACATGTGTGTAGGTGTCTGTGTGTCTATGTGTGGTATGCAGGCGTATGTACATGTGTGTAGGTGTCTGTGTGTCTATGTGTGGTATGCGGGCATATGTATATGTGTGTAGGTGTGTGTGTCTATGTGTGGTATGCAGGCGTATATATATGTGTGTATGCATATGTGTGTAGGTATCTGTGTGTCTATGTGTGGTATGCAGGTGTATGTATATGTGTGGAGGTGTCTGTGTGTCTATGTGTGGTATGCAGGTGTATGTATATGTGTGTATGCATATGTGTGGAGGTGTCTGTGTGTCTATATGTGGTATGCATGCATATATGTATATGTGTGTATGCATATGTGTGTAGGTGCCCATGGAGGCTAGAGCTTGATGCCAGGTGTCTGTCTTCCTCAACTTCAGTTTATTTACTAAGCCAGGCTTTCTGTCTGAACCCACGGGTCATTGTTTGACTGCTCTAGTTAGCCATCTTGTCTCAGGGTCCCTGTCTCTCTCTGCTGGGTGTGGGATTACAGTAGGCTGCCATGCCCACCCAGCTTTGACCTGGGCTCTGGGAATCCCAGCTTGGGTTCTCATTCTTGCTGGCAACGCTTTATTCATTGATAACCTCAAGTCAGTTTTTTTTTTCTTTTGGTTTTTTGAGAAAGGGTTTCTTTGTGGCACAGGACGTTTATCTGCTAAGATAATACTACTTTTTATAAATTTTTAGACTATTCTTTTTTATTTTTATTTATTTATTTTATTTTTTGGTTTTTTGAGACAGGGTTTCTCTGTGGCTTTGGAGCCTCTCCTGGAACTAGCTCTCGTAGACCAGGCTGGCCTTGAACTCACAAAGATCCGCCTGCTCTGCCTCCCAAGTGCTGGGATTAAAGGCGTGCGCCACCACCGCCCGGCTCTCAAGCCAGTTTTTGATGGCTGCATATCAACCACATGAACACTTCATGACTCAGCTGTGGCTTCTCAGTTTTACCATCTCAACTCCCTCACTTATTCCAGTAGATTAAACCAGTTACACTTCCCTGCCTTGTGTCTTGATGTGTGTATTCAAACTTTTTATCCTGACATAGAAAGGAGCTTTGTCACTGCCCTTTGCCCATGAAATTTTGATGGATTTTCCAAGACACTATTCATGTGAGCCGCCTTCCTGGAGAACGCATATTCAAAAGCAGAATCCAGCTGGCTTTCACACGCATGAGCCTTCCTGTAACCCGGCACTCATCAAGACAAAGACTACTCTACTGTAACTTAGTCTGGAGGAAGTAAACCTAGTGTAATATTTGTGTAGAATCCCAAAATCATGCTACTCCATGACTTCAGGGTTCAAAACAAAATCAGGAACTCCTCGTCTAAATGTCCCGGTACAGGCAAAATCAAGACTATGGTGCTAACCCCGGAAGTGCTCGCTCATCTTCCTTTCCAAATTAAAGGGACTTATGCAGCTTTGCAAATTACAGAGGTAACTGTTCCATTACCTTTTTACAAAAAAAAAAAAAAAAAAAAAAAAAGATTACTGGTGTCTAATGGGAGAACACTCAGGTTCTGACAGTACCTAATCCACAGAAAACTGTTTCTGTGAACTTTATCCCAAATTATCTAACACAAACCCAAACCCATTAAAATCTCTTTTCGTTGCCCTCTGAGACTCCCCTTTGTTCATCACGGCTCAGTCTTCTTACTGTAGTAAACAATAGTCCCCAACTTGGTTTGTATGCAGGTATAGTCATGGTGGCCTTTGGCTGATGGGCATCAAAGTAGTTACATATTTGATGTTTATAACAGAAAAGGAAGATTTTAAGGCTGTGAACTATTTATTGATTTATTTTTGTAACACTCTCTCTACTAAGCCCGACACCTGACCAGATAGTGAGCACATTTACAGGAGAAATTAACAACTCTGTATTTTATGATTAAAGGCACACAGTCAACCAATGGAAGACACCGCTTGAATAAAACATGTTAATTCACATCAAAATGTCCCACCATCCCGCTACCGGCTGAGCATGCCTTTGCATGGGAGGGTGCCCCTGTGGCTCTGATGCTATTGCCTCTGGCCAGTCCCCACCATCAGCAGTGCTCATGTCTTCATTTGGAAGGGATGATGGCCTGTAATGCACTTCCCCGGCTTCTCACAGCCCTTTCCATTCCCAGCATGCATAGCCACAGAGCCCACCAGGTGTGAGAACGCTGTTATTTGGACTCTAAATTACTGAAAATAAATCACAGCGGGGAAGCAGATTAGGACAGTCTAAAGAGCAGGCAAATAGAAGCTATGGAAAGCCAGGAGGAAAATTGATTTCTAACTAGAGTTGGACTTCATATTTGCTTCGACGGCATAGATGGTTCCAAGTACAGTGTACAGTGTAGCTGTTCTCTCTGGGGTTGACTCCCGTCTGCACATCGCCAGGGCCCTTTCAACCTTAATACTGCAGACCTTTCTGTCCTGTGCCTTTAGTAGAAAGTTATGCAACCAAAGCGGAATAAAGGCGGTCGCTTTATTCATGGCTCCTAGCTCGTTTTAGTTCTGTGTAGCGCAGTGGGTAAGAAGACAGGTCTTTGAATTAGAAGGGTGTGAACTGGAATCCAGAATCACTGGAATCATCCCCTTCTGGAGAGCATGAATATCAAGTCGCTTAAACTTCCTGAAGCTCAGTTCTGTCGTTTGTAAAATCGTCTCAGTAGTTAAAACTCTGGGAGCGTTCTACAAATGGAATAACCTTGCATAATGGAAAACTTTCTCGGCAAATAAAGTGTTGAAATTATATCTGTTATGTAAGCAATTGGCTCATTACTTTTTATTAGCATTTATACACAGGGTAGAATGGTATGGTATTATATAATATTAATTTTATCTATTATGAATAAAATGTAATGCTTACATATTATAGATCGTAGCTAAAATATAATAGCTTACATTCTAGGAGTTAGTCAAATTCACTGGACAGTTCAAATTCAGCTTGGCAATGAACACTTATGAAGCTGGCTTGTGTAGGCTACATCTTTGTCTAAAGAAAACTTCCAACAGAAAAATTCAATGAGTTCTTTGTAGTGTCTCTCACAGGTGGAGTTTGAGTGACTGGACTGGATGACTTTCAAGGTTCCCTATTGTCAGACAGAGAAGAACGAATTTGATAAACAGCAGGACAGAATAAACCACGTGGGGAAAGAAGCAGACCTTCCACTAGCCTTTGAGAGGAATGGGGGCCATTCCCAGGGCCAGCCGACGACGGTGGACAGAGGGTCTGTTTGAACAGCTTGAATGCTGCTAGGGAATTGGTTGTTGTAAGAGGCAGCTGATGGCTGGGAAACAAACCTGAGTGGAAGAGAGTGGAGCAAGTGTTTGTGATGGGTGAAGAAGCAAGACGCTATTACCTAACAGTAATGAGTCATTTGTTGGTACCAGTGGCTATGCTGGCTTGCTTGTGGCCAGCATCCCGATATGGCGCACTCTAGGTAGCGATTGGATTGTCAACCTGGGTGGACCGAGAAACACTTAGGACGTGACTGAAGTACCACACTGAGCTTGTGGGTAAGGATGCATACAAAGAAGACTGACTAAGGGTTGGGAAGACTCATCCTTAATGTGAGTGGCACCATCTCCTATACTGGGGTCCTGGGTGGAATAAAATCAGGAAAGGAAAAAGCCAGCAAATGCAGACATTTCTCCCTGTCTCCCCTCCAAGAAGGACTCCCCTCTGCTCTGCCAAGCCCTCCTCACCACCAGGAACCCAGAAAGCCCTCAAGAAAACCAACCTCAAGTTCATATCAGTTATTTGGTCCTAGGGACAAAAAGATGATGCTATTATCACCCACAGTCAGCAGCCGAGGAGATGGAGCTGAAGGGCGTCACTGCCTAGTCCGGTGGACACTGATGTCAAAGGCATCGCCAGGCTCTTGGAGTGCGGTTTATGTTAGTGTATTTGTAGTCTGGCATCGCACTGTTGATTTCTGGACAACAAGTTTTGATCATTTTCTCATCTTTTCCTACTGGTGCTAATTTCCCCTAGATCTGTGAACATATGGAATGAGTTATAATGATGACTTTAATGTTTGTTTGCAAGTTCTACATCTGTTTTTATTTTGATTGATTGGTTTTACTTATTAAGGGACTTATTTTCGTGTTTGCTTGAATGCTTATTAATTTTTGGTTATATGCCAGGCAGTGAGGATTTTACTTGGTTGGCTTTTGCATAGGATCTCATATCGCCTAGGTTGGCCTCAAACTCCTGATCCTCCTGCATCTGCCGACCAAGTGATAGGATCATAGGCATGTGCCAACAGGCCTGGGTTGCACGGGGCTTAGGATCAAACCCAGAGCCTCATGTGTGCTAGGCAAGCGGCTACATGTATGCTAAGCAAGTAACTTCATATATGTTAGGCAAGAAACTTCATGTATGCTAGGTGAACATTCTGTTGATTGAGCACATCTTCATTTCTTATATGTGTTTTTTTTGTGGGTTTGTTTTATTGGGTGTTGTGGTACACACCTTTAATCCCAATGCCTGGAGGCAGAAACAGACAGATCTCTTTGAGTTCAAGGTGTGGTAGCACACACCTTTAATCCCCAGCACTGGTGCTGCAAAGACAGACAAATCTCTGTGAGTTCAAGGACAGTCTGGTCTATAGAGTGAGTTCCAGGACAAAGATACACAGAGAACCTGTCTCAAAAAGCCAAAAGTTAAAAGTAAAAATAAAAGAAATAGAGGTTAAAATAAAGCCACATAAAGATGGAAAATACACAGAGAATCTTGATACTGTATGCTATGATGCTCTCCTTGAATTGTTTGAATGCTGAGGAAGGAACAACAGCTGCTAAAAGACTTTTATTTGTAAATGCTGCTGAATTAAACCAAGGAAGGTATTTTGAAAATACCTTGACTTCAAAATTGAAGTCAAAAGATATGTTACTTTGGAGAAAAGATTTTACTTTTGTTTCCACAGAAAATGAGAGACTGTGGATTCATTCCGAGTTAAAAAAACCTCAGGTTTCATCAAGGAAGACCACCTGAGAAATCTCCCGTAGGAACAGATGGCCCAGATGTCTGAGTTCTATATCTAGAACAGATTCAAGATGCTGCCTGAGATGATTGAGACTCACAGGATACTCCAGTCAGGACTTGATCATAACTCTAAATTTTCTTCAGGTCCCCATAAGATTATCAGCGCCCCCAACCAGCCGGAAGTAGCCTGAAATACTATGCCCACATTCCCAAAAAATGGACTATAAGTATTTTTCTTTGTTTTTTTTTTAAGGGGGGGGGGAGAAGTGGTGTGGGATAATTGTCTGTATTCTGTCAATCATGTTTTAAATAAACACTGATTAGCCAGGCAGGAAGTATAGGCGGGAAAACCAGACAGGAAGTAAACGGAGAACAGAAGAATTCTGGGAAGCAGGAAGCTCCCTAGGCCCTCCTGCGCAGACCACCAAAGAGGCAGGATGTGTCCCTGCCCCGCTGAGAAAAGGTACCGAGCCATGTGGCTAACATAGATAAGAATAATGGGTTAATATAAGCTACAAGAGCTAATAAGAGGCCTGAGCTAATGGTCTAATCAGTTTATAATCTTATGGAGACCTCTGTGTGATTTTTGTGGGGGCTTGCTGGCTGTGGGGTACCAGGCAGGACAGAAGCCCCAACAACCAGGCCCTCATGTTACATTTTGAGACAGGCCTTACTATGTAGTCCTAACTGGCCTGGAACTCAAAACTCTACCTGCCTCTGCCTCTAAGGTGCTAGTATTAATGACATGTATCACCATAATTAGCCTATTCATGTACTTAAAAAATGCTTTATCATGAACTACACTCTCCATATTTGTACTCATGGCAGAACTCTATCCTTTGGTCATCATACGGCTGTTGTCTTGAAATTAGAGGAGCAATGATTTCTCGTAGAAAGCCTTTACAAGACCTCCAAAATGTGGAGCCTCTTGACACTGTCTCATCGGATTAAGGAGGTCATCAATCTCTGGCAGAGTTCACCCACTCCCATGGAATTCTTCCACAGCGGCACATGGTCTTGAGAGTACACAAGTACAGAGGAAGTAGGAATTTCACTAGTGTTGGGACTCCAGCTGGTATCTCCTGTGAGTCACCAGCCACAGTGGGCTGGATAACGCAACTGTCTGAGAGTTACCCATGGTCTTGGAAGTAACCCGGACAAGCCTGTTTGCTCACCAAGGGGCACTTGGAAGGGACTTTCTCAGGCCTGTAGGTGCCCTCTCCAGGGTGGTTAGGGGTGTCTCTGCTTCAACCCAGGAAAAGCCATGTATTAATCCAGTGTATTAACTAGCACCGGATTAGCCTTTATTCTAGGGCCGATTGACCCACTAGTGAGCCAATACTAGACTGGTACAGGTGATGAAACTGTGCCTGGGGTGTTCAGGGATCCACCTCTGAGGACTTCCCTTGGAGCCCCTACTGGATGGCATTGTTTTCTCCTATGGGGAAAAACAAACTCCCAAACACAGCCACTATGTCTTCCCTGCCTGTGCTCCAGTGTCGGCTTTCAGGTCCCCTCCTAGGAGATCTTTCCAAGGCTGCAGGTCCATTCCTCATATCTCGGCAGTGGCAGAACTCAGGAGACTTGGTAAGAATGATTAATAGCTATAAAGATCTCCATAATACTTTTTATGGGCCCTCTCTCCTCTCCAGTTCCTTGGCAGAACTCCAGAAACTCCTAATCCTCTTTTCTCCACGCAGGAGACTGTTGGCCTCTTCCTGGGTTGGTCCCCTTCACATTGCCTCCTGGGAAGTTTATCTGAAAAGCAGGCTTTGCCTGGGTAGAGCTTATAACATTGATTTTTCTCCTTCAGAAATCATTCTCCTGTGATGCCTGCTATCCTGTGCCTGAAAACAATTGTTTGATTTGTGTGTGTGTGTGTGTGTTTATGCGTGCATGCATGAGCAAGCGCACATGCGTGTGAAGCTTGAGGGAAACTCTCAGCTCCATGATTCCATCTCTGTAGCTACCGAGTCCCTAAAATATCTTTTTGCCTCGTTATTAGGGCTACAGGCTGAGTGAGCACTTGACTTGTGTCCCCTAAATACACTACAAGGTTTAACCAATGGTGCTGTGGCTACAGAGTGCTCTATCTGGACTTAGCTTACTGCTTATTTTAAGGTCTGCTACCTGCATATACCATTTGCATGGCTCTTTCCATTAGATGCCCAGACACTCCAGTTGGACTAGCTAGAGGGAAATAGCCTTTCGGCTCATTGAGCTAAAAGTTCCGGGGAAGGAAGTGTTTTTGGGTAAGGATCAGATGTTGTAAAAACTGTTTATCTTTAGTTCCTGGAAATAATTCTCACATAGCTCAGAAACAGAGGGCAAGTTTGCTTTTGGCATTAGAGGGCTCTTTGTCCAGGCAGTTAACTACTCAAAACATACATAATGGGTTTAACCCACACCAAGCAAACCAAAATCCTTATAGCTTTGTGTCTTAGGAAGTGTTTCTATACTGTGATGAAACACCATGACCGAAGCAACTGGTGGAGGGAGGGGCTCATGTCACTCACAGTTCCGTTGTTGTAATTAGGGGGGAGAGGGGTGCATGTTGTTTGTTCCCAGCACCCAGCCGCTGGCCCGCTCAAGCGGCTGGCTGCACCCGAAATAACCAC
>JAQHUG010000038.1:8693847-8709742 GCA_028555095.1 Dicrostonyx torquatus | reverse complement strand
GGAGCTATGGCAAGCCACCAGCCGTGCTAAACTTTATATCTGTATCTAGATTTCCTTTTTAAGCCCCCTCAGGTTTTACGTGGGGTCAGCCCCACGTTGGGCGCCAAACTGTTGTAATTAGGGGGGAGAGGGGTGCATGTTGTTTGTTCCCAGCACCCAGCCGCTGGCCCACTCAAGCGGCTGGCTGCACCCGAAATAACCACGTGACATTCCGTGTACCAGTTCATTGTGCAAAGCAGTGAGGGCAGGGACCTGGAGGCAGGAGCTGATGCAGAGACCTGCAGGGGTGCTGCTTACTGCTCAGCCTAATAATCAGAAATCCGTCTCTCTCTACCTTAGTCTTCTCGGCTCTAGATGCGTCTAGTCAAGGTCCTAGTTGTCATACTCACTATGCACCTGGTAACTCATGCAGGCTTCCCTTCTTGGGCTACAGGCACACTTCCTGTCTCGGGCTACAGGCACACTTCCTGTCTCGGGCTACAGGCACACTTCCTGTCTGGGGTTACAGGCACGCTTTGACCGCTCGCTCTCCCCGACTCCCCACAACTTACCCTTTCCCGTGTGCTAGCAGAGACAGCTCCAAAGTCTACACAAACACAGCCACTTCCGCTGGCTCCCACTGGTGTCTAGTAAATATGCGTCCTGTCTCACTGAGCTGCGCCCTAATCCACACAGCAGCCAAAGCTAGCTTGTCTTTTTTTGTGGGGGATGGTAGCTCTGGGATCCCACAACACAGAGTGGTCTTTTAAAAATTTTTCATTTGTGTGTGTGTGTGTGTGTGTGTGTGAGATGTGCGTGTAAATGCACATTTGCATGTGTGATGACATATGTGTGGAAGCTCGTGTTGCTTGTGTGTTTATGTGCCGGAGTCTCCAACCACAGCTAGCTTTTCTAGTCCATGGCTACACAAACTTTATTCCTCCTTGGGAATTTAATGTTTGCTCTCTTTGCTCGGAATGACTCCGCTCTTTGCCCAGTGTTCCTCATTTTAATCGTTTTGCTTTTTGAATCTTCATGCAGAGAGCAGCTCTTACATGGCTGAGAACACCCCTCCTTCCGAGCTAAGGAACAATGCTCACTGTTTATGATAAACACCCTTCCATCCTCAGTGGAGTAGGACTCTAACGTCACCACTTTCTACCTCCTTTCTACTTCCTTTTAATATTTTTAAATTCTTCAAATTGTTTCATGTTTATAAAAATAATAATTTTTGTGAAAAGTCACCAAAACCAATTGAGATAAATATGAAGGAGCAAACACCAGCTAAAAATTCCAAAAGTTGGTTGACTTTTCTCATTAGCCACAGTCCCTGTAAACACTTTAGCTTCTCTATGTTACAGCTGGAAGTTATTCTGAGGACTTAGTGGGAGCAATGTGTTGAGTAGATAAAGTGTGTGTGTGTGTGTGTATGTGTGTGTGTGTGTGAGGTGTGTGTGTGTGTGTGTATGTCGTGTCCTCTAACAGGAGGATCTGTCCGCCTGTTCTGGGGTCAGTGGGGATAAGGTCAAGGAAGGTAGAAATGATGACTCACTGCACCCCTGATAAGCAGTTCATGCTTCTAAACTGTGGGTGCTCTTGATATAGACGTGTTAGAGGTGGGGCTAAGCATTTTATCTTTTTAGTTTTAAAGGTGAGGGTTGACAGACCACAAAGGGTGAGGCAAGCGATTGGTCACTTGACTGACAAATTCAGGTTCTCCCACAGATTGGCAGCCTTGATTGATTGTAGCGGAGCCATAGATGACTATGAGACATTCTGCTGCGGAGACAGAGGTGACAGAGTGGTTCACTGGCCGAGCATCCTCCTTGCTTCTGAGCTTCAGAGACATGGTATAAAACTTGTGTCGGTTAACAATTTCACTTTTTTTTTTATTCATCTACTGTGCATTTTCAGAGGTTACTGGGGGCTCAGGCTGCAGAGGACAATGGGGGAAAGAACCACCAGTTGCTGTATTTCTTAGTGAGGCAGTATTGGTGGCAGAGATGAGCTCCCCCTGGGAACAGCACCGTGGCAAGAATTTCCCAAGCTGATCGAATTCTGCTGTGTAATTCACGGATTTAAACACATCCCCTCTCTTTAGGCTCTCTAATAAAACCTAAAGGATTTACAGTTCCTTCTGTCTGAAGGATTTGGAGTACTTTCTGAGCTAAGTTCCCGGTCTATTGGGGGCTTATTTGGACAACTTCTTAAACTCAGGATTTATGTGGTTAAAAATCCACAAGAAGGCAATTTCAAGAAGGCAATTTCTCAGGACCCTCTCCACTGTGAAGTGTCTGGGGGCTTTGCTCAAAGAGTCAACAGTTCCACAAATCTGCACTGAGCCACACGGGAGAGCTTCAGATGATGGGGCGTGAGAGTCCAGACATCTCCGCTGGATGAAGCAACAAGACTGGAATTAACAAAAGCATTTACCCTTAAATATTTTAAATTATGCCTGTGTAGATATAAAAAAATCAAAAGGGCCTGTCAAGAGGGGTTATTTTCAGAGATTTACTGTCTTGTGCAAGCGAGTGAAATAACTGTGAAAAGATAGATTTTGGTGAATCACTTTGATGTTCAATTTTGTTGCTTTAAAAATAGTCATGAAATAAAAAGCAGGAATATATTAAACTAATTTAAAAATATCAATAAGTTTAAAATGAGAAATAAGTCCTTAGCCTAAAAGGACTTATTGATTTAAAAAAAAAAACAAAATAGAATCTTCTGTTTTCAAGCCTGTATTTCCATTTTCTTAAGTTATTAATTTGAGATATGTGGTTGTGACAGAATAGGCTCAATCTCTTTTTACTATTTTTAAATTTATATGTGTGTATGTGCATGTGTGTGTGTGTGTGTGTGCGCGCGTGTGTGTATATACACATGTGGCAATTGGAACAGAAACTGAGGGGGTCATTCATTTCCTTCTATCACCTGGATTCTGGGATCCAGCTTCGCTAGAGCTAGCTTACTGAGCTCTAGAATCAAAGTCAGTCCCCACCCTCCTTTCTCAACAAGGTCTCATTGTGTAGCCCTGGTAGCCTGGGCCTCTCTACGTAGACCAGGCTGGCCCAGAACTCACAAAACCCACCTGCCTTTGCCTTCAGAGGGTGGGGATTAAAGGCGTGTACCACAACACAAGGCTTAGAGGATTCTAAGAATTCTCTCTTATACCACATGTGGTGGTATGAATAAGCGTGCTCCCCTCACCTTAGGTTCATGTGCTTGGTCTTCAGTTGGTGGAACCGTTCGGGAAGGATTCGGAGGCGTGACCTTGTGGGAGGAGGTGTGCCACTGAGGGTGGTCTTTGAGGTTTCAAAAGTCCACGCCATTCCCAGTCAGTGCTCCCTCTTTGCCTTGTGTTTGTGGATCAGATGCAAGCTTTCACTTGCTGCTCCAGTGCTGCACTTGCCTGCCTGCTGCTATGGTCTGCAACATGATAGCCACAGGCTCTACCATCCTGTGGATCCTTGAGTCTCTAATTAAATGGTCATGGGACTTTGTCATAGCAACAGAAAAGTAACTCAGTCACAACCTTATTTTTCTTTCTAACCATTTACTATTCCGCATCTCGATTTTTAATCAAACCAACATCTATTAAAACTATCTACTATGGTACATTTTCCTGTTCTAGGCAGTTTTTACCTGAAGTGTTTTCACTTACAGAATTCCCTGCCCATGAATCCTCCCACTCTACTCCAAACCAAAAGGTTCCATAAATTCAGCTGTCTTAATGAATGGCCTTAACTGTTGTAATAGGAGGGTGCGGGTTGTGTTCCCAGCATCTGAGAGGAGCGCAGCCATTTGTTCCCAGCACCTGGCTCCCGGCTGCGTGGCTGCGTTCCCCAAAATAATTCCATATAAACTGTATTCATTTAAATTATTGCCTGGCCATTAGTTTTAACGTCTTATACGTATTAGTCTAACCCATATTTAGAAATCTGTATGTCACCACGAGGTGGTGGCTTACCAAAGAAGATTCTAATCTACATCCATCTTGGGCTGGAGGATCATGGCGTCTGCCCACTTCCTTCTCTCTTACCACCTTCCGTTCTGTCTACTCTGCCCACCTAAGGGCTGTGTCCTCTCCTATAGGCCAGGCAGTCCTTTATTCAACCAATGATAGTAACCCAAATACAGAAGAACCCTCCTACACCACTGAAGATTTCCAATGCAATCTCTCAGACACCTTACTCCAATATGGGCCACACAGCAAGCTTCCTGGAACACCTTTGAGTTCCTCTTTCAGGTTTGCTCTGCTTCCCCTCAGACTGTATGTTTTCTTCTTTCTAACCTTACTTCGATTTTTCTTTCCAAGCAGGGTCTTGCCCTATAGCTTAGGTTGACCTTGACCTCAGAGTCCTTCTGCCTCAGCTTCCTGAGTGCTGGACAATAGGAATTTGTCCTACCACACTTGATTGCACTCCTAATTTTAGTGGGGCTCACGCTTTAATGAACGGTATGAAGTATATTCTAGTTAGATAAGCATGACTTTGTTCTGTACTCTCTCTGTGTGTGTCAGAGGCGGGGGGAGGGGGATATGAGACTCACGCATATTCTACCTTGTCACTTTGTAGGGGTTACACTACTGTCCACTAATTAGCTAAACCTCTGAATAAGTCGCCTCCAATGCCACTCTCAGCTTTCAATGCTTTTAATGCGACCTGTTATTCTTTTTTAAATACCTTCTTTCTTCCTGTGGCTGAGGATCAATCCGGCTCTTTCCCGCACAGTGTGTTCCGCACTTGTCCCCCCTTCAATTAAGAGCTTCCCGGGGTTCTGGTCCTTCGTTTGTTTTTAGCCTTCCAAAATCGTGGTGTGTTTTCTCACCCACTAATACCACTTCCTCCGATTTCATAGTTTTCTTAAGCTGCTTTCCTCCTTCGTCTTAGTGGGATATTGGAAAGGAGCAGAGAGAAGCACAGGTAGCTAATCTGAGCCCCTTAACTAAAAGATTAGACCGCTTGTTTTTCCACTAGAGAAACTGCTTCTCCTCCTCTGCTGTGAGCCCCAGCTCCTTGGGGGCTTTCCTGGGACTGTCGGTCACACGAGGCATGCTCTTGATCTCAGAGGTGAGCACATTACTCCGATGAAGGCGAGATCAAGCGGGCGGGGAGCTCGGTGTGAGGTGAGCATGGTAAAGAGCAGCTGTGTTTCTGTGACTACAGTCAGGTGCCCCTTTGTACCTGAACCTCCGTGAAGCTGCGGTGTGGCTCTTTCTAGTACGTCAGAAACCCAGGCACTGAGGCGTGGTCTCGGCTGTCACACACGTGTACCCACAAAGGACCAGCATCCTCCAAAGCCCCTCACGTTGTTACGATCTCATTTGCTTTCTGGATTTGACTCTTCTTGTTAGCTTTTTAACAGGATCACAGAAAGAAGTGCCCTAGTAGGGAGACCTGTTCTACCATGCTTTGCAAGGAAAAGGGTGACATCGTAAGCCACCTATCTCATGAAGATCCTGCGAGCATCTTTACTCTCCCCAATGCAGAGCCCACTGGGCTGCCGCCTCCTGTGGTGTCAGCCTGCTCCAGTCTTTTCCTGGAGCGTAGCGTGGCTTCCCTTTCTTCTGCCCAATGGGCTTCTGCCTAAAAGGTGTCTTTTGGCTGCGCTAGCCAGGATGAAGTACAACCTTTCCTGCAAATATCATTGCAGGCTGCTGCGGATGCAATTTTGGAAACGGCGGTGGATATGCTATCTCCAAATGGAGAAGATCTGTCAGCCTGTGAGGATGACGCGGAGCTGAGATGAAGAACTAGAATGTGTTTTAAAAAAAATAAAAATAATAATCATGTCTGGGTTCTGGGGCTCAATTGTCCTTGTCTCCCTTTCCTATGAAACAGTAAGAGAAGGGGGAGTAAGGAGTTCTTTCAAATTACACAAGGCTGAAATTGGTTTTTCCTCCTTATCAGTTAATTTGTCTCAATGATGTTGTTTTATGGGGTCATATTCGGGGTTTTGCTAAGAATATCTTGTCTGTTACTGGGTGTAAATTGTCAGTTGATGTTGCTAGAATCAATTACCATAGGAAGAAATTTATAAGGAAACAAACCATGGTTTGGAGGATTAAGGTGTCTAACCATGCGACTCTGGCCTCAGGTGGGGGTGTCCTTACGGTGTCACAGTGTGACAGAGGGCAGTGCATGACTCCAGCTTGTCAGAAGCCACTTGATGCTGTTAATAGGCCGCAACCCTTGACAGCTCATCTATTCTTAATAGCTTCCCAAACGTCTTACCTGTGAATTCAGATATGAATTTGGGATTAAGTTGCATTCATAACCATAATCCAAAAAAAGATTAGGACAAAAATTAGGAAGCAGAACTCATATTTATGAAAACCAAATACAGCTCATATAGGGCTGAGAGATGGCTCAGAGGTTAAGAGCACTGACTGTTCTTCCAGAGGTCCTGAGTTCAATTCCCAGCAACCACATGGTGGCTTACAACCATCTGAAATGAGATCTAGTGCCCTTTTCTGGCCTGCAGGGATGCAGGCAGATACTGTATAAATAAATCTTTAAAATTAATAAATAAATCTCTTAAAAAATACAGCTCATACAGAAAGTCATGGCTTTTAGAAAAAAGAAAATTAAGGTATTCATGAACGGTGGCTCGCTATAGGGGTCCGTCCAAAAGGCCAAGCCAGCTCCTCTTGTCCTTCACCCTGCCCTCTTTGGTGGCAGTACTAGCCCTTCGCGGTGTCTTCCTGCGTGCCGAGATGGAAATCCATGCTCCAGTTTAAATCAAGCATGATCCTATACTTAACACCTGGACCAACTTAGTGCCCAGGGAGAAAGGCAGGGAAGCGAGCCCACCCCAGCAGCGTGGACACCATCCCATACGGTTCTGTGTACAGTCAGAAGAGAGCACGGAGTCAAACTGCATACGACTGCGGACGGGAGGCTAACGAGCATGCTCTCTCGGGGGACTCATGTATTTCCGTGAAGTTTAAAGTAAGGCAAAATATTTAACGCAAAGGAAAGACAGTTCAGAGTTCCACCTTCGCGTGGGCGTGCTTTAAGTCGTACACTGAGTGCACAATGCTCGCCTTGCCGCCGGTCCCCTGTATAATGTGCTTATAGGAGCCTCTCTCATCTTCTGCGGACAGTAAATGTGTAATTATATTTGCTAATCTATGCAAGTAGCACGCATGTGAGTGATGGCAAGCTAGAGAAACTGTGAGCTAAATCACAATTTATTTGTAATAGAGAAAGGAAATGTACTCATTAAACGAAAGGGCTGGCTAGTCTCAGAGCTCTTGAAGCAGAGTTCTAATTAATTTATAGATTTTAAAGGCCACTCTGACTCAGCCTCATAATTTGAGTAATAAAACTCTTCTAATGGTTTTACAGCAGATTTATAAAATAAATGAGCAAACTTAATCAAACCGCAGTGTTCGGTCAATACAAACGTTTCTGTTGTCAGCAGTTTACTCTATCAGTTGGGTGATTTAGCCGTGAATTTGGGTGGCTATGTGCCACCTATTCCTGGAAATGATTAGCTAGATTTTCATAAATGCATTCTTTATAGTAAATTTAATAAACCAAGTTCTTAGCAATCAGTTGAAGTTAAAAAAAATCCTTCTTTCCTACTTTCCTCCCTTCCTCCTTTCTCGTCAGTAGATCTTATTTTCAATAGCAGTTTTAGGTCCACTGCAGAAGTGAGCAGAAGGGAGGGATATTTTCCATATATCTCCTGTTCCCATGTCTACAGAGCCTCGCTATGGTCAGCATTTCCTACTGCAGCCACACATTCCAACTGACAGGCCTACTTTATACACACAGTCATGATGTATACGGGTTTGACACATTTATGACAGGAATTCCCCCACTATAATGCACAGAATGATTCCATCACAATGGAAACCCTTTCTTCTCTCTTCTTTTGATGAAAACGAACAATTTCCTGAAGGCCTAGACATATATTAAACTAATTAAAATAAGTGTGTTAATTAAATATAAAGGAGGTGATGGTTTCACCGTTCACCACAACTTTAGTTAATTAGATCTGATGTACAGAAATGCTCAGCTCCTTCCCAGGTTTTGCATAGCATCTGTGGCTTTAACTTGGCAGTACCGGCAAGGCAGGCAAGGTTACTGATCAGAGTTACGATCTGGAGAGGCAACTCAGCTGTAGTTTGTAGTTGCTTCCTGGAAGAAATAGACTTGATCACTCAAAGAGACTCAAAGGCAGCGTTGAAGGCGCGGTAACCAGAACCCCATTTGCCTCTTCCTCCCTGCCTGCGTCCACAATCAACCTGAATTCCTTTTCCTAGGCAGAGATCGTGGGATGGAAGAATCTGATGGGGATGCCTACTTCTCCAAGCGCAATGCACAGCTACACAGACACACATCGTTGGCAAGATCTGGAGTTTTATGTGTTTCCTAAGTACCTATGAAGCTTAGAATCTTTACATCAGAGCCAGCCTACTCATTAAGAAGAAGAAAAAAAAAAAGCCAAAGGAATATATAGTCCTCCAGAATACAAGAATTCAAATGAACACCTATAGTTGAACCAAAGAGCATGCATAGCATATTGTGTGGACTTGTATGCAAGAATTTAAAAATTTTATCCCCAAGAGAACGTCTTGTATTAAAATGAGTCCAAAATAGAAGGAAAAAAAGTCAAAAACCTGGATAGTGACTACATTATCTTAACCACCAGGGGGCGATACTGTGGTTCTTGGAGCCCTGAAACTCCCAACCACCATTGCAATGGAGTTGAGAAGGTGCTCACTGCTGGGTGTTTTGCAAACTCTTACACTGCTGGAATAGATTAGAATAAGAATGCTAGTGTCACAAAGTCTTCAAAAGCACAAAATAGTCCCCACTCTCAGGGTGTGGAGTATTGGTGTGTAGAGTGTGGAGTGTTGGTGTGTAGAGTGTGCAGTATTGGTGTGTAGAGTGTGAAGTGTTGGTGTGTAGAGTGTGCAGTATTGGTGTGTAGAGTGTGCAGTATTGGTGTGTAGAGTGTGCAGTATTGGTGTGTAGAGTGTGCAGTATTGGTGTGTAGAGTGTGGAGTGTTGGTGTGTAGAGTGTGGAGTATTGATGTGTAGAGTGTGGAGTATTGGTGTGTAGTGTGTGCAGTATTGGTGTGTAGAGTGTGGAGTGTTGTTGTGTAGAGTGTGCAGTATTGGTGTGTAGAGTGTGGAGTGTTGGTGTGTAGAGTGTGCAGTTTTGGTGTGTAGAGTGTGCAGTATTGGTGTGTACAGTGTGCAGTATTGGTGTGTAGAGTGTGCAGTATCGGTGTGCTTCCACAGATGATGGTTATCACTATTTGTCAAGATTCTCTTATATCCTTTAAGAAAAAATATCATGGTTTTACACCAAGAATATATATATATATATTATGTATTATATGCTATATATAAGAAGTACAAGGCACATTGGTCACGTTCTTACACACCCTTGTGTGTCTCCTGCTCCTGTGGTCTCTTCACCATCCCTCTGAAGCATGGCACACTGTCACCCTGTCACAATCTCACTAAGGTGAAATTCAAAGATAAAATATAAAGCATGAAAAGATTGGCAAACCCAGAGTGTTTAAGAGTGTGCAGGGCATCTCTGGAAGCCCTGTTTGTATAACCCACCCAGCCCGTGGAGTCCTAGTCCCAAAGTGACAGCTCTCAGAGCTGGCCTTCCGCACTGCTGGGCTCTGGGTGGGCATCGAGATGAGGAACCTTGTGGGATAGATTGTCTGAGATCTTGACAGTAGTCCTTTTAGGAATGCCTCATGTCTCCCAGACCAAAATCAATCATCAATCAATCAATCAATCAATCATAAAATAAAGCAGTGAAGGCCATGTCTGTCCCGTTTTGACACAGCTCAGTTTGATGCTTTTCATGTGTCAGGAGCAAACATGGAGCATTGTTAAGCAAATGTAACCTGGGGCTCAGATAATCTCCTCCACTATGGCCTCCCACTCTGCCTACCTAGCCACGGAGAATCTCAAGCTCATCATCCCAGCCACCTCCGAGACTCACCATCCTTATCCTAGCCAGCACGTGAGCTCTCTACATTACTTTCAATACTCTCCGCTTCCTCGGGACTGCAACATGGTGAGGGGCCATTCCATCCCACCCCTGCCTTTGGGTCATGGACCTTCAATTGAGCAAGTGTCAGGAGAGTGGCTTTTAGCTAGGTCTTAAGGTTCCCTTACTCACTCTCCCTGCCCGGAAGGAACGCAATGCTCCCTTAGTTTCCCGACGTACAGTGGTCGGACTTCTCTCCTGACTGCTTGTCATCTCGGAGACATGTAAATATATATGAAATGTGACAAAGCAATGAAGTCAAAAGCAAACTGTATTCGAACCAATGTAGCCCCAACCTTTGCTAAGGTCTACTTTACCCATTCGGATTCATGTTTTTAAAGGAAATAAAACCCGTGTGTATATTTTGAGAAGCACCTGTGGGTTCGTTCCTGTTTTACTCCATTTCCCATGTACACAGAGGAGGTTTTGTTATTTCTCCTTAGTGTTCTGGTTTTTAAGTTCACTGTTTGTGGACTTTTACCTGAAAATTATAATTATCATTATGCATTTTTAGAATCCCCCATAAATAGCCTTATAGTGTGCTAGAGTTTGGACCCGAAATGTCCTCCAAAGATGGTGCGTTAAAGAGCCAGTGCCAGCTTGATGTGGTTCAGGAATACTTAACTGGTGGGGTCTACCGGGAAGTTGTCTGGTTATTGGAAACACAACCTTGAAGGAGCTAGTGAGACCCCATGCCTCCCCTCCAAGTGTGTGTGTGCACGTGTGTCTGTGTGTCTGTGTGTGTGCCCGTGTGTGTACGTGTGTATATATGTGTATGCATGTGTGCGTGTCAGTGTGTGTATGCATGTGTGTGCGTGTCCATGTGTGTGCATGTCCATGTGTGTATCCGTGTGTGTGCGTGTCCGTGTGTCTGTGCGTGTGTGTATGTGTATGTGCATGTTCGTGTATGTCCGTGTGTGTGTATGTGTATGTGTGTGCATGTCCGTGTGTGTGTGTATATGTGTGCATGTCCATGTGTGTGCGTGTGTGTATGTGTGTGTGCGTGTCCGTGTGTGTGTGTGTGTATGTGTTTGTGCTTGTCCGTGTGTGTGTGTGTGTGCGTGTGTCTCTGTGTGTGTATGTGTGTGTGCGCGTCTGTGTGTGTGCGTGTGTGTGCGCGTCCCTTCCCAGCTATGGGGTCAGCAGGTGTGTACTCTACCTATGAACGTTATACATCCTCTGCCATGATAGGCTTCTTCATCACTACCCCCAAAAGCAATTACGGCAACTGACTGTGGGCTTAAATTTCTAAAAATGGTGAGCCCAATGAAACTTTTCTCTTTGAAAATTGGTTATCTCAGGTGTGCTACCACAGTGCACAGCTGACAAACACAAAAGTATCACTTTGTAGGCAGTGATTGGATTAACTGTAGTCTGGGTCTATCCTCCCACCCCCCAAGTCTGAAATCCATCCCCTTTATAGTCTTTGCCTGGTTCTGTTGTTTAACATGAATCCTGGAACTGACTCCGGCCACCAGGCGCTCAGTGAACTAAACCACGCAAGTCAACACTCACTATCATAGTCTCTGGCCCACGGTTGCTCTGTAGATATGGATTATGGGTGGCTTATGGTCCTTACTGATTCTGTGATGATATAGAGAAATATTGACTTGCCTCCTAATTAGTTTTTCTGTGGAATTATTATATTATCCATTTTTTTAAAAAAAAATTAAAGGAACCCAGTCTGTTTTATATCCCATTTCTTTCTTTCTGACTTTCTGCTTTTCTCCTTGTGAATTGAGTGTCTATGAGTATGCTACACAAATAGAAAGATATCACACCTGTCCTTGGTAAATGTCACTTAGCATCTTTGAAGTTTGAGCATGCTGTTGTACACGTCAGAACGTCCTTCATTGGAAAGGTTGAGTGACATTCTATCATGGATTTGACACATCTGTTTATCTGTGCATCTGGGGATGGCACTGGGCTTGCTCCGTCTTTAGTCCTGGGGACATGGTTGCTAGAACGTGTGTGCAGCTGCCCATCCCTGCCTTCTCCTTTGTTGTTCAGATGGGGTCTGCAGACAAAGTAGGATAGGAGGGACCATTGCTGGCGCTGGCACACCATTGGCCGTCCAGTCCTACAAACTGGGTAGCAGGACACAGGAGTTCAGAACCCCGCAGCCTCCCCAGCACCGGCCATTTATTATGACCGTTCTACCGCGTTCAAAGCGGTGTCTTGGTGTGGTTTTGATTTGCATCTCCTGGAGTGCTGGCTTTTTAATGACCTCTTCTTAATGCTCGTTATTATTTCTTATAAAGGAGCCAGACGTCTCAAATCATAGAAAATTAATGAACTCAGAAAGCCAGATGAATCTTCCACATGAGAAAATCCAAATATACATGTGTATTAGTATCTGGAAATCGGAAATTGGTGTTATTTTTTTTTTTCCCACCGCACTTGCAGGAGTGAGGCTCTGGGCTTCTCTTTTCCATAATTTCTTTATCTAAGAGCTTCTGCCTGAACGCGTTATGCCGCAGGTAGCCTCCAGGGGGCGCCAGAAGGTTGTGGGCTTCTTTGGCTCTCTCTTGCAGCCCTTGGCGCAGCAGATTGGGGAACAGCTTTCCTGGGTTCTGTTTTTGGTCTCATTATTTCTCATTACAGCATGGACTTCCTAAGCGGGGGATCAGAGTAAGGAAACTCTTCAGAAGTTCCTGTTAATTCTGTTGGGTGCCCTGAGCAACAGTGAGCAAAATTTTAACCCTTTCATACCTTATAAACTTGACTTGATCTCTAAGAGAATGGCCTGAAAACCCAGGGCTCTAGGGTCACAGGAAGGGTAAGACAGTCTTTCATCAAAAACCTAGGAAGAGGCTGGGCGGTGGTGGCGCACGCCTTTAATCCCAGCACTCGGGAGGCAGAGGCAGGCGGATCTCTGTGAGTTCGAGACCAGCCTGGTCTACAAGAGCTAGTTCCAGGACAGGCTCCAAAGCCGCAGAGAAACCCTGTCTCAAAAAAAAAAAACCAACCAACCAAACAAACAAACAAACAAAAAAGAACAAAATAAAAACCTAGGAAGGAGGCATATATTCCACACTCGGTAGGAGGTTAGATACTCTTAGATGGTGGCTTATAAGCGATGTATCGTTTTGTTTTGCTAAAAGTGACTGGTCATGACCACATAGCTAGTAAGTGCCAGAAACATACACACAACTCAAGTCCAATTCTAACTGCTAGTCCCGAGAGTGTTCATCATGCGTTGCACATAATTGTGGTCATTTTCCCGGTGTTCCCTTTAAGGACTGAACAGGGAGGTGCTCTTTGCACAGAGAAAGGTGATGACCTTGGTGTCCTCTGATCTGTCAGGGAGGCTGAGACACTGAGAAAGAAACCCAGTTAAGGACAGACATTGGTTCTGGCTGATCTGGTTATTTAAAAATGAACACTCTGCCATCCACGTCCGAGGGCTCCAACTCATCCAAGTTAGGGAAGCAAGCTTGGCATGGCCTTGTTGATCAGAGATTATTGTAATTCAAGGCTGAGGAAAAAAAAAAGAGGGCTTTTATCTTTCAAACTCTTTGTGCCATGAGCTGAATATAACATACGGTTCAAGCCAGGAGGTAATTATAGCACTGTTTATGGGGTTCTGCTCAAAAACCATTTTGTTTTCCTTATTTTCCTTATTGACCAAAAAAAATATTAAAAATATAAAACCTGCCCTGTGCTAACCCTCAATGGCTCGTCGTGTGATGAAAATGCCCACGGGCACCTTTCATCTAAGGACTCCGTATCGCTTTATATACTCATTAAGTCCCAATCCATCTGCTTCGCCGTATTTTATTGCTGGGGAATGGAAGCATCCGAGGAACCCACACAACGACGGTGCAGCGGCTTGATGGGAAGTTCTCCCGACTCCCAGAAGCCAGCCTGTTCATTCTGAGTTAATATACACTCCTCAGATAATGGGGAACATACTGCCTAACATCAGGAGGAGTTTATTAAGTTCTAGACTCTGCATAAATTCTCACGAAGATAAATACTTGCTCATTGTACGTCGTTCTCAAATCTGGGACATAAAAGCTGTTAAAAAATCAAATGAAAACACGGAGGGCCAGAGATGTCTAATTAGTATTCTGCCCTCAGTTTATAGTAAGCCGTGGAGCCAGGATGAGAGCCAAGAAGAGCCTGTGTTCTCACTCGTGCGGCACTACCTCAGCGCGCGACAGACATTTGGACATATTGGAGCTTCGTGAGCGCAGGGAAAACAACCCTTCTACTCTGATATGTCTGAAGGACCGTATCAATTATGAAATCCTTGGTTGCAAACAGAAGCTGACTCCGGAGAAGACAAAAGGGAATTGGGAAATTGGGCGGGGGGTGAAATGGAACACAAGTTCTTAGGGAGTCAAAGAGGAGGATGTGGGTGGCTCCTGGGAAGGTGAGGGGCGGGGTTAAGACTTTATTCTCTCCACAGCTTTGCAGCCCGGGGAAGGAAGTCTCCTCTTTCCTCTTTGCTATGCCCCTGACTCAGCCCAAGCAGGGTTCAGCCTCCTGAGTGGATGTCAAGCCCACCTCTAGCTATGGGTGCTTCAGGGTGCAAATGGGCCTCACGGTGCCTGGTAGGGAGAGGTTCCCAGTGGCACCCGCTTACCCACTGCTGTGAAATGAGGGCTGGGCAGGATATGCTGCCGACACAGTATTCCTGAGAAGCCCTGTGATGGGAGGCAGGCATTCAAGGCAGACCAGGAGGGGGGGGACAAATAAATGGCCAATAAAGATGCACTATCAGTTGCCAGGTTTTGGAGGGACTGTGGGACTAAAATCTCTCCATAGCTTTCCCGGTACCAAAACACATTGTAACCGGAATAAACAATTTACACAGCACACAGGAGAAGGGAACAGCGTTTGGACAATCAGCAAATCAGACGGTCCAATGACAATGAGGGGCAGCTCATTACTTGGGGATTTTGGTCTGGTTCATGGGCTATGGGACAGTTAGGGCTTGCCCCGCCCACCATGGGCTGCACCTTTAGTTATCTCCAGGGTTCACCTTCAAGGGATGGGGGAGGAAGTGAAGCCGAAGCTAGATTGTAAATGTCTCTAAATTTGGGTCTTCTATGTTGAGCCCCAGTGGAGACCCGACTGGAGGGTTACTGGTTGCTCAGCAAAAGATGGATGTCAACTCTCTCACCTGCCCTCCCTCCTCAACTCTAACGGGTGAAAACATTACCCAGACCCCAAGGTACACATGAAAATATTGAAATTGAAGTGAAAAGGTTTTGGAAAGTGAACTTGTGTCTGTGAGTTCCCCAGGCCACGGTCACCCTTCTGGAAGCGGTACCTTCCGATCCTCCTGAACAGTGGGTACAACTTGGTCACTGCAGTCTAGCGGGTACCACGGAGCACGGAGAAGACGGAATGGCTGATGCAGGCAGGAGGATGTGGTGGGTAGCAGAAGTCGTTTGAAACACATGGGTCTCAGCACCTTTCAAATGTCACCTTACATGCCAGCTACTAGGAAAAGGGCTCTGTTCCATGTATAGGCGAGATTCTATTTACGAGCAGGACAAACCAGCCGGAGAAAGCTGTAGACTTACGGTAAGTCAATGGGTATGACCTTCAGACAGTATCCCTCAGTCGCAGCTAGTGGATACGCAAGTCGGCCCTCACAAACTCCGGTTTGCTAACCTCATTAATTCCACAAGAGACAGCGCAACCAAAAGATAAACATAAAAATAACAAGGAGAGAAAACAAGAGGGACCGCTGGTCAAGATATAGATTAAATTTCAAAGTAAACAGAATATATGTTAATTTTATAGATTAAATTTCAAAGTAAACAGAATATATGTTAATTTAGTAGTAACGATGTGTTAGGTCTACAAGGCACTCCGAATACCCAGACATGAGCCCAACATGGAAGGCTTTCTGAAGGTTAAGTAAAAGCCA
>JAQHUG010000038.1:8651232-8672266 GCA_028555095.1 Dicrostonyx torquatus | reverse complement strand
TAATTAATGGGGCCGGGTCACCAGGTCCCAGGAGAGGTATAAAATGGCAAACCCAGGTGGGGAGCGCTCTCTCTGCGCGGATCGCCGACCTGCGTACTTCGACGGAGGAGTTCTTTTGGGTATTGTAATCTGTGTGTACCTTGGTCTTTTAATAAATCCGTGTATCACGTCACAACCTGGAAAGCCTCTCATGTTTAGCTCTGGCTTGCCATTACCCTTATTATTTATACTCTAAACCATTCCTTTCCTCTTGCCTTGTTTTTTGGACAACCCTCCTCAAAGCCGGCTCACCTCACCCTGAGCCATCCCTCTCATTTGGGCTGGCTGTCTTCGGTTTGCTGTTACTCTAGATCCGATGTTCTCAACCTTCCTAAGGCTGCAACTTTTTCATACAGTTCCTCGCGTTATGGTGACACCCCCCCCATAAAATTATTATTGTGCTGCTTCATGACTGTAATCTTGCTACTGTTATGGATTCTAGATATGCAGGATGTGCTTGTGACCTCTGTGGAATGGTAGCTCGACCCCCAGGCTGAGAACCACTGCTCTAGACTGAAATGACCTTCACAGGTGTTTCTGTTCACTTCCTCACTTCACTGCCCCCCTGCTCTATTTTCAGGATCTGAAACTGACCGTTCTTTATGACGTTTGCCATCCCATAGCGTTTGACACCCAGACAGACAACTCTTTTCCATCCACCTCCCCATTTCTCTAGCCCGGGTACCAGATTTCATCAGGAACCTCGGTAAGTAACTCACCATCTCAGTGTTGCTACAAATGGCTCCCGGGTCCGGCTTCAGAACCCAGGGCTTTGATAGCATAAAGCAGTCACAAGGAGAACCAGAGGGGCCTGAAGTCGCCAGGGACAAACCTGGGGAAGTAAGTTTCCATGTGCCTCATCTGTCCTTGGGTATGTGCAGTGTCTGGCATACCAGTAGTAGGACAGCTAAACACTGGCTAAGCACTTGCCGTAATTGTTTTGTTTGACGCCAGGATAAACTTTGGAATGTGCAGGATTAAGATTATCATTCCATTTAATAGAGGAGATGCGGAATCTGAACCCACTTAAGGTACCATGCCAAGTGAATATAGTTCTTGGACTAAATTCAGTTTGGATTTTGATTTTTCATTCTTTTTTTTTTCCTTCCCATAAGACCACTTATGCTTTCAGTCATGAATTGTCCAAAAAACAGTCATGAATTATCAAAAAAAGTCATTCTAGGGTTGGAGAGATGGCTCAGAGGTTAAGAGCACTGGCTACTCTTCCAGAGGTCCTGAGTTCAATTCCCAGCAACCACATGGTGGCTCACAACCATCTATAATGAGATATGGTGCCCTCTTTTGGCCTGCAGGCAGAACACTGTACACATAAGAAAATAAATAAATCTTTTTAAGAAAAACCATTCTGTCTTTATAGAAAGCCCTGCTTTCCTTCATCTGCAATGATATGAAAAGTTTAAAAGACCTTGCTTTGAAACCATACTCAGTGATCCCTGTTTCTAGACCTGTGGCAGAAGGGGGAGCCCAAGTCTACGAATGCCCAGCACATCCCCCTTCCTTGTGTTCCTACAGAAGATGTGTTTTCTCTATTCCTGACTCAATGGATCTTCAGCCACATTACAGACAATTCTCAGCTTTCTTTCTTTTATTTTTAAGCTAGGGGTTATAGTAGGGATATTGCTTGCTGGGGTTGGGGACGGAAGCAAACAGATTCCCAGGGTATTCCAGATCCTTCTGGGTTACGAAAGAACATGTGCGTGTGGATCTTTTCAGAGCCCAAATCTAAAGGTTGGTCTCCTCAGTCTAGCCGTTAGAACTGAGGCAGGATGATTCTGAGTTTGAGGTCAGTCTAACCCTAATGGTGAGACCGTTTCTCAAAAGGCAAAATAAAAATAATACGTAGAATCTTGAGATAATGCATCTAAAGCCCCTTTCTTTTGTGAGAAGCTGCCTGGGATATATTGGTTTATTACCTTACTGATAATGTTATTTGAATTATATATACCTTTGAGGATAGAAGCATAAAAATCACCACTAGTAAGTCTGCTGTGATTCATTACTGCTGTGTTTTTCTTTGAGTCTGAGTCCTCATTAAAAACATAAAACACGAGAAAAGCCTTAACAAAACTTAGGAGTTTAGAACGGGAAAAGCTGATTTCACTCATAATGAAAATTTATAAAGCGTGTTATAATTTATGAAGAATTTTTTCCCTCTTAATTTTAATTGCTCATTAGATCATTTTGTCTGAATAGCATGTTTATATGGAGATTAAAAAACACCTTTAGGAAAATGATATAAGATGTTTTGTGATTTAAAATCACAGACCTAATATGTGCAGGATGTGACCAGAATTTGAATTTGGGTCTTATAGAGTAAGATTTATACACTATTGTTATTTAACTGTTTTAATCCATTTTTGGCTTTTCATTACAATGAAAATGAAGAGCAGGTGCTTAACGATAAGTTTGTCCAACCGTCTGTAGACAAGTGACTTCTTTATTTTTTTAAACATTTATTTATTTATTATGTATACAATATTCTGTCTGTGTGTATGTCTGCAGGCCAGAAGAGGGCCCCAGACCTCATCAGAGATGGTTGTGAGCCACGATGCGGTTGGCAGGAATTGAACTCAGGACCTTTGGAAGAGCAGGCAATGCTCTTTAACCACTGAGCCATCTCTCCAGCCCAACAAGTGACTTCTTAAACTGAAGAAAGTGACATGGAGACATTCCCCCAGTCCACAGAAGGGACGCTGTCTGACAAGCAGAGGTCTGATGCATGTGGAGCATTTAGCTGGATGAGGAATAAAACATATGTGTCATTCTGGCCCTAGAAATTTCAACCAAAGAAATGAGGGCAATTCCCCAGCCACACTGGGTAGCCGGGAACCTGCACCGTCATGGTCCTGATGCATTTCCCCATGGAGCCAATTACTTGGAGGAAGGAGACAAAGAGGCGGGTCCCTTGTGAAACCAGCCCTTGCAGTACACAGCTTCTTATCTGCCCAGGTACCCAAAACTACTGCTTCCCAGAGCCAACAAGAAGCCCAAAGCAAGTTCAGAGAGGTGAGAGGGTGGCCTCCTGGCTATTTCCTGTTGTGTGGGGCCTGCTTCTTGACGCTCACCCCACCTGGCCAGCCCTCCCCACCCAATGAGTCTTCCTCCAGTGGGTGCCTGGCTCTCACAATATTCCAAACACAGTCTCTCCAGGGATTCTCTTGACTCCTTTGTGAATCTCAGCAAAGCAAACCTTTGTGTTTCCTTTGTTCCTTTTCTCAACGCTTTAACTAAAGTGCTTTTTTTTTAAATTTTATATTTTTGGTTTTTCAAGACAGGGTTTCTCTGTAGCTTTGGTGACTGTTCTGGCACTACTTGTAGACCAGGCTGGCCTCGAAGACACAGAGATCCACCTGCCTCTGCCTCTCATGGGCTGGGGTTAAAGGCTGCCACCGCCTGGCCTAAAACACTTTCAGAGAGAAAAAATACTACATAAGTATATCTAGTTCATCCTTGGAAAATGAGATTTCTCTTAGGATAAGAAAAGGCGGCGGAGGGGAGGGGAATAGGTGATGTGTTTGATACAAAATACAAGTTAGTATTTTGTGTTTTCCTCTTCCATTAATTACTTGTGTCAAACTGATTATCAGTCTAGATTAAAGTATAAGACACACATATCTCTAGTTCCTTCCAGGCTGTTTCTATGCAGTTTATTTACTCAATACGGGCTCCTTGTCTGCCAATTTGCAAATATAATTCACAATGTGCTTTACAAAAAAAAAAAAAAACCTCATTATTGAGTTTTTAATACCCAAGAGGGCCTTCTCTCCTGAAGGATCCCAACACTTGAGATGAGGAGGGGTGCTCCCGAGAAAGCACAGGACGGCCACATAAACTGGGATTTCAGAATAACAGCAGATAGCCTGTTAGTAGAAGTATGTCCCAAATAATACGTATTTATTTATGGGACATATACATACGCTGTATGCAATAGCATATGAAATTGCATACGAAAGGCAAATATCATAACCAGATTTGCTTGCATCTTATTTCAAATTCAAATTTCACTAGGTTGTTTAATATTTTATCGGACTCCCTCCGCTTCAGCAGACCAGTTGTGGCTGGGCTATGTCTGAGGAAGCAGGGTGTTTTTGTGTGGTCTTGCCTAGCTCAGGCTGTCCCGGAGCTATGGAGTCGAGTGTGCCTCTGAACTGCTCTTGCACTTCTGATTCTCTGGCCCGGGCCACTCACGTACTCTGCAGTGTATGCTTTGTTTTGTTTTAAACTTGCCCAGTTGGCAGAGCGCAGTCA
The DNA here is from genome assembly GCA_028555095.1 of Dicrostonyx torquatus. Taxonomy (NCBI): domain Eukaryota; kingdom Metazoa; phylum Chordata; class Mammalia; order Rodentia; family Cricetidae; genus Dicrostonyx; species Dicrostonyx torquatus. The sequence goes on along the minus strand of JAQHUG010000038.1, from coordinate 8,667,958 downwards.
TCATCTTCTTCCTTTAGAAATGACACACGAGGAGGCATTAGTTCAAATACGTGCATTCCCTTGGGGCTGCCCAGCTCAGACACCTCAGTGTCAGAGTGGAGGATGGGCTGTGGCCTGCTTCATAGGGCTTCATACATCACAGCCTGAAGCGACTCACGGCCTCTTTTGGGGACACGGATTCTAATGAATTGCTATCCCTTTGTGCTCCTCCTGGGGGTGGTTTAAAACTCTCAACTCTAAATCTAATCAATAAGTTTCTGGGTCTATTTAAATACTGACATTTGGAAATTTCCGAGGTTGCAATAAGCTTCAACAAGACAGAGGACAAGGCAAGGTAAATCAAATAAAACTGCCACTGAGGTCCAGAAAAGTAACAATAGAAGTTCTCCGAGTGTCAGACGGAGACCCAGTTCTTTCCCAGAGTACGGCATCTATCAATCAAGCCTCCAGGTCAAGTTACACAGGTTTAACCAGTGTCGGATAGAGTTCAAATGGGCTATGATAAAACAAAACAAAATCCGAATTCTGAATGCCAAACTAGACTTCTGCTACACTGTAAAAGTCACCCGTTTAGAGGCATAAGGTGTTAAGGCCAAGTCTTTCAGACAGTTGGATGAACTCTTTGATGGGTGACTCTGTCACCGTGCCACCGCCACCATCTACCAGGCTCGGTTTTAAAGAGTATTTACTTCCCACTCCAATCCAAGTCTCTATTTAAAAGACTAACAGGGTTTGGGCTCAGGGTCTGAAGACAGAGATCTATAATAGTTTTGCTACCATTTTTTTTTCCTCAAAATTCTACACTAGCGTAATAGATTAGCAATGGGGGCATATTCTTTACACTAAGACCTGAAGTCTAACAGTCCTCCTCCCTTAGATCTGGATGGGTTTCGTGTCTTTCTTGATCAGTAGGCTGTGGCGTGACATGCTAGCACTCTCTGGAGGGATTCATAAAGAAGCCTTTGATTCCTAGCTAGGTCTTTTAAAATCACCGTGTAAGGATCCAATTCAACTGGACAGATACGGGGAAGCATACATACACACTCTGGTAGACTGTTTCAGCAGAGTCCAAACCAGGCATTTCCACAGGGGTGCACTGGCCAATGAACTATCGGGCTTTCCAAACTAGCCCAACCCAGCCCAGCCTAGCCCAGTTCAGCCCAGCCCAGCCCAGCCCAGCCCAGCCCAGCCCAGCCCAGCCCAGCCCAGCCAGCTCAGCCCAACCCAACCCAGCCCAGCCCAGCCCAGCCCAGCCCAGGCCAGGCAGCCCAACCCAGCCCAGCCCAGCCCAGCCCAGCCCAGCTCAGCCCAGCCCAGCCCAGCCAGCTCAGCCCAACCCAACCCAGCCCAGCCCAGCCCAGCCCAGCTCAGCTCAGCTTCTGGCTGAATATGATCATGGGAACTCGGGTGATGCCTGAGGGAACAAAGCACACCTCGAGCAGATGCCCTCTGGAATTACCAGCCTGTGAAATCCTGATGTAATAAAACAGTTGTTATTTTAGGCCACAGAGTTTTAGTTGGTAAAGAAGCAACAGCTCATCAGAATAAAGGGCAATGCACTAAGCGCTTTGCTTAAAAAGCAATAGAACAGGGTGTCCTGATTGGAGGGAGGGGCCAGGGAGGGACATGGAACAGGACCGCCCATAAATGATACTGGCAGGGCTAAAAGATGAGTTGCGGGTGTGTGTGTGTGTGTGTGTGTGTGTGTGTGTGTGTGTGTGTGTGCGCGTGAGTGTGTTAGAGGACCTGTACAAAGTCTGAAGACATCAGAGTCACGGGGTTTTAACAGCCTGCCACCATTTTGGACGACATTACCACTTTGGCCCAGAGAGTCCGAGAGATCGCGGAGGGAAAGTCTGGCCTCATGCAGACCCTGTGAGGAGCAATGAATAAACGTGGCCATTAAGTTTGCACGCCTAAGTGTGGAACATGGAAGTGTCAGTCCTCCTACTTCGTTGTGTGATGCGAAATCACAGGAGTCTCCAGAGAAAAGGCCACAGGAAGCATCAGCAGTTTTTTTTTGTACTTTTATTGAAAAGGTACATTTAAAAAAATACACAGACATTTACCATTTACAGATGGCAGATATAGGCCCTCTACAAGAGTTCGCTCTCTGCATTGTTTTATGATACCTCCTGCCCCTGATATCACAAAGATTCCAGTCTTCTCAACATCAGCTGGGGTTTTTTGGGGGGTAGGTTGGGTGGGGGGGAAGGGCATGGTCATGTGACCTGTGACATAGTCATCGAACAGAAAGACAGATTGTTCAGTTATAAATTATATATCTTCTGTACATTATTGCATCGGAGCCACAGAGTTATGTAGCATCATTACAAATGAGAAGAGTTTAAAATGAAGATCATTATGTAGAAATACACGGATTCATTGTCTCCTTGCGGATGCACAGAAGGTGCAAAAATGCGCAATTAGGAAGCTCTTTGTGTTTCTGTATACATTTGCTTCGCAACTCAAACCAGTGAGGGTGCTACAAAAATAAGTTAAAACAAAACCAGCAAACAGGTAGTAATTACAGCTATGTTATATGGCTTTCTATTCTGTTTAAATATCTCCAAATAAAACATGAAATAAAGAAAATACATTATCTTTTGTTCTCTTAAAGAGAAAAAAAAATCTCAAAGCTACTTTGCTTCCTAACAATTACACGGCAATAAAAAAAAAAAGGAAAGTCTAACTCGACAAGAGTTACAATCTAGTACTACACGGGATAGAACAGTACTCAGGTCTAGAACAGCACACGATCCCTATGGACACTAGAACACCAGAAGGAAGAACGCCATGATCTGTGGGGAAGATGGTATCCACAATTAAGCACTTGCGAGGGACTTCCGCTCCACACTAGAACATGCCCGCTTGGATTCCGGAGTTATTTACAGACACCCGAGAAAGAGTTGACTGTTCAAGTCCGCCAGGAAGAGAAGATTCCATTTCATTTCTAAGCCAGATCACGTCCATGGGAACACAGAGGTTGGTTCTCTTTTTCTGATCAATATATTTTCAAGAAACTTAAATATCTCAGATACACCAATTGGCTGGGGTAGGATGGAGTGGGCACGGGAAACAGGGGGACAGTGCCCTTCAGCCTGGCCTCCATTTGTCTTTGGAGGTTGGGCTGATCTGCGGGCTGCACTTTGTGAGTGGGTGGGTGGGGTGGTTAGAGTCACATACAAGGCTTTCATTGCTGAATCCTTTGGGCTTCTCTTCTACACCTTTCCACTGGCCTGGCCTGTTGCGGGCTGCAAGTATTTAGTAAGGGGCAAAGAGGATGGAGGCGGGAGTGGTACGGATGGGCCCATGGCCAGGCCTCAGCAGCGCAGGAGGGATGGCTGCAGCCTGGAAGAGAGAGGTGGATGGCCGAGGTGGTAGGGACAGCGCCGAGGACACAGCCGCGGCCGCCAGGGGCGAGGACAGGAAAGTCGGGGTCAGAGGCTTCATCAGATCTTTCTGGAATGCGAGCTTTGCCTAAGAAGGGACAAGAATAGGAAACAGGATGAGGATAAGGTTTACAATTGTAGCATCATGGGTTTTCACTAGTGAAACACTACAGAGCCAGTGAATTGTCAACATCTTGACTCTGGGAAGTCATGAAATGATGGTGTGGCTGGGCTTGGTGGCTCTGGGTGTGACCTGACTTTTGACACTTCGGTTCTGTCTTGGTCTCTGGAGAGACACCCAGAAGGGGCCTGCGCAGACAACCAGCCCAACTCACAGCTCAGATGATGTGGTCTAGGAAGAGGCATGCAGCCTGGGCTGGCCTTGCACTAGACTCAACCTCCCAGAGTGCAGGGATGATAGAGGAGCCATAGCATCCAACATGTTCAGCTTTGGATTTTGAGAAGCATGACTCTTCACATCTCTTAGATTGCACTGGGGTTAGGTAATTGAGATGTAGAACACTGGGGACTCATGAGGACTATAAAATCAATTTGCACTTCTTGTACTGTCCCCATCCCCATGATGAGCGTTCCTTGAAAAAATTATAATTAAGTCAAATTCTGTGCTTGACAGTGATTGTAAGGGGGCTAGAAACCTCTCTATTTGAAGGGATCCCAGTGTGGACGCCTCCTGGAAGAAATCGGTCATAAAGTCCTGTCCTTTGTAACCAGTAGGGGCTGTGCCAACTGCATTTGCAGCACCCGCCGGTAGCTTTGGTGAGACTAGAAGATGATCTAAGCTCTCCTCCAGCAGGCCCATCTCAGACTGAATACCATGCTAGTACCCTGCCGCAGAGACACTGCGAATCCATCCGTGCTGCTTATTTGGTACCTATTGCTGAAGTCTCTAGGTATTTGTGCAAGAAACTGAAGACGGCACGAATTGGGAGCAGGTGAGCTGGCCTGATTACCACCACGAACAGAAAGAGCAATGCAAACACTTTCATACTCATAGAAGCACAGAGCAGAAAAAAGGACACAGGAAATTCAGCCTTTCCCGAACTCCCCGGCATCGTTGCTCTTGTTCTAGACCTTTAGTTTAGCTTATACCTTACAGAAGGATGTTTTCGACAAGGTTTTAGTAGAAGTAAGACATTAGCTTTTTTTTAAAAAAAAAAGATTTATTTTTATTTTAATTGGATGTGTGCGTTGAGTGCAGATGCCTGCTATGTTCAGAAGGTGTCAGACACCCTGGAACTGTTGGGAGCTGTCTGTCCCGAGTGTTGGGAACTGAAGTTGGGTCCTGTGCAGAAGCAGTAAGTGCTTTAAGCCCCTGACCTGCTTTCTCTCCAGCACCAAGACACTGACTTCTAAAGAAGCTCCCCTTGGCTCTTATAAGGAAGATGACTAGAGTTCCCGGTAGCAGGAATTAAGTAGTCCATTCTATCATTGCTGCATCTGTAAGGTGGCTCAGCAGGTAAGAGTGCCTGCTGCTTAGTCTGACACGGCTCGGTGGATATATGTACCCGTGGCCCAGCCTCACAACCAGAATCCGGTCCCCCAGGACCCACAAGGGAGGAGGAGAGAACCAACTTCAAGTTCTCCTCTGCCCTCCACATAGGCAACAAGGACCAAGCATCTCTCTCCCGTGAATTCACAATCATTAGCTTAGCGCTAGAACTCTTGCTCAGTAGGTAGGAAGTTCTGGATTAGATCCCCAGGCCAGCCAATTAGATGATTGACACATAAGTGAAATAAAAATTAATTCATGGATTAAGCATTCCCCAGTGGCTAGTCTAGGAACCTCCAGGTCCGAGGCTCTCCCTATGACCACCGTCCAATCTAGCCAGGCTGTCCCATATGTCAGGTGTGCCAGGGGAACTTACAGCCAAAATGCTGGGGCCCCTCTGGAGCTTGTTGTACGGGCTGTATTTCGGCTTCAGCGGTTTTCCTGCGACACGGTCTTTATGCCTTCGGCTGGAAATGTGCTGAAGGAAAGAGGTGCTGAGCATTAGCTGGCTCTGGGAAAGCTCTATTTCCTAGACGGCAATAGCTGGTTTCTCCATCCCCGCCTCAGGAGAGGACTTTCTTTCCATCCTGTCCCTCCAATGTTCTCTACAGTCTTATCAGAGTCACCCTGAGCTGCCACGGTCAGTCACCACCACGCCTGTCTTCCTTGACCAGATCTTGAGTGTTTAGGAGACAAGTGTCACATGCCATTGACCCTTGGCTAAGGATACACTGTTTGCTCTCGGTAACTTTGGTGCCCACTTAGCTGTCTCTAGTCACGGGGCTGGAAGCTGAGAGGTAGGCGTTCAGTTCAGATAGTCTCTTCTACGGAGCACTTACACATTGAGGATTGTTGCGTATTAAATGTAACAGCAAGCACACAGAGAACCATTGATAGATGAGGAGTCGTACACAGCCATGACCTAACATGCTCAGAACGTTTAATTTGGGCTGCCTTACCTGTTTGAGTTGAATCTCTGAGTTAACATGAACATCACAGATTTCACAATGAAATGTCTTGTTCTGGAGTCCTGAACCCTTGCTGCCATTTTGCATCTTTAATCTTGACCCAGGTCTCGGATAGGACTTAATTGGACCAGCTCCATTACGAGCCTCAACCATGGTCTTGTGTTTAGATCCTAAAAATAAAGACACATGTGCTTAGTAGCTCTTTAAGAACAAGAGGCAAGGCTGGAGATATTGTCCAGTTGGCAGAGTTTTTGCTTGGCATGTCTGAAGACCTGGGTCCCATGCCCAGCACTTAATTATCCTGGTGCGGTGGTTTATGCCTATAATACCAGTACTTGGAAGGAAGGTGGAGGCAGACGTTCTAGGTTATCATCTAAGTCCAAAGCTAGCCTGTGCTACACAGAGACCCTACCTAAATAAACAAATTAATAAACATGGATTAAAGGAAACCCTTTATTTTATTTTTCTTCCCTTCTTTTTTCTCCCATTATTTTTTTCTCTCTCCCCTCTTCTCTCTTTTCCCCTTTTCCCCAACTTTTTCTCTAATTTTCTTTGAGACAGGCTCTTACTATGTATCCCAGACTGGCCTGAACCCATCTTGTAGCCCATGCTAGCCTCAAACTTGTGATTCTCCTGCATTTTTTGTGCTAAAATTACAGGCATGCACACCACATCTAGACCAGGTACATGTTTTCTTCTCATTAATTTTAGTGACTGAGTAATATATTCTATCACACTGGGCTACTATAATTTATTCAGAATATTATTACCGATGAATTTTTATGCTGTTCCTTTTCTTTTTGTCTCATCAGTAAATAGCAGTGACCAGTCTACACAAACCTTTGACTATATTCCTGTCAACTTCATCAGAATGATTTTTGGTAAGTATTAGATGCTTTCTGATGAGATAAAGGACACGCTTCGTCTCCACACTACTTTTGCTTTGCACTTTTCAGTCACAGGATCACACTTTCCCGAATCACTCCTAAGTAAAGCGAGAGACACAGACAGAAGCGGAGGGGCGGGGAACACTTGGCATGTAAGCAACAGATGTTGCATTCTGGTGGGAAGAGCTGGCATGGGTTATCAACACTCTTTAGACCCCAAAGACGCAGCTAACCTGTGTTGTGTGCCTCCAGCTGTGACAGGGAGTTCACAGCCACTTTGCATAGCGAGCAATAGAGCAGTTTTTTGGCTTTTTCTTCTTCGGATTCAGCAGCAGACCCCGGAGCTCCGTTTGCGCTCTTGGAGGGAGAAGTGATGGCCACAGGAGGCAGAGGTGCGGTTCCGGATTTGAGGAGAAAGGCGCCTCCTTCAGAGCCTGAGGGCTGAGTGGAACTGGTGGCTTTTAACTTCCCTTTGTCTTCTAGGGAAGACAACACAGAGAGGTGTTATTAAAGTCTCCCATGCCATGCAGACCAGACTTAGAAACGGGAATTTAATTTCCATGTCAAGTAGAAAAACCAACACAGGTTCTTTTAAAGTTTAGCACAGATTTTAGCTTCTATAGCATGATCTGAACAAAACCTCCTCCCCTTAGCTTCCATATCAGACTGCCCCCAAATCCTGGTGATCTATGATGACTTGGGTCTCCCACTCTGGGTAGGTGATTTTCCTGGAATCCTTGAGTCATAAATCATGCTCTAGGGACGGCTTCGCTCTAACAAAATCAGCTTCTCTTCAGCATGATGAGAAAACAAGGCGGCAACCTGAGGTAAGTCATTAGCCCATGTTGGTTTCAGCTGACCTCTTAAGATTTAGTTACGGCTCGGGCATGAAGTTAAAATTTAACTTTTACCCCAGGTCAAAATTTTCCCTTTGTGTGCTTCGGTAGAGGGGAGGGAAGAAACACGGTTAACTGTGGTAACGATTGGTAAGTTTTCCCTGCTCCCTGACCGGCAATGCATTCTATCCAAAACATGGTGGAGCTGAGTTCCGTTCTTTAGGCTCATGAATGACTGCCCAACTGCCCAGCTGAATAAAAAGCTTTAAATAATCACATCACACCAAGGACGGTCACGACGTGAGTATTAGTCAAATAATTTAAAGACGTCTTGACTATTTTAGTCACTTGATTGCAGAAGGCCTCTTATCCTGAAGGGCCCTGAGCAGGCTGTGCGGGGTGGGGGGTGGGGTGCGGGGGAGTGGGGGAGTGTCATAGTGACACTACATAGTGAATGTAGGCATTGTTCAGTGACTCCCTAGGGAAGAAACCCTGGAGCCTACGAGGCAACAGCATACCCGTCCCATGTGTAACCCTAGTAGAGCCTGTACTCTTAGAACATGGCTAGAGATATGCTGACTGACTCGCATTCAGGAAGATTAGGTGAGGAAGACTACGTGGAAACACAGTTGCTAACTGTCCTAGGCATACAGCTGACGGGACCACCAGTTGTCTGTTTCGAGATTTCGTCACAAAACCCTGCATGTGACAAATCAAAGCTTTCAGAGTTTGCTACAATGAGGATTTACGGGTTTCCATCCCCCCCTCCATGTTGGGTCTACATCAAGATTAACATGGGAAGACGGAAAAAGCAAGAGTGCCCTAGAGAGGCCCCCGACCTGGGGAGCCTAGGTCTGTATCTTCGGGTTCACATTTTGTACTCCTTCTCAGACAGTACATTCAAACTTGAGGATGAGATGAAGTTTGATGAAAAAAGCCTGTGAGTTTTGCAAAAGGGACTTGCGTTTCCGGTGGAAGATGGTCGCTCCTGACTGCTAAGAGGGAGTCAAGATGGAGACGCAGGGCTGAGACTGGAAGGCCGTCATCTGCAAGCATCCCTAGGACTGAGGCTTGGAGCACTCAGATGACACAGCAGGCTTCCTGCGCCCAGCTCTTGGGATGGTGCCGCACTGCTGCGCACATGTTACCTCCTGCTCCGAGCATTTCATACGACTTTGACCCGAGAACCCAACTGGTCCCACTCACTCATTCTTCCTCACGTTACTATCTTAGGTTCCTGAGGTTAATGTTCCCCATGTACCTTTCTGTTCAGGTCAAACTTTGTGGCATACAAAGTATGACCAACCTTGTTCTCTCTTAACAAACTTATGGAATAGCTAAGGCTGGAAAGAAATTTTGTTTCTTATTCTCAAGGTAAGGAAAACTGGACTTCATGAACGAGGGCCAAGTTTCTCACACCTGATCTTCATGCGTTATACTAATCTTTCTGCAAAACGAGGAAGTGACTTAGTATATCACCATTAGTATTGCAGATGCATACAAATGCCTCCCTATATATGAACTAGCTATTGTCTTTTTTACAACAGTTTTAAGATTTTTTTTCCTTTTTTGAATTTAATTTTTTTTGAGAATTTCATACATGAGTATAGTATTTATATCATTTCCACCCTCCCTTTTTTCTTTATATTCACACACACACACACACACACACACACAGAAAGAGAGAGGGGAGGAGAAAGAGAGAGAGAGTAATACAGCATAAACACAGCCTGCCATTTATTTTTCTTAAGTGAAGCTACTGTACATAGTTTTCAATAATCATCTGCTTCAGGTTACAATGAGAAAATGTATGAAATATATATTTTTTCTTTTTATGCTTATTTCTTTAAGAAAAACTAACAATTCTGCTTTTAACTTCCTTTTTAAATTGCTAATTTATTCCCTAACAAATGCATGTTGACATCATGTTAATTGCTGACAAGGTGCGAGACACCAAAGAGAATAGCGAGTGAGCCAGGTATAGACCTGCAGAAAGTTACAGAGGAGCCAAGGGAATGAGCTAACCGGTCAGGGGTTCTAATTTATTGTAGAAACGTGGGAGAGGCATCGGAGCATACAGCAGAAATGGTTATTTCTGCTTGGGAAGGAAGGAGCAGTTTTCTTTTTCATTAAGGAAGTGGCGTTTTGGAATTTTGAAGGTCAGATTTAGAGAAGCACAGAACGAGGGTGAAAAGGGATGGAAAATGGACGACAGCTAGAAGCTACAGCATCAGGGCAGGGGGAGGGGTGAAAATATGTTGGGGGCTCAGCCTGGCTGCTGAGTACAAGACATCAGATGTTACAGGAAATATTCCCATAAAGGTCAACTGAGCCCGGAGCCAGAGACTCAAATCCACTGAAATACATACTGAGGACAGAAACCTCCCCATTGACAACAGATTGAAACGTATAGTAAATCTAACTTTGGTGTGATTTCAGATTTAGATAAATAATTGTTTTCCCTGAGACTGATTCCGTTAGAATCAATACTTTGGAACATAAGGAATTTTGACTTTGGAAATATAGACATGATTTCAACGTAGTCAGGGGATTCTGTTGTGAGACTGAAGCCTGCTGGTCAATAAAACAAACTCTAACATCAAGAAAACGATGGCTGCATTTACATATTTAAATCAGTGTGATCTTAAGAACACCAGGGCCGAATTTTATTGCTTCCCCTCCCAGTGGCCCTGATATCACAATCTACCATCTTATTTCTCTTTGCTAAGTGACATTTCTAAAACCTGAGTTTTAAAATGGATTTGAAGGTTTAATTAATGTATTGTTTACTTCTGTTTCCTTTAATAAAGATGTGTGTCATCTGGAACTTCGAGTTACGGAGAATTCCATTTTCAAGTATTCCCTGGCCTACTGTTAATTAGCAGGCTGTCTGACTGTCCTAATCACTCCCTGCCTGTGCACACACTCCTTGTAAGGTTTTATGCTGCGGGACTGGGACGCTATGGGACCTCTCACCCGCTTCCCAGAGCTCTAAACACTGAAAGACTCTTTGCTGGGGGACTGATTTCCTTTATATCCAAGTTGATGAACCACAGAAAGTCAGCCATCAATACTTGTCATCCGTATCTTCCACTCCAGAAACTTCACACAAATAAGTTCACCTTGTTCGAAGTTAATACTGCATTTCATAGAAGGTACCTTGGAGGACTCACGTACTAACACAGAAGGAAGGCTGTGCTAAGGAGTGGATCCAGGTAGATGTCAAACCTGTACATAGACGTTTCTTAATTAAAAAAAAAACTTACTATGTTTGCCTTACATTTTCATTTAGAACTCTGAGAACCCTACCAAAATTTTATTATTCTATTTGCAAACGTTACTCTTGAATTTGATTTCATCGGTGTGAAAATTGTTCATCAGGAGCGTTTATCACGAGCTATTGTGGGCCATGGCTCAGTTACAGCTTATAGCACTTGATAGTTCAGATATCAACCAATCTGAAAAATTATTCTCAGATGGAGTAACCCTGCCCGGCAAAGCTGGCAACGCCCCTGACTCTGGAAACTGTTGCTCTCATCTGTAATTTCCCTTGTGCAGTAACAGCTATGAAATTTCCCCATTACCACACATTTTCATATAATGTGTACATGGAATCTCATGAGTACATCTCAGTCTTATGGGCACACGGATTTGTGGATGGTCAGGGGGACGACTTCTCTCTGCACTATGTTCTCCACGTTACGCTGAGAAACTTAGAATCTGTTCTGTATCATTAGCCTGACTGACAGAGCAAGTTGGCCAGATGTGCGTCCTTCTGGACAGATCACAAACTTTCACAGATTTGTACTTATGAAATTGCAGGTGTCTGGCCTTGTACAACCTGAGTCTTCAGAGGATTTGTGTCTGTCCTTGTTTAATCTTAGCCCTTCAAGAAACCAAGAGCACCTAACTGAATAACCATGCCCATATATTATTAATCACACTTAAGAAATGTAAAGTAATGCCCTTATTTTCTGCCTTTTCCTTACACATCCCAATGGTTTAATTTTTCTCCCTTTGTAACCTGTAGCAGTCCCTTGAAAAGACGGTGGGCCCCTCCCGACAGCTGCAGCTGCAGTTAGCAACAGAGTAGCTGATAAGCTTAGCTAACGTTATCTTCAAAGAATGTCTGTGTCCCTGAGAATTTTCCCTGTAGTTTTTAATATTACTACCAAGTTGCTAATGGATACACACACACACACACACACACATATGGGAATTTGTTGTTTTTTTTTTTTTGAGACAGGGTTTCTCTGTGGCTTTGGAGCCTGTCCTGGAACTAGCTCTTGTAGACCAGGCTGGTCTCGAACTCACAAAGATCCACCTGCCTCTGCCTCCCGAGTGCTGGGATTAGNCACTTGGGAATTTGTTAAGGCAGAAGAAATAGATTGAGAAGAAATACGATGGGGAAGTAGTAGAAGAAAAAAGAATGTAAAGTAATTCGAACAAGAATGAATTAGAACAGAATACTGTAACAGAGAATTGGTTTTTAGAATGAGATGGAGACTTAGAGCGAAGAAATTATAAACAATTACGACAGAAGAATTAGGGTCGAGGCAGGAGAATAAAGAGAAATAAAAGGAGCACAGAATAGAAAGAATGTGTGCGAGAGGTTTTTTTCCTACAGACTTTAGTTCCTACGCTTACTGTGGCTTCTCTTTTCGAACCCTGAGTGAAAACCTTTTAAGGCAGGCCCTTGAAGCTTTTCAACATTTTTTTTTTTCTAACCAGGTTTCAATGATGGAGTAACATACATACCTATATATTAACAAATCTACATTCACTATAAAAAAAGAAAATAATGTCAGATGGCATTTAAAAAGTTAAAATCATCCATGAGTTCACCAAAAATTTGTATATCAATTTATTTTACACAAATTCTAACAAGGGAGAAACCATTGCTACCTACACTTTTATGTTTAGTCTGAGTTTCTTTTGCAAAATCTCTACAGACCATAAGGTGCACGTATTTGAACACATCTCTACATTTATGTAGGCAGATACAGAATGTCCCCGTCATCCCAGAAGGCTTGTTTGAACTCCTAATCAATCAAGAACTCCTAAAGGTAACCACTATTCTTGCCTCTATCAAATGATACAAGTAACTGTTTTAAACCTTCATATAAATGGAACCACACACGTGCATTTTCGAGCTATTACATGGAGAAGGTCTTTTTCTTGCTTTCCAAGTAATGTCCTGGTCTCTCCAAGCCTTTCTTTGTCAATGTGAAGATGGTACTTAAGTCTGAATTCAGAGCTAATTCTCGGAAACCCTCGCATTTCTCTCCGCATTGCATGGATCCACACAAGACCTATATGTTATGTTTCCTCCTCTCCAATCTGTGTTTCATCACAGGAGTCAGTTCCAAGCAGGAACTCGGAAAGAGAGAAAATGATTTTATCTTGCTGTCCTTTAGTAGCGACTCCGCATGTGGGCCACAGAGACAAATGTTAGTAGCCTCCCAAATCTTTATGTCATGCAAAAATCCACCAGATTATCTTCCTGTGCTTTTTCTACTTCCCAGTTAATTTCCCAAACTTAATGGATATGCCAATGAAATCCTCACGCTTCATAAGGGAAAAATTTTCTTGTGTTGTTGTTTTTAATGTCTTAATTTGTCAAGTCTGTTTGAATTAAAAGCCATTAGTAATTCTCCACCTCTGAGAAATAGTCAAGATTTTAAAGTCACAACAGGAGGAGGGTGGAAAGATACATAAAATATATAGCTTACGTCTTGCAAGACATGTATAGATACATACATATTTACAATAAAATAATTATGTGTATCATTTGGTAGGCCTGTAAATTAACATAATGAAATAACCATCCACCCATGTAACAATCATTTAATGAACACCTACATATAATCTATAATATATAAACTGCAAAGTTAGAAGAAAAAGGACCAAGACTTTGAACTCAGTGAAAACTGAGTATCTAGTTGTGTGTGCTGTTGGGGCTCGGGAAACAATGCTCCATGGTGGTTGGCATGCTAAGCATTTTGGAGTTTAATGATTAAAGGAAACTAGAAGATCTTAGAAGCCACATGGAAATTAGCTCTTCTCAACCTTCCATGCCACACTCGTCCCCCACAACACAGAAGAGGGCTCTCTCCAAAGGAATTTCCTTTTACAGATTCAACCAAGATTTATTCCAAAAGATGAAAAATTTATCTTTGCCTCCCTCCCTGGGAACTTCATCAGATAGGAAAGATTAACTCCCAGAGAAGAGACCAAGGTGAACCTCCGTGTTTAGGTGGAATTTCACCTGGCCTGCTGAGGGCAGTTTTGAGAGATCGCCAGGGAGACTGTCTCTGCCTAGTAGGAGGAATGGTGGTGACAGTGATGTTCTGCCCCCGAGTCTCCAGTAACCTGAGGCTGCCAACTATCCCAGAGGATTTTACCCTATGCCAATGACTCTTTTTAGGGACTCGTCTGTTTCTCCCGAGAACACCCTGCCATCCCTCTGAAGGTACTCACACTCACCCCGCCTCACCAGAAGAGGACATTTAAAGTTCAAATATCAGATCTGACTCTCTGAGGTATAGACTTTGGCCCTTGTGCATATTAAATAATTTACATGCCCCTTTCCCCTCTTGATCTGTCTATTGTCAGGTAACTGACAGGTCTGAAACAAAAATCCGATCAAGGATCAGATCACATCCAGTCTGGTAGAGCATGAGAGAAATTTAGGGTGAGTCTCGAATTGAGTTTGAGTGCTGAGAGGGGAAAGGTGATGAGATCCATGTTTGCAGATCACCGTGCTGACTCTGTAATAGCAATGGCCATTCCTTTGTGAGTTAGGCTGGGCAATGGTAAGTAGTAAGGTCGGTCGCAATGTTTTCTCATGGGGAGGGACCCAAAGAACAAGACCCAAAGAAGACACACTCCCTGGATAATTGAGACCCTTTCAACACACTGCCTTCTTGCTCACTGTCTCACTCTTCTTCCCTTTCTTCTTTGTAAAAAGCCCTCTGCAACTCTGAGCTGCCATCTCCTGAGAACTGGCTTTCAAGAGGTGAGTGGCCCAGCCCTGTGTCCACCATTACTATTGGAAAACAAACTGTGAAAGCACAGATATCAGGTAGGAGACCACTGCAGTTGTCCACAAGGTGGCCAAGGTCAGTAGTAGTTGGGAGGCCACTGCAGTCGTCCACAAGGTGGTCAAGGTTAGTAGTAGTAGGGAGACCACTGCAGTTGTCTGCAAGGTAGCCAAGGTTAGTAGTAGTTAGGAGGTCACTGAAGTTGTCTGCAAGGTAGCCAAGGTTAGTAGTAGAGAACTCCCGGTAGTTTCAGGGCATGTTTGTATTTAGAATCACTAAGACTTACTGATTATACATGAAATGTCCAAAGAAAGAAATCAGGGATATAGGAGGGTCTTTCTTTATTTCTGTTGCTTTTATTGGTTAAATACTCTGCCTGGCCTGTAAGATAGATCAGCCCTTAGGTGGACAGAGTAGACGGAACAGAAGTTCTGGGAGAAAAGGAAGGGGGAGAGCCGCCATGAAGCCACCAGGGTCAGACATGCTGAATGATTCCCGGTAACTCACCACCTCGTGGTGACATACAAACTTTTATAATGGGTTAGTTTTAGATGTGAGAGTTAGTCAAGAAAAGTCTAATGATAATGGGCCAGGCAGAATTTAAATGAATATAATTGTCGTGTGGTTATTTCGGGCATAAGCTAGCTGGCAGCTGGGAGCCAGGCACTGGGAAAATGGCCCCACTTCTCGGCGGTGGGACACAGCTGCCCCCTTTTACAACACAGGGATCTATGGCTTTGGTATGACCACTCAGTAAATGATAATGGTTCCATTTATGAAGAGGGCAGTGATGGTCTTTAGGTGGAGAACACAACCTTCTGTCTTATAGCTAAGAACACTTGGCAATTCCTTGTTGCATTCCCAGCTGACATTAATCTCCAGCAAGACTTAGATGATTGTTGAATTAACCCTCAGACATACAAAACAATTTCCTTTTCTTGTTGGTTTTAAGAATCAAGGAGGCCACGAAGGTGAGGTGAGGGCTTCGGAGGGGGGACAGTGAAATGGTGTTCACTGTGGAGTAGCTATTGGTGACTCACATCACAGGCCAGGGATTTCGCTGGGATACTGTGGGTTTCTAAAGCCATGCTATTTACTGCTAAGGACCGACAGAAAAAATGTCTAGTCCTAACAAGAAAACCACCACATCTGGGCTATCCCAAGCCAGTTCCCTAGGTTGCAAAAGAGTTATTTTAATAATAAACTTGGAGAAAGCAGTGTTATTTACATACTTACATATGGTGTTTATTGTTATCATTTTATTACTACTTTATGATTAAAGTTCCCTCTCCGAGACTCTGTCTCCCCTCCTACTTCCTCAACCCTCAGTTACCTTTCTGAGACCACGGAAGTTGATTTCGCTTTTCGTACTTAATGTTTTATTGGAGAGGATTGGGCACGGAGGAAGACAATGAAAGCATGCCTGGTCACTCCCCTTCCTTTCTCTAACAACAACACCTCCAGCGCCACGTCGCCATCATCTCAGAAAGCCCTGCCCGGTTACTACATAAGACTCATGGGACCAAGGAGTTTCGGTGTGAAGAATTCTCAGGCCATTTTCTTTTGTTTTATCTATTTTCTGAGCAGTAGTGAGAAATAAATGGGTGTCAATCAGAGAACTCTCTTCCCTGTACAGTCTGTGAGAAATGAAGCTAAAAAGCCTGGAGGGCTCCACACTAGACCGGGGCTTGGAGGGTTGGGGGCGGGGCGTTGTTGGACTGCCCCAAACCTGTATGGATGTAAATCGGTGCGTTGCCAAGGGGCTTCCTACGCCCTTGCTCATCTGTCTCAGCCTTACCTACACATTTACTACAGCACGAGGGGTGGAAACCACTAACTGATGACAGGTATTTTAAAGTTTAAAGTAGAATCCCATTAGGATAGGTAATGGATTTGCAAAAAAAAAGGAAAAGGAAAAAAGATCCTCCACATAAATACAGAAGCAGCAGACCTGGCACTTAGGATGCAAAGATGCAAAACAATATGTAATAAGAGATGCAGAGATGCCATTAAGACTGTCATCTCTAACATCTTTTTAAATTTTTTGTTTTGTATTGTGTATCGCTGCATACACAAAGCAAGTGCTCTTT
>JAQHUG010000038.1:8616856-8644132 GCA_028555095.1 Dicrostonyx torquatus | reverse complement strand
GCACCTCTCCCCCATTTACAACATTAAAACTGCTTTGAGATCCCATCTTCCATCTGTCAGAATGTGTAAGATCAACCCTACAAATGACAGCTCATACAGGCAAGGATATGGAATAAGATAAATAACTTATCCGATACTGGTGGGGATGTAAAACTGTGTGGCCACTATGGAAATCAATACGGTCGCGCCTCAGAAAGTTGGGAATTGGTCTGTCTCAAGATCTAGCAGTACTACTCTTGGGCATATGCCCAAGGGTCACACCCTCCTACCACAGAGACAACTGCTTAACCACATTCATCGTTGCCCTATGCATAACGGACGGAACTGGGAGCAACCTGGAAATTTCTCAAGAGAATGGCTGAAGGAAATGTGGCCCATTTACCCAATAGAGCATTACTCAGCTGTTAAAAAGAGAAATCCGAAAATTTACAGGTAAATGAATGAAACTAGAAAAACCGTCCCGAGAGAGGTAACCCAGACCCAGAAAGAAAAATGTGGTACGTATTTGCTTACAGGTGAATATTAGCTGTTAATTCAATGATAACCAAGCTACAATCCATTTGAACACAGAGGTTAGGTATAGAGTAAGGGATTGTGGATGGCACAGATAGAGCTCCCTGGGGAAGGGAAATGGTGTAGATAGTTATGGATGGATGTGGGGGTGGGGCTGGAATAAGGGGGCCAAGTAGAGGTGGAAGGGAGGAGGGAGACAAGGGAGGAAACATGAGGAGCAACAGTTAAAATTAAGGGGCATTTGAGGAGTCATACACAAAGGATCGCTAAGTAATGGGGGAGACAGAACTTCCACTGAACATTTCTTGTCACCACATGAAGCCTCTAGTGCTTGGAATGGTTTATACAAAATTGAGTTGTTGGCCAAAGGAATCCCATAGAACCCTAAACAACCTAAGCTTAGCGGGAGACTATAGGTTGCTCTCCACAAACTGACAGCAGAGCCCCACTGCTGAAGACCACGCCTACACAACTCACCGAACACAGAGAAGTTGAGCTGTTGCCGACACGGAACCATCATACCTACACACTAGTGTCTTTGGTACAGGAAGGTACTCTATGTGCTACCAAAGGAGAACCATACCCACCAATGCAGCCACAAACCCTTTATCTACAACGGTGTCCTGCCTGTACCCTAATGGTGGCGGAAAGTTTATGGGAAGAAACAACCAGTATCTGATTTGAGGGCCAAGCTGGAACCTACACCCAACTCTGCTTGGGTGACAAAGACCTTGAGACTAGACAACCTGAGGACCTACGGTAAAACCCAGAACTGCTGTTCTAAAAACAAAACAAAACAAGAAAACATAACACCATCATGACATCAGCTGTCATCGGAGAAGCTGCCACCTGCAGCAAATGGGATCAGATACAGGGACCAGCGAGAGACCTTGGGACGTTCGGCCCTAAAGGGAATGTCTTTATCAAATCCCCTGCCTCGGGAATCAGCAGAAAAGGAGGTGGGAAGAGTTTCCTCACATATGTGTTATGGCTTCCAGTTTAGTGTTTTTATGGAATTCCTGGGTGTGTGAATGAGTGGGTCTCTGTGTCTTGTGCCTTCTCTTGGGCTCTTTCTCTCTGTTTGTTTTGCCAAAGTGCTAGTTTTTGTTTTATCTTACATTTTACTCAATTATATTTTATTATTACTAAATAGAAACCTATTTGTTTGCTAGTGAGAGACAGACGGGGTGGATTTGGATGGAAGGAGAGATGGGAAGAAACTGGGAGGAGTAGAGGGACGGAAATCTGTAATCTGGATATTTTATGAGGGAAGATCCATTTTCAGAAAGAGAAAAAAGAATATAGATTAGTGGATGCAAATTAGTGAAATTTTCTATATATGGTCAAGAGCTCAATAAACAAGGCAAACAAATGGGAAAAGTATTATACGCAGGGAACATTTTATATGTCTTCATCTTTGTGGAAGCTTTCCCTGTCTTCAGTTTCCTACTGATACTCTAATCCTTTTATCAGCAAATGTCTGGTCTTCTGCTTCATCGCAGAATGGGGAGGCTTGGTTAAGGCTGTCCCTGATGTTAAAAGCTTTTCCCGTCGTGAGGAGAAAGGTGCCTGGTTCCACTTGGGTTCTTCTCTCTTCTATGACGTCAATCACTTCCCTTCTGTCGCTGAAGCCCTCAGAGATCCAGGTTCTAAGGGTTCTTCTCTGAACTGGCTCACCCCTGGCGCTTTTCACTTGTCTTCTCTTTGATGTGCGGAGGCCTTTCTGCTTCCTCTCTCCTATCCTATCCCACCCAAACCAGCGTTCCCTCTGCAGTCATTTCTTCTAGATTTTCTTCCCTTGACACCCACACACTTTCTTCCTTTGATGACTGTAGCTCCTCCCACAATCATTTCCCTATTCATTTTTACAATAACAGTCCTTTCTAGGTCGTTCCCTGGGGCCTGTTCTTCTGCTTGGCTTTAGCTAAGAGAAGGCATGCATTAGGGTTGGTCGCCTTACATTCCACCCTCTTCTTTGGTATTATAAATTTAATTAGCTTTAGAGACTTCGTCTACCAGACGAATTCTTAAATTCACTGGTCACTCCCTCCGCATGGTTCAAGACCCTTTCCTCATGTCTATGTCTAGATGTCTCATGGATATTCAAACTCAACATCACTGATGCTAAGTGGACTGAGCTGCCCCGCAGAGAAATCCTCCCAAGTACTTTTGTCGTCATTCCAGCTAAGCTGTCGTGTCAGCAAGGAGCCCTGTGTTCTTTCCCCATCTCGCTTCAATATTTAATTAACAAAGATTCACGATAGAATCTTTTCAGTATCTTCGCTATCAGCACGTTCAGCCTTTCATCTGGTTGACATTTCTCGAGCATCTACTACCTCTCACATCCTCTTCAACTCTTTCCGAATCTTAAAACAAACGTTTTTGATTTTTGCTGTTGAGTTTGAAGACTCACATCTCCCGCCCCCATTGCACTTTCGTGATCCCTCCCTCTTCACATAATTATTCTATTATCTCAGAATGATTTATTTGTACTCACAAATGGTCGAGAGAGAGCTTCTTGAATCCTGGAAACATCTTAACCTATCTCTGTGCCAAGCGTGCAGAAAAATATCCGTGGGCACTGGTTCTACTGAACTGCAGGATGCCTAATTCTAGATAGTGCTACAGGAATAGAAATCTTAAAACGTCAGTGCTCACTACTGAACTGTATTGAGTGAAGTAAATTACATAGAAAAAAAACAATATATTTCTTAGTTATGTAAAATACCTTTACCACTTATGAAAACAGCATGTGCTTTAATGTTTTTAAGGTTCATCTTATTAGTAAGGTTATTATCATTAATTATACGTATGCATGTGTTTGTCAGAAGCCAGAGGCATGGGATCTCCAGGAACTTGAGTTATAGATAGCTGTGAGCCACCTGACATGGATGCTGGGAAGAAGCCAGAGGCATGAGATCCACAGGGACTGGAGTTATAGGAAGTTGTGAGCCACCTGACATGGATGCTGGGAAGAAGCCAGAGGCATGAGATCCACAGGAACTGGAGTTATAGGAAGTTGTGAGCCACCTGACCGGGAGGCTGGAAACTGAACTCTGGTTCTCCAGAAGAGCAGCAAGTGTTTTTTAGCCCCTGAATCATCTCGCCAGCCCCCATATTTGCAACAGTTAATGTGTCCGTTCAAGTTGCAGCTTTTCACTTAACAATGGATCTCTTTGAGATACAGCAGGGCATTAGCGACAGGTTCAGTATTTTAATGTTTCATAAAATGAAACGAATCTGGATATTGCATTATTTTCTCTGCTAGCAATACCGCACAGCACAGAGATAAACAAGGCTGATAATTAACAGAGCTGTGAATACAGATGAAGGTCTGCCTGTAGGTACCCTGCCAGAAGACAGAAAGCACACGGGGAAAAAGCCAAAGACCAAGCCTCTGCAAGTAGGCTTGCCTCCTGTTTGCTATCAACTTCTTTTTCTCTTGTTCCTGCCTTTTTTTGGGTTGTCGTGATGGAACCTATGGCTTCTGCAGTCCTGGTAGGAACTAGTTCACTGGAAAAGCATACAAATCAAGAGACCACTATGAATTGGCATCAAAGCAGAGCAAACAAAAATCTGTTGTGCTCATGCAAGACAACTGATGGGTTCACTGATGGCGAGTTGGGGCTGCTGGCTTTTGACATGGAGATACATGGCAATACCCATTTTTTTCTGGTATCTTTGACCTTGTCCATACTAGATAAGAACTACCACTGACTCACACTCACGGGGACAGATCTCTGGTTGGACTTCCCACCTATGGAACTCTTTGTGCTCTGTTTGGAGGTTCATTAGAGATTCTTGTCTAGCAACTCTTCTTCAACGGCTGTTCTATGTTCCCTATATTAACTTATATCATGCTACTGTTATTTGCATTTTCAACCGTTATGGGACTGATATATTTATACAATAATATTCTGGAGAAATTCTAAGTACTAGGCACTGTACCATTACTTGATTTTCTATACCTTTTTGGGTATCACCATTGAAGGCCATTATAGAATAGGCTCTGTATCTTAGAGATTTTACCACACTCACACCTACATGAATTCCCCAAGCTTTATAGCTGGTGTTCCAGTCTGACTCAGCAGACTGGGATCTCCTAGTCACCCATTTAGACTTCTTAAAAACTGTCCTACTTAGTTTGGATCTATTTCAAGTGTCCCTGAAGTTCACTGGGCAGAGCTGGTGTAGACTGGTCTGTCTCATATCTAGCTGGCTAACTTTCTTGTTCTCCTGGCATAGTAGTGTAGACGGGTTTGTCTCACATCTAGCTGGCTAACTTGCTTGACTAGTCGGAGGACTTCCTGTTGGGAGACGCCTGGACTTCCTGTTGGGAGATGCCTGGTCTCAGTTCCACACTCGGGAAGGACCGTCAGATTGCCCCTGAACCTGGACCCTGGAAGCCCTTTCCCTGTGCAGCAGGTAAGGAAAGCAGGGCAGAGTACTTCACTCATCAGTCCAGAAATACCAAGCGGTCATGGAGAAATAGAGGAATTACAGCACTGGCTTGTAGAAGTCCCTGAGCACAAAACCATTCCACCAATCTGAAGTTGTCAGGCTCTTGATGTTTAAAACCACATTGCCACATCCTAGCTCAATTCCAGCAACCCTGTGTCTTTAAGCACGGCTGATCACTGTAATGCTTACTAGTTCCTAATTAACTATGCCTATGCCTAATTTTCCTATGGTGGCCTTTAGCCTAACCCTGACGGCAGGTAAACATTGTCTACGTTAATGTGCCTCTCTTGCTGAATCAGGCTTTGTAAATCCTTTATAAAAAAGTAAGAAAAGCCAGGCGGTGGAGGCACACGCCTTTAATCCTAGCACTCGGGAGGCAGAGGCAGGCGGATCTCTGTGAGTTTGAGACTGGTCTACAAGAGCTAGTTCCAGGACAGGCTCCAAAGCTACAGAGAAACCCTGTCTCGAAAAACCAAAAAAAAAAAAAAAAAAAAAAGTAAGAAAAAAATTCCACTTCTTTAAAGTTATTTAGGGCTCATAGAAGTGGGGTGACGAATTCTGTAAGCTCAAAATTGGCCCTGTGTTCTCCTGGCATCTGGAACCTCTGTGCCAGCATAAGGTTCTGACTTAGGCGGCTGCTCTCAATTCCATCTGAAACCTTGTCAGTCAGGTTCTGGTCTTCAGGTGTGGCCTCGCAGGGGGTTGGTTTGTGGCTCAGCAAAATGTCAGATATTGCCCTCCTTGCCTGACTGCAGGCTGTTGGCTCTCTTTGTCCCCTGTGACTCCGCTCCTTCTTCAGGAGCAAAAGCAGCCAGCCTCATGCTCAGATGACCGAACACTTCCATGCGGAAAGCTGGCGGCCCCAATTCGCCGTCAGTGAACTGGTGCGGATGTTCGTGAACTCATCCGTTTTCCCGAGTGAGCACAGAGAGAGAGAGATTGTTTGCTGGAGTCTGAATCTAATGAAACACTTTCTCCTGTTTTGTATAGTTTCCCAGCCATTTGACTTGTACAATAGAGAAATCATATTTCAACTTCTTCCGGCTGGAAAATTGCCCCTTTTCTGATTTGTCACTAAGAGATGTGAAACAGCTATTTTGGAGACACCTTTATTATTGAAAATAGAATAAGTAACTCACATCACTCAAACCGAGACCCTTAGGGAGTAGATACTCAAATTCTGGGAATAAGATTACAAAACGAATTTTCAAGATAGAACGAGGAACGGGGGAGGTCTTTTTATTTATTTTTATTTTGCTAAACGTATCGCCCTATTTCAGGGAACACAATTTTGGAGTCACAGAGCCCAGACAAAACTGTTTGAATCCAGGCTCACCTTTCTCCTCCCTAGCTACAAGCTCAGCCAAGGGGGAAGACTTTGATGATCTAGGCAGCAGGAGCTGCCACTGAGGAAGGAAAGGTCAGCCTGAGAGCTGTGGAGGACACTCTTTCTTCACCTAGTCAGAGCCAAAAAATGTCTGCTGGGAAACAAATTTATAGCCCCAGGCTGCCCCCGGCAGACAGGTACCTAGCCCACATGCTTTATAAACTTAACTAGGTACTGTCTGCTCTTAAGGAGACAGAGCTAGACACTCAGGCAGCACGAGGAGGCTAGGGAGCTCTAAGGATGCATTGTAAACGCCCATCACACTTTGCTAGTTTTCATCTGACTTTTGTTTCTGAATTCGGTCTGTGGCTTTATGAAGGTGTCAAAGCCAGCTTAATATTTAAGACCTAGAGATGCCGGGGAGAGTCGGCTGACCGTGGAGAGTCACTTTTAATTTAAAAGGCTGAGTCTCCAGAGGAGTTTGTTTTGGGCTGCTTCTGCCTGGTCTCAGGAATCGCTACAGTTCTGATCCCATGAATGATAGGCTCCGTCCGTGTCTCGGGACAATTTGAAGGTGGTGGAACTCTTTTTAAAAATGTGGGTCTGGGGGCCTGGCGGTGGTGGCGCATGCCTTTAATCCCAGCACTCGGGAGGCAGAGGCAGGCAGATCTTTGTGAGTTCGAGACCAGCCTGGTCTACAAGAGCTAGTTCCAGGACAGGCACCAATAACTACAGAGAAACCCTGTCTCAAAAACTCCAAAAAAAAAAAAAAAAAAGAAAAGAAAAGTAAAAAGTGAGTCTGGCTCTCTTTCTCGGTCCCTGGGTGGGTGGGGGGTTGCCTTCCAAGCTGATAACAGGACAGACACCTGTCCCTTCCTCTTTCAGTTAGCGTCCTTGCAATGATGCAGTGTTGCACTGGTGCACACTCCCAAGCTATCATGTATTGCCTTGCCACAGGCTCAAAAGTGACAGGGCCACATGATCGTGGATCAAAGCTTCCAAAACTAGGAGCCCCAGTCAACCTTCCCTTGTTATGAGTTGCTTGTTTCAGGACTGTGGTTAAACTTAGGTGAAGAGGACGCTGACCGTGATAGCGAGAACCAGATAGAGAGCTGAGCGTGTCTTTCCTGTCTGGTCTGTGTCTGTCGTGTAAAATCTTCATCAAGGCTTGCAAACACATCATGATGGCCTCATGCCAAATTAAACATGAGTTCTTAACCTGAGCTCTGTGGACCCCAACGTGCCTAAACTTCAATGTATATATGCTTGCCTAACAAACAGTTACCTTTACTTTCATTTATCTCTCACTAAAATGCAGCAGTTCCTTTGGTTCCAATGGACACGGGAGACTTAACAGTGCCTTTATCTTCGCCACCAAGGGGTATCCAATGTCTTAGGGGACATTAGCACTGGCACAGAATATCTGAACACTGTGCATCCCTATCGTCACTCTACATTCAGGGAGATGTTAGACCCATACTAGAGCACATCTGGAGCACCGCCACTCTATTTGTATGTCATAACAAACACTGGCAGATGAATTTGTGTCAAAGGGGTTTTGAAGCGTTAGTCTGACCACAGGCTTCAGTTAGCCATAAGGAGTCTACAAAGCACAGGACGGTCAGGTAGCATGGTTCTGGGTATTGTTTCATTCTGACTGTGTTTCTGTTCAGACTCATCCTTCTAGGTACTGTCTAAGGAATATTCTCTCTCTCTTTCTTTTTTTTTTAAGATTTATTCATTTATTATGTATACAATGTTCTGCCTGCATGTGTCCCTGCAGACAGAAGTTGGCACCAGATCTTATTACAGGTGGTTGTGAGCCACTATATGGTTGCTGGGAATTGAACTCAGGACCTCTGGAAGAGCAGTCAATGCTCTTAACCACTGAGCCATCTCTCTAGCCCTCTCTCTTTCTTTCTTGCCTATTCTTTCACTGTTTTAAATACTTAGCTGGGTAGTGGCCTACAAGGTGATTTCTGTGGTGTTCTGATCCTTTAATCACCAGTGCCTGCCATACTGCTGAATATTCGGTAGGTGATATACATACCTATATGTGCACACAGACATTCCATTTTGTATTATTTTAATTTAAAATATTCTCTACCTCTTAAATGTTTATCACTCATCATTTTCATGCTACTACTTTTATTTACTTTTAAGATGAACAACACAAACTGTTTAAATCATTTCCTTGGTCCTAATAGTCCTGTTCCCATTTTACAGTAACACAAATACCATGCACACCTTCATATTTTTCTCACTTTGTACCGAGAACGGTTTCCTTGTCATAGAACCCAGAGAAAAGGATTCACTGATCTAATGGAATGAACCTTCTTATGGCTCTGCATTGAGTCTACCGCTTCTGAAAAGATTCTCTCTACTTAATATCTATATTTTGTGTGTTGATATATTCACATGTGTGTGCCAGGTGTGTTGTGCATGTAGAGGTCAAAGATCAACATGAGGTGTCTTCCTCAGTTACGTCTCCACTTTATTGTACGAGGCAGGCTCTTTCACTAAAGCTGAGGCTGATTCTGTGAGACAGGCTGGCCAGCCCCAGAAATCTGCCTGTCTCTCTGCCTCTCAGGTGCTGGGATTACAAGCATGTGTCACTGTGCCTGGATCTCTATGTAGAGACTAGGGACCTGAACTCTGGTCCCAATGCTTTCTTGATAAGTATTTTCCCGACCTTCCTGGCATGGATTATCTCAGTTTTAAACCCCACAAGCACTCTGAGAAGAACAGCTGTATGAACAAGTTCTCCAAGCGTAGTTCCTCGAAAAATACTTTTGTGTGTATGTGTTATGTGTGTGTGTGTGTGTGTGTGTGAGGCATGTTCATCTATATGTATGTAGGCACATGTATGCAGAGCTCAGAGAACTGTGCCTCAACCGCACTCTCCCTGTGAAACAGGGCGTCTCACTGGCTGGCCACTGGACCTCTGGGACCCAACTGTCTCCACTGCCCTAGCACCAGGATCCAAGTAGAGCAGGGGGACCCACATTTTCCATGTAGGTTCTGGGGATCAAACTAATGTATTCGAGACAAGCACTTCATCAACTGAGCTGTCCCCCGGCCCCATAATTTTAACTAGATGTTTATCATCATATCTTCCAGAATAGCCAAGGAATTGGGTATAATTCTGGCTGGAAGGAAATCAACCATTTTCTCTAAGCTCAAAGCGCGTGACCATCAATCTCCATACCCGTGATTCTGCAGCTATAATTTCAACCCACTACAGATCAAAATGAAGCAGGTCAGAATTACATTGGCATTGGACATGTATAGCTCTTCGTTCATCCTCATTCTTTAAAGGCAGTAAAAATCCTTCCCTGTAGCATCTACACGGAATGCGTGTCATAAATACTCTGTGGTGACTTATTGGGTAACATATTAGGGAGGCTACATGTAGGTTCTGGGCAAACACGTTGCTGTTTTGTGTAATTAATTTGAACATCTGCAGATTTTAGTATACTTTGGGGGTCCTCGAATCAGTCCCTCATGAATGCTAAGGAAATGACTGCACGTGACGACATTGCAATATTGAGTAAAATCATTTGTTAAGAGAGAACTAGGGACAATCATGTGCTAGAAAAATGGTATTTCAACTTTCCTGTGGTTTTTGGTTTTTCAAGACAGGGTTTCTCAGTAGCTATGGAGCCAGTCCTGGAACTCTCTCTGTAGACCAGGCTGGGAACTCACAAAGATCCACCTGCCTCTGCCTCCTGAGTGCTGGGATTAAAGGTGTGCGCCATCACAGTCTGGTTGGTATCTTAACTTAATAGCCACTTTGCTGGTTAAGTTGGCAAAAATTATGCAATTCGGATAGAAATTCAAATATCTGAAAGCAAAATAAAAGCCTTTTGTGAGAAGGAATTCTAGTATTTATTTATGCTATTTCATAGTTAAAAGGAAATATGTGTACTTAGAGGTTAAGTATTAACAGCCCATAAGAAATACCCAAATAATCATATGCCAAGAAACTTCGTAAATAGTTGAGATTAAAAACACGAGCAGATAGCATTCTTACTTATTGACACAAATGCCATCTGGGACTTGCCAGAAGGGCATGCTTCTCATCTGGATTACCCATGTCCTCTAAACGTTTGCTCTCGATGGCCAGGATTGGCTCCATCCTGTGCAACTGCTCAGCATCTAACACCCAAACGTCTCTCTGAACAAATGCAACCGTGTTGGGCTGTCCCTGTGTTCAGCACCGCAGTCACACACAGAGTGTGGTCCAGCAACCTGGGCCTGGCCTCCTTTATGCTGACTGGAGAAGACACCAGCGCCAACGAGAGTCACGCTGCCTCACCCACCATCTACGGCAGGGACCAGGGCCCCTGCCATGACATTTTCCTTAATTGCATCCAGATGTGACCTCCACGCACAGACTAGGACACCGGGAGGGACAAGGCACTCAAGCCAGCAGGAGGATCAAATGCTTCTTCTGTTACATAAAATGGGAGGAAGACCAAAGGGGGCTCTTGCACATTTTAAATGTCTCGTGAGACATGGGGCTCATCCATGTCCTCCAGTCACAATGTCCTGGAGTGAAAACACACATGCATATAATGACTCTGAGCAATAAGCCCATCAAGGGAATGTGAGAACAGGTCACTGCTGAGTATCAGTACGGCAGGAAATGATGGCAGAGTCAGGGACAGGGCCTTGAATACCTGTGAACAAACGGTTGTTTTTCACGGCTACCATTTATTGAATGCCTGTTAGCTGGTGGGCACTGCACTGAGCGCCTAGCATTTTCCAGCTAATTAATCCTAGGAGGTAGGGACTAACACTCCCATTTTATAGAGAAGGAAATAGAAGGTCAGAGAGCACGACTCAGTCATAATTAGATGACGTCAATGAGAAGCAGACTAATGGGTTTAGTAGGCTCATATTGCTTTCACGGGGCTATAGATGCCAACCAGGTAAAGGGCACCCAGAACCGCACCTTGACTAACACATCATAATGAAAATCCACTGATAACTTCAAGTTTCACTACGTCGTCTTGGCTGGCCTCGAACTTGCCACAAAGAGGCCAAGCTGACCTCAGACTCACAGAGCTCTATCTGCCTCTGTCTCCCCACTGCTAGGATCAGAAGTACGTGGCACTGTGCTCAGCATAACTTGATTAAAACCAAAACAAAACAATGACAACAAACCACTCAGAAAGTAGGCTGGGGGAAGGAACAACACAACCTTTGAGATAAGAGAATTGAAGTAGTGTGCTACTTAGTAGCAAAATTCCCAAACGACCTCAAAAACAACAACATCAAACCCATACAGTCCCCAAAGCTTCTTCAAAGGCTCGCACGTCCATAGGACACTGGGTGATACACGGACCTTAAAAGCTGAAGACAGGCCTCTGAGTTTCCTCGCCCTTTCTCCAGGCCTCACTTTCCAGTATCCATCGGAAGGTTACAGCCCATAAGTAAGACAGTCTGCATAAAGCACTCGGCACAGCACAGGCACAGAGCGATCCCCGGCTGTATGTCAATCGTTACTGGCATTGGCTGTGTCTCACTCCGTTCTCCACTATGGCACAATACTGTGAGCTGAGCGCTTGATAAACACTCTACGTTTGCTTCTCTAACTCTGGAGACCGGGAAGTCTGGTGTTTCAGGAGGACCAGTTTCTATACGGCACTGCTCTCTGGTGACAGCCTTGGTGGTGTGCCAGTTGAAACTGAATTCACGGTGAGCTTCGGAGGGGACATTCAATTTAAAGCGTTCCACCTCTGGCTCCCACAGATCTCACAGCCTCACAGGCAAAATGCATTCAGCCCATGCCAATCGCTTCAAAGATCTTAGCTCATCCCAGACTCAAAAGTCCAAATCCCAAAGTCTTATCCAAATCAGACAAGAGCGACAGAAGGCACAGTTCATCCTTAGGTTAATTCCCTGTCGCTCTGAGTCTGTGGAATCTAAATGAGTTCTTTCCACAATGTAACAGTGGGGCAGGCCTGAACATGAGACATCATCGTTCCAGAAGGAGGAAAGGGACAAGAAGGAAGTTAGGCTTTGTTGACCCCAGCTGCAGCTCTCACAGGCTTGAAGCCTGGCTTTCCGTTTGTATTCTCTCGGGTCGACACAATGAACGATACAATTTGGCAATCTCGAGGCTGGCTCTAGTCCACTGCTCCACCAGCTACTGTCTAGTAGGAGCTCCCTGCGATGTCCCTGACCCCACGGTTCTTCTAGGCAAGTACACTGGTGGCTCTGCCCCTATAGGAAACCTCTACCAGGGTCCCTGTGAAGTCCACATCATCCTTAGGAGTCTCAGTATAGGAAACTATGTCCTCAATGCCCTTACCTTCCTTCCGCACAGATGCCAAATCAGCCCCACTGGACATCACCAAGACGGAGCCTGGTGCTCTCCAGATGCGGAGGATCAAGCCACATCTGGGCCTCCTTGAGCAAGCCTGGGGAAAAGAATCTACTTCTGAAAAATTTCAGGAAAAAAAATCGATTTTTGTGTGGCACTAGATAAAGTTATTAAAATTGGGTCCAGGGTTCTAAAAAAACTGTTCCATGTATGTATGTATGTATGTATGTATGTGCCTTACATGCAGAATATAAAACACTTATTGAGAAGCTCTATGTGAGCAGCCACGCTTGTCAGAAAAAATATGCCGCAACAAGCGAATTTTTTCCTGAAGCAAATAAGAGGAATGTCATTAAAATATGAATAATAACCTTCGTTGAAATCTCAAGGGCATTTGTGGTTCTACAAAATCATTCAGTGGACACAGAAGGCCTTTTCCGTTCCAGTGGCTTCTCAGTGCAGACATGTCGTGACTAAAAGGTTGTCGAGGAGATGGATACGAGTTGAAATAAAGGAGGGAGAGTTTGTAAAGGTGGGGAGCTTAATGAGGCACAGTCCCAGCTTATGGAGTGGGGACGTGGCTCACGACACGTCCCCGGTAAATCATAAGTTAACGGGTCGATCCTAAATCAGTCTCACTTTTTTCCTGGTTCTTTTTTTTTTTTTTTTAAGCAACCCCAGAGGGGCAGTTTTTAAAATCAGAAAGTGTGACAGGAAACCCCTGGCATTATTTGCCTGGAAGCTACTGCAAACAGTTTTCCAAGCTAGCTTCAAGTGGGGACAAATGTTTCCAGCGTCCTTGGCTTCGCCTGGCAGGTCGCTCCTGTCCTGAGCAAAGATGGAGGCGGTTTCATTTTTTGAAACTTTCCTTGAAAGCCTTCACGATCTACGAGCATTTCATAAGTATATGAGTTTTAGTATAATGGTCTGTTCTCTTCAGACAGATGGGGCTCATTTATGTTCTGCCTGGAACTTCAGGCTTAAGATGTTTGTCATAAACACACTTAATCTATTACTTTAGGAGGGTTACTAAATCTGGGCTTCCTGGAGCTGGATAGATGTATGGTAAATTTACGATGGCACTTGTCTACAAATGACAGGTACGGTCAAAGCAAGAGACTGCCATTGCCTTCTATTTAACAGCACAAGGTCCCGTTGCTGGATACAGGAGAAGGCACCCGGAGGAAGACCTTGTTGGCTAACAGATGGAATCTAGCAGCCGTCAGTGGAAATGAGAAGCTGTCTTTTGGAAAATTTGGCTCCATTTGTAACAACACATAGCAGCCACTAAACACACGGTGTGGGGGGGGATAAAAATGGTGAGTCTGAAGATGCTCTTTCAGGAAGCCATTGGGTATATACATGCAACTAACTGACAAATTACAATGAACTATGTAGGCGCTGATCCCAGCTCTCGGCTCACACCTGAGGAACGGCCGTCATGCAAAACCGTCACATGCTAACAACTGCAATGCGCTGCACCAAGGCGTCCTACCCTGACACCTCCATTGCCACCTCACCGTCTCCAGAGGTCGCCTGAGTGAAGCAAACAAAACAATCCCCATGTCCTCCCGGCCAGCACTTTCAATGGGATGATTTTTAATTCCGTTAGGAATGTGGACACCCGTTTGGAGGCAGGGCAAGGCTTGTGCCACACTGGCAGCGTCTTTTCTGAGCTTGGCCCCGACTCATTCAGCATCATCTGTCTCCAGGCAAGCAATGTCTGCAGCTGTCAAGCTGGAGCTCTAAGGACATTTGTCACGTGCCATTTACCTGAAGTGAATGCTTTTATTCAAATTTCTCCTTAAGTAAAAAGGGCATCGCTTCGGAAATAAAGCCCCTCCTATTACAGTTAAGCACTGCCGGTAATAGCCACACACGAATTTTAGGATTATCAATAAAGCCATGCATGACATTCCCTCTCACAGTCCCTGGGAGTACCTGACGGGTCAGTGGCCACTGAAGAGTACAGTGGGATCCTGCTCTCTGACTCTGGGAAACGGTTCTCTGGTGATCCCCTGCTTGATTCCCCTGGCACTCCTGTGTGTGTTCCTCTAAGTCAGAGAAATTTAGGAGCGATCGGGATCAAATGAGCGAGGAGCAAGGAGCCCGAGTTCCAGGTCGTTCCTGACTCTGCTGGGATTTGAGTCATGCAGGTTCACACTCAAGGGGCTCTACTCTTCCGGTTCTTCCCTGATGCCATAGTCTGGGGAGCAACTTGAAGGTGCTGGTGACTATGTGTTACTTGTTTTATATCACTCATTTCAAATTGTAAAATGCTCTGAGACTGAGAAGCCCTCAGAGGAGGAAAAAAAAAATCTTTCTATTCTCTGTCGTATGAATCTGACAGAGATACATACATGTACCGTATTATATACTACAGTAGGGAGGGAAAGCAACTGCATGGGAACCCAGCAGGCTGCACGACTGAAGAAAAAGGAGATATGGATTTTCGCCGTACTTGCTGAAATGTTTCCTGAAGGGACGACATGAAAACATTTACCTGCCTGCGTCTTGTAAACCAAGCATGTTCTAATGCTCCTGTCGTTGTATTTCACGCAGAACGTTCTGGGTCCTTTTGGCTTTGCTCTTAATTGCATTTGTAAATTTAGCTGAACGCTAGAAATCATTCCTCATGCTTCCCTTTGTTTAGAAGCCTGCTTACTCCCAAATCATATATACTTTAAACCAAGACTATCTTCTTCATTGTAGTACTTCATTCATTTTTTAAAGGCCTTATACAGAGCCTAGGATTTTGGAACATGGCTGATTGTGTTCATGATTTATTATTTATAAGAAATGAGGTTTCCTTGGAAGGCTCTGTGAATTTGAACCTCTTACAACTTCTGAAATGCTGAAAGAGCCTGCAGTGTGATGTGGGGCACATCTTCACAGGGATGGGCAGTGTCTCATGCCATCACGACACCTGAACTCCAGGGAGAGATTTGCGTGCAGTGTCTAACCTATCTGTTCCAGCTGTCTTCCTGAAGCTACCTAATGCTTGCTGTGTTCTGACCCTAATTCTCCCCAACTACTCCCTCCTCCCCCTCAGTATGTTTCCAATGCCCACTGAAGCATCATTAAAAGTTGGGGCAGATCCTGGGAGGCCAGAAAGTTATTTATCTGTATTTTACATTTAGTTCTACGTCAACTTCTAAGAACTGAGCGGGACAACTATTCTTACTCAACTTCCTTTAGCCTTTAAAAAAAATTATGCTGTTGAAATTTCCTATAAATGAGACACCTGCTTATTGTAGTTTAAACCTATTTTGTTTACTGACCTGAGAGAAAGACCCAGAGAGCTTGCCATGTCATCCTGACCTTTTTACATCTATTGGTTCTATTATAACAAATCTCTCTGTATCGCACAGACCTGAATTCAACAGGAGCCAAATTCTATCTCCAAATAAAACATAAAAGAGAGCAATGGTGACACCAACTGTCAAAGTTGCAGGTAGGAAGGCTCACCCAGCCCCTGCAAGATGAGAAGTACCATCTTAGAGCAGACCAAGTGTGCTCTGCGGCAGTATGAATGGGGGTCCTTGGGCCCCCAAGTTTCTCAGCAGAGACTCCAAATCGTCATCTCATGCGCACAGCACTCAATGAATCCTAGAAGCTGCCTCCCTCAACGCTGGGCTCTTTCTTTTCCTTCAAGATGTGCTGCCCTTAAACAACATTCTGCTCCTAAGCTGACACTAAAATATGAGACTAGACGCTGGGTTAGTAAATCCTGGGGATATAATAGTTGTCTATGTCGTTGGAAGCCTGCAGCTCAGACATCAGACGGCTGGCTTACTTCTCCTTCAGAACCCTAGGTATCTGAGATACTACTTAAAACAAGTTGGCAGGGACTCTTCATTCAGAACAACAACAAAATGCTGGAGAATTTCAGTCTCACGGGACTTGACAATCAAGAATGGGGTCCCTGTGACCGTCAGTTTCAGCTGACTCTTTAGAGACAATGTCGTCTGCTGAAGCATTTCCGCCAGCTACTACCGTAAGTCTCCATCTCGCTTCCTAGTCTCTCTCACCCCATTCTACCCAGGCCATTTACAAAGGACTGGGATGATTTTTATTCCATTTTACTTATTGTTTTTGTCATCTGCTTTTCCCAAACAGTATTTTAAGTGAATGAGAGACACAGATAATGGTAAAGCCGTGGGAGCAGTTCAAGGGCTCAGAATGAGCTGGTTAGCAGTTCACCGTCGGCTATGCTACTTAGAAAAGATTCTCTAGTTGGCCAAAGTTTCTAGTTTTCTCATTTGGAACTTGTATAAAACACAAAGGAATTCCTGCTTAGAAATGAATTTTGCCTGAAGGGGAAGAACATACATTTAACAGGTACAGCTCAATTATTTTCAAATACTGCCCCCAAGTGATGTCGGTATTTCGTTAGCGCTCATAGAAATAATATATTCCACTTAGATGAATACTTATGCAAACCACGACTAATCTAATCAGTGCGTTCACAAATATATAGATTCTGAGTGGATGTCATGGAAAACGGGTGCTCCCAAACACAGACATTTTCCTTACTGCTGGCACAAATCTGGAGAGTTTCACAGTGACAGCTACAGGCTGAGAGACTCCAGGTACTGCGGCAGGGGCATGCAGTCCTCTAACACTGTGGGATGAAAGACCACCTCACACACATTTTAGAGATGATGTCATTGTGATTTCTGCTTTCATCTCTCCACTCTCATCCCCCAGGGTTTCTCCTGAACCTCAGCTTTCTTTCTTTGTGTAGATCACTGGCAACCTTAACTCTAGATTGTTCGAATAGCTCACCAGGCAAACCATGGCCTGGGAGGTCTCTCTGTTTCATGAACGTAAGTCCTTGGTGAATGCTAGCATTCACATGTTGGAAGAAAAACCCTGAATTGGTAAAACTTATTTCAACAGTCTTCACTGGGCACCCTAGAGGCCCAAGCGAGGCTACGATTATCAGCTGGTCTCTCTCATTTGCATCTTCTAGGTCCACACTGCTCTGTCCTTGATTCGATCCCCTCTACCCTTTGACTCTTTCCACTTCACGGTCTGCTACTGCCCGTAGAGGAAACACAATTCCCAAGTGGTTACGAGGCTTAAGCAAAAACACTGGGCATATTTGGTTGCGATGCTGGAGTATTTATGGAGCCCACTGGCTCTTTGATTAGCTCATGCCACAAAGTAAACAGAGGGAATAGGGTGACATTAACCTCCATGATTTTATCCTTTTACTTGTAAGTTCTGCTGGAGGTAGAGACCACAAGTCAGGTAATAAAACCTTTGGCAGAGGATTGCCTCATCAAGGCAACAAGATTCTTTGGGAAATGAAAGCTGGCAGGAAGTCAGGGGACGATGGATTCTGCTCTCCCAAACACAGAGCAACCGCTAGCAGAGAGCTGTCTTGAGGTTGGCCTCACGGTGAGCTGTGACACCGACTGCGAAATTGCGTAGTTTGGTTACCTACACTAATAACTGCTTTAGACATAGGTTAAATATTATATTTATACTTATAAATATATATTTATATTTATCTATACAGGGGTTTTGTTCTTTACAAGGTTAGAAGTACTATGTAAAAATCCAGAATTTATCACGTTTCCTTGATAAGATCATTTGGTGACCCTAATATATATAAATATATTATATATTTATATATATAATATATAAAATATATATTTATAATATATAATATATAAAGCAGAAAAAAATTGTTATTATTAATACCAAGTTTGGTAGCTTAAGTCTAGGCTTCCATGCTCTTGGAGCCAGCATCTACGGGACATAGTTTTCTTATTTGAAGAGGCTTTCTGAACTCGCCTCTCACAGTAATGGATTTGCTCATTTCCCACGGCCCCGGGAAGTCATTGGTAAGCATTCTTCAACTTCCTCCTCAAGTGCTACGGGGATTTTGATGATCAGGAGAGAACCTGAAGTGTGTGTTTCCCACACCATAGAAGTCCCTAATGCCGGAGTCAAACATAAAGAAAGGGACACGTCCTTTAGTGTCCTTTAGCAGACTCTGTGCCACAGCTAGCCACTAAAACAGGATGATAAATCCATTCTGGGTCCCAGGGGCAGCTGTGAGAGGGGAACCTATCAACATCCAATTTCATGGTAGCCACACTGAGAAGGAGAGAACTTTGTTTCCCAGTAAAAGAACTCACCCAGGTATTACAGGTTCTGTATTAAAGAATTTTCAACAGGATATTTCTAATTATATATTAAGACTTTCTGTTAAGCAATTCATGACATTGTAAATAATTCCTTTAAATTATTTGGATCGATTTGTAATTCAGAGGAAAGCTTCCCAGTGGTGTGAGGAAGTCAGAATCTGTTACTTCTAAGTGCAGTTTCATACCCACTAATGTTCTCTCTGTAAATGTCACCCCAACTCTTCACTAAGATTAGATTTTTTAAAAAATCTATTATGAACAATCTTAAGAATCTCTTATCCAAAAAAGCCTGTAACACAAACCACACATAGCAGGAACAGAAAGAGGTAATACCACGGTTCTATAACCATTACTTGATTTTTGTCTGAACATGTGACCAGCAGTCTTTGGTTATTTTGATACATATATACTTATATACACAGACATATATTTAAAGGCATATATTTTACAACACGGAATGGTGACATATCAAATGTTTACATTCTGTGCTAACACATATCCCTTCTTGCGAAGGAAACATATCATATTACAGAAATAAATCATGGAGAGTAACATGCAACATCCAAGGGGGGCGGTGGGAGGAAAATGGGGTTGGGGAGGGTGGGAGGGGCGGGAGGAGGAACACAACAATGCCAAAGAACAAAAAGTGTCATTGACCTGATTTGTCAGAGCTGTCGCCTGTGATTGGCCTGACGGAGCAGCTGGGATTAGCCTTTGCGCTGTCCTTGGAAGAAACCATTTTGGGTTTATTTTTCGTTGCCTCTAGTGCTTTGACCTTCTTGGCATGTTTACTTCCTTTGTAGTGGGCCTCGGCCTGGCTCTACAAAGGAGAACAAATCAGGCTCATTTTTTTGCTACTTACAAACACCACGATGGATGAGCATGCAGGAAAAAATACAGTCAAAAATACAGTCTTAGGCGCCACAGACATTTACGAGTCAGTGATGACTACATCTCCGGCATTTATCTACGAGGTTTCAACACCGCAAACCTTGCTCCATAATGGAGACCTCGAGTCTTTGAGAACCTACAAGTTCTGTGAGTGGACCACAGGATCAGGACATGAGATTGGTCAGCAGGGCCCTCCCACCTCTGCTCATGCCAGGGGGACGGGGGGATTGCTTTCTCAAGATCTGGCTGGCAGCATTTGCACGGAGTACCCTATTCACACCCGCAGCCATGGACTTCCTCAACCACTGTTCCTTAGCTAAAAGCCTGTCTGCTCTGCGCCTGGTTCCCGGGGGTCTCTGCTCTGAGAGCGACTAGAGCGACAGAGCCGCATGTAAACAGATGGTGCTGGATGAAGATGGCACTACGTTTTGGAGATCTCTACATGCACTTAGTATGCCATCTTGGACGGTTCCAGTGCCAATTACAGCTCATGCCACAAGGGAGGTAAGGACGATCCTTGATCTCAGATGTGATTGATTCTCACTTCAAAGCTCTCGTACATAAAACATATGTAACACTGTGACTTCAATACTAGATCAGAGGAAGGAGAAAGTGAGACAAGAGACCACACCAAATTACAATAAACCTAGAAGACAGTTAGTAATTTACCGACACTTGAAAAGTTACCTTCCGTCTAAACAGGGTCATTTGGCATCTTGTTTACTGTACACATGAAAAAAAAATAACTAAATTCATTTGAATTTCATTCTGCAGACTGGAAAATAAAAATATGTGTATAGGAAAAATAAGACAAGACATAGTGAGCATAATGGCTTAGTTATAAAGTGACATACAGGAGAAATTTTATGTATACAAGATGGGGCTTTATTAGATTTTTTTTTTTTAGCTAATAATTTCTCTTAAAACAGTTTCCGTTAGAACCCACGTGTGTCTAAAGATGCTCAAGGCGAGCATGAAGTGACAGATGGAATGCAGAGCCACTCATGAAGTGGGCAAACTCAGCAAAGCATGTTACGGGGGATGCAGAAGCAAACCAAAGGGAACGGCGAGGAGCAGTCTTGATGGAGACTTCCTAAGACGGGCGGCTTTGGACTGAAGATTTGGAGGAAGGGTTACACATGAATTGGTAGAGACAAGCGCATCGGTGGGAGAATTTTAGCCAAGGGAAAGCATTGGCGCTGGAAAGCCAGAGGTGTGGCTACAGTTGGGGGGGGGTTATTACATGGGCCATTTGGTAGACCATCTACACCGGGAGGCCAATGAGAGCCAGGTGTGCTGTCCTGTGGAGCAGGATATCACAGAGATACAATTCCCCAGCAAATGCAAAATAGATCTCATGTGAGGAGGATTTCTACAACAGCTATTTATTAGATCTGTTGACTGCGCATGAGCAAGGGACGATATGCAAGGAAGCACGGAGAATACGGACTCATCTGGGGGAGCAGAATCATGAGTGAGGAATGCGACTATAACAAAACTCTTCCGATCATAGCGACAGCCCAAGTTCCTGGAAACACTAGTCGTTATGAGTCCCGTACTCCTTTCCTTAAGTGCAGCCAACCAGTTTCCTGGTCATGACTCAGAGTAGAGTGTTCTTTCAAAATGCCACACTTGGCCTATGCCACCTCAAGCTGTGGGGTGTGTGTGTGTGTGTGTGTGTGTGTGTGTGTGTGTGTGTGTGTGCGCTCGCGTGTATGTACAGGAATGTTTCCCTGACTTCCTGGCTTGTTTTGCTCCAACTCAAACAGAGCACACGCAACTCCACTATCTTCAGCACACTTGTTTCTGTGGAGCTGGAGATGGGGACATCGCTTCAATGTCCCATCACTTGTTGGCACCATGGGGGAAAAGCCTACTTCTGCTGAATGCGGAAATGATGAGATGGAGGTAAGCGTTCTTGCTGAGCGTGACAGCGTCCGAATATGAAGAAACCATGCGACAAGAGGAACATCCTGTCTGTATATTTGGTGTCCCACTGAAGTGGGAACTGAGTGGTTTTCAGAGCTCTTTGACATTGCTGGTTTTTATTTTTTTTTTTCCATGTGGGCTAGGAAATGAATGTGAGGCATAGACTGCGTTTGTCGAAGTGTAATCTAAGGGAGGATTTGTTTTGCATTACAATAGAAAACACTGGTGACTTCCGGTGTGTATGACCTTGGTCACCCAGGGCCTGTGCTAACGGGGTACCGCTTTTCTCACCACGCGCTCCCACAGTTACGCTTTTCGCTCTTCACCGACTTAGCACTGCTCTTGCTTAGCATGATCAGAGGTTTCTCATCGTGTTTGCCTATCTGAAAAGTAAAATTCCAAGGAAAAAGGATAAAGCATTTTTAGACTTTCGCTTATTAGCCAAGAAAGGTGAAATCAAGTGGAGCTGGGTAGTTTTGGCTGCCAACTTGATACAGTTCAGAGTTATCTTCTGAGGGAGTCTCAACTGGGGGATTGCCTTGATCCGATGGGCCTGTAAGCAAATCTATGGAGCTTTTTTTGTTTGTTTGTTTGTTTGTTTTTTTTGGTTTTTCGAGACAGGGTTTCTCTGTGGCTTTGGAGCCTGCGCTGGAACTAGCTCTTGTAGACCAACCAGGCTGGTCTCGAACTCACAAAGATCCGCCTGCCTCTGCCTCCCGAGTGCTGGGATTAAAGGCATGCGCCACCACCGCCCGGCTGGAGCATCTTCTTGACTGATCATTGACGTAGGGGGCCCAGTCCTTTGTGGGCAGTACCATCCCTAGGCAGGAGCGCTACACTGTATAGTAAAGATAGCTGGACGGAAGGAGGGAGCCAGCAGGCAGAGTTCCTGACTGATTCCCGCTTTAGATCCCGCCCTGACGTCCCTCAGTCTTGGATCAGGACTCAAGAGTGCAATCTGAAAGAATTCCTTTTTTCCCCTCTCTAAGGTGCTCTCGGTCACAGTGTTCACCACGGCCACGGAAGGCACTCTGAAACATCAGCCACAGAGTAGGAGAACAAATGAACATGATAACCGGATAACGGAAGTGACAGCAACGACGCATGTTTCTGAGCACTGTTCCGGGGTGTGTGCACAGTGCGGGGAGTACCTCACGTGATCCTCGTGGGAGCCTGTGCGGGGCTGAATTATCAGCCAGTGCCTGTTAAGGAACTAAATATACCAGAGGCAGATAACTCATCCATAGTCCCAGAGGGTGTCGAGGAAGGCGAAGACCTTGGATGTGTATCTCCATTTAATTATATACCCGCACATATCTCTGTGTGCCTACACTGCGTCTACGTTATAATTTTGTCAGCACTGAAGAGTTACAAGACAGTACACTGCTTTAAACAACACAGGAAGGGATGAGACCTTAACACCGCTGAAATTCCGATGAGTAGGAATAGCTACCTAATTCTGGAGGAAGGTAACACATTAGGCCCAATCCTTTTAATAAATAGCTAAGAGAGTTTTGAAGTCCTACTTTTTAGTTATATACGAATTTCTACAAGGCAGTAGAATAACGCCCCTCCCCCTTTTTAAATTTAAATTAGAGAGTCTCACGTAGCCAAGGCTAGTCTCCGACTCACTACGCAGCCTCAGCCATGACTGGCCTTGAGCTCCTGACTCCCCTGCCTCTACTTCCCAAGTGCTCGGATTACAGGCGCGCAGCACCAAGCAAGGTCCCAAGGAGACTTTCTCAAGGCCTCATCTCTTCAAGTGGACTGAGCAGTTTAGGGTTATTTAGTGCTCTTTGGCTCAAGAACACGATTCTCTAAATATAACTTCCAAGTTCAAGATGAACGGAGTGTGATTTCCTCATTACTATTTCCTGGCACCAGGGCAGAGAGTCAACAGCGTCAGTTAGCACTCGAGATACAGATCCAGCTAAGTGATACCTCGCTGCATGTCAAGATCGAAAGGATCCTCCACAATGTGACCCACTTTCCCTCTGGGTTTGGGGAGTAGGGAAGCAGGCTTTGAGGGTCCTCTGCTCCCATTGACGAGTGCTTGGGGCAAGTGAAGTGGCCGATTTCGCAACAGGGAGGGTGGCAGGCACCCCTCCCTCTTACTTGGCACGCTTTGGTTTCCCTCTGGCCTTCTTGGTTTGTGGCAATTTCTATCCTCGGTGCTTTATCTGAGGCCGTGTCAACAGCTTCTGCCTCCCGGGCACATCTTCAAGTGAAAGCGAGACGGCGAGACGCTGTTAAATTGCGACAACACTGCCCCTGCTTCATTAGCAAGGAGGCACCTGCATGGAGGAGTGAAAAGAGGCAAGGACGAGAGCCAGAAAACTCGGGGCACCGGGTGACACCACAATCAGAGTCAGTCAACAATGGACTTGCTTGGCCAGGCTGACTGGCATTGTAGCCCGGTGACTGATGGGCAGGAGAGGGCTGTCTGGTGCAAATGACTTCAAAAGAGCTGCTGTAATCCCATGGGGCAGCGAGCCATGCTTGGGGATGTGGCTTGGCACCAAGGCACATGCTTTGTTGCCCGGGGCCCTGGGTTTGAGCCTAAGCACTGGAAAAGGAGGAGGAAGAAGGAAGTCCTGATGAAGAACTGGCGGATAGAAAGAGTTGCTGGAATGACCATCCTGACCTCCACCTAGGAACTGATGGGAATCTAGGCTCATATTTTAGGGGCCACTTCTGTCGCTCCCAGAACACCCACCATCCACTGGTAAGATAGCGTTCACAAGAAATGACACTCAGGGATGCATTTTCTTCCAGCAATTCTCTTTGGTTCTAGGTCCCTTTGATTTCCCAAATCCTCAACATTTCTTAGCACCTCACTGGCCCAAATAAGAAAAGATCATGAATTAGACAAGGTTTTAATTAAAAACTATAAATGCAATGAAGTGTTCCCAGTGAGACATTTTAAAAGCTTTTGGACTCTCATCTCTGGGTTTCACCTGAGTTGGAATTCCTGCCTCAAGGATGGGTCTTCAGTCTCCTGTCATGACGTCACATTGTGTTCAGTGTGGAAGGGAAGGCAAACTCGCGGCCTGGGAAGAGAGTACCCAGCTCCAGCTCTTTTTTTTTTTTTTTTTGGTTTTTTAAGACAGGGTTTCTCTGTGGCTTTGAAGCCTGTCCTGGAACTAGCTCTTGTAGACCAGGCTGGTCTTGAACTCACAAAGATCCGCCTGTCTCTGCCTCCCGAGTGCTGGGATGAGAGGCGTGCGCCACCACGGCCTGGCGTGCCCAGCTCTTTACGTACAGAACTGATCTTTTTGTGGTTTAAAAAACTAAGTAAAGCTGTTTCCTTGATTAATGAAAATATCTAATCTGAACGACAGCATCGCTTTCTCCGCTACCGTAGGAGTCCATGTGTGCAGCAATGTCACACGGGAGGCAGCAATGGTTAGTTAACGTCAGACAAGACAGCGGTGTTCAGCGTGGTACGGCTGTAGAGAGTGGTCAGTTAACTTCAAACAAACAACCACAAATTCAAAACAAAGCACCCACATGATTTACTTAAAATCCTAAGTAAAACAAATGTCCGGCAAACCATCATAAATAGGCTAATAAATTTGATTGTTCTAGAGACAATATGTCACACGCCACCCATTGGACAGTGTGACACTGGGAAAGTGAAAGACCACACCGCCCCTTCGCTTTACCACACATACTGAAGATCAGTAGGTGAAGAAAAGATACACACAGACAGACAGACACAGACACACAAATCACAACCCAAAATACAGGGTAAAATAATAACCCAACGCAAGAGGATGAAAAACAGCTGGGACAGAGTGTCTAGGAACTGCAGGAGTCAGAGAACAGAAAAAAAAAATCTCGGGGGCTGGAGAGATGGCTCAGCTGTTAAGAGCACTAGCTGCTCTTCCAGAGGTCCTGAGTTCAATTCCCAGCACTCGCATGGTGACTCACAATTATCTGTGATAAGATCTGGTGCCCTCTTCTGGCCTGCAGGCAGAACACTGTAAACATAAGAAATAAATAAATCTTTAAAAAAAAATCTCTTCAGATTGTAGGGGATCATGAAAGCGTCTCAAAAGAGGACACTGAGGTTGGGCTCAGTTTCTAGGGCGGACTCTGAGGTGGCGGTGCACAGAAGGGGTCACTTTGGGGCAAAGAGAGCAGCCTGTGCTGGACGGCCTGTTCTTTGAACTCTAGTGTTTCCTGGCATATGTGCTCTTAGCTTCTCTAGAACACACTGGCACAGAGAAAACAACAGGGGAATGTTGCTGAGCTGGGCTACCTTCAAAACCACGTCCCTTGTAAAATGGGAGCCACTACAGAGCCTTTTGACTGCCCGGGAAATGCACAGCCAATGCTCTATTAATGAGCGTTTTCGAAAGAAAGTGACCGTGACGTTAGATGTTGCTTTTACATTACAGATTTTATCCTGTGTGCCAAGCTATAATCCTGTATCATTGCTAAACCACAATGATAATTATTTGTGATAAAATCCTGACAGTTTGAAATCTACCAAACGCATTAAGAAACAAATTAAAAATTACCAAATCGAAGCTAATTACTCGAGTCTTTTCCTTATCACAAAGTTAAATTTCTTGTCATACTATTTACCAATAAAAATATTTTTTGGATGTACTTTTGCATTGACAAGATTTGATATTTCCAGAGAGAGGGGGTCACAATATAAGAAACCCTGAGAGACCCCCAAGAGGAAGGCTGACTCAACCCAAAGATCGCTAGTAAACCTTCCTTCTGACGTTGGCCATGCTGTAGCCTGTAGTATCATCAATGACCTACGACTGACTGGCTTTGGTATGGACCCCATTCAGTCCTCAATGACTGGGACTCTGTTGGAAACGAAACGTCCAGACAAAATTATGACCATTTTGAACTTTTCAATTTAAAAGAGACTCAATGTCTTTGCTCATGTCTGAGATCTACCTAGGTGAGAAACAAGTCTGGTCTCTAAGTCTGCCCAGTGCCTTGACACCGACTCACTCCAGGGGGCGCCACCCCCATACAGTTTATCACGGATGCCACTCTCCATGCTACGGATAACAAGTGGGCCAGCTTCTGCGCATGGCATTCTACGCATGTGGCTGTCGAGTGTAGAGAACAAGTGGGCCAGCTTCTGCGCATGGCATTCTACGCATGTGGCTGTCGAGTGTAGAGAACGCCCCGCGACTCCAAATCTCTCTGCATCACTAAAGGGAGAAGCAGTGGCTCTCCAGGAGGAACATGATGTGCACTCTAGACTGTTAATTCTCTTTGGGCCCAATTTAAATTCCATCAAATACTAGAGACAGAAGTAGGGTTCTCGGGTCACAGCTGCTTCAGAGTGCCACTGTTTGATACCGTGGCTATACACAGATGTCATTCCCTTTATGCGTTCCAACAGGGGCAAATTCACCCATTTCTTAAAAATGCTGAGATCTTTAGAGCACTTCAAAGTAATTCTTTCCCCAATAGATCCTATTCGTCCCTTGAGAACCTTGCTGCCCGTGCTTCTGCTGGGTTCCGCACGGTGTGCACATGAGGTGACGTCAGCGACAGGCTGGAGGTGACGTCAGCGAAAGGCTGGAGGTGATGTGTTAGAAGGACATAGCAGCCTGAGTGCGTCCTCAGCTGGACTGTGGGGACGGGTCGAGGGTGTTCTTAAAAAAAGAAGTCCGGGCCGGGCG
>JAQHUG010000038.1:8600485-8614576 GCA_028555095.1 Dicrostonyx torquatus | reverse complement strand
TTGTAGACCAGGCTGGTCTCGAACTCACAGAGATCCGCCTGCCTCTGCCTCCCGAGTGCTGGGATTAAAGGCATGCGCCACCACCGCCCGGCTGGAGCATCTTCTTGACTGATCATTGACGTAGGGGGCCCAGTCCTTTGTGGGCAGTACCATCCCTAGGCAGGAGCGCTACACTGTATAGTAAAGATAGCTGGACGGAAGGAGGGAGCCAGCAGGCAGAGTTCCTGACTGATTCCCGCTTTAGATCCCGCCCTGACGTCCCTCAGTCTTGGATCAGGACTCAAGAGTGCAATCTGAAAGAATTCCTTTTTTCCCCTCTCTAAGGTGCTCTCGGTCACAGTGTTCACCACGGCCACGGAAGGCACTCTGAAACATCAGCCACAGAGTAGGAGAACAAATGAACATGATAACCGGATAACGGAAGTGACAGCAACGACGCATGTTTCTGAGCACTGTTCCGGGGTGTGTGCACAGTGCGGGGAGTACCTCACGTGATCCTCGTGGGAGCCTGTGCGGGGCTGAATTATCAGCCAGTGCCTGTTAAGGAACTAAATATACCAGAGGCAGATAACTCATCCATAGTCCCAGAGGGTGTCGAGGAAGGCGAAGACCTTGGATGTGTATCTCCATTTAATTATATACCCGCACATATCTCTGTGTGCCTACACTGCGTCTACGTTATAATTTTGTCAGCACTGAAGAGTTACAAGACAGTACACTGCTTTAAACAACACAGGAAGGGATGAGACCTTAACACCGCTGAAATTCCGATGAGTAGGAATAGCTACCTAATTCTGGAGGAAGGTAACACATTAGGCCCAATCCTTTTAATAAATAGCTAAGAGAGTTTTGAAGTCCTACTTTTTAGTTATATACGAATTTCTACAAG
Organism: Dicrostonyx torquatus; assembly: GCA_028555095.1. NCBI lineage: Eukaryota > Metazoa > Chordata > Mammalia > Rodentia > Cricetidae > Dicrostonyx > Dicrostonyx torquatus. The sequence continues at coordinate 8,613,687 of JAQHUG010000038.1, read as the reverse complement.
GCAGTAGAATAACGCCCCTCCCCCTTTTTAAATTTAAATTAGAGAGTCTCACGTAGCCAAGGCTAGTCTCCGACTCACTACGCAGCCTCAGCCATGACTGGCCTTGAGCTCCTGACTCCCCTGCCTCTACTTCCCAAGTGCTCGGATTACAGGCGCGCAGCACCAAGCAAGGTCCCAAGGAGACTTTCTCAAGGCCTCATCTCTTCAAGTGGACTGAGCAGTTTAGGGTTATTTAGTGCTCTTTGGCTCAAGAACACGATTCTCTAAATATAACTTCCAAGTTCAAGATGAACGGAGTGTGATTTCCTCATTACTATTTCCTGGCACCAGGGCAGAGAGTCAACAGCGTCAGTTAGCACTCGAGATACAGATCCAGCTAAGTGATACCTCGCTGCATGTCAAGATCGAAAGGATCCTCCACAATGTGACCCACTTTCCCTCTGGGTTTGGGGAGTAGGGAAGCAGGCTTTGAGGGTCCTCTGCTCCCATTGACGAGTGCTTGGGGCAAGTGAAGTGGCCGATTTCGCAACAGGGAGGGTGGCAGGCACCCCTCCCTCTTACTTGGCACGCTTTGGTTTCCCTCTGGCCTTCTTGGTTTGTGGCAATTTCTATCCTCGGTGCTTTATCTGAGGCCGTGTCAACAGCTTCTGCCTCCCGGGCACATCTTCAAGTGAAAGCGAGACGGCGAGACGCTGTTAAATTGCGACAACACTGCCCCTGCTTCATTAGCAAGGAGGCACCTGCATGGAGGAGTGAAAAGAGGCAAGGACGAGAGCCAGAAAACTCGGGGCACCGGGTGACACCACAATCAGAGTCAGTCAACAATGGACTTGCTTGGCCAGGCTGACTGGCATTGTAGCCCGGTGACTGATGGGCAGGAGAGGGCTGTCTGGTGCAAATGACTTCAAAAGAGCTGCTGTAATCCCATGGGGCAGCGAGCCATGCTTGGGGATGTGGCTTGGCACCAAGGCACATGCTTTGTTGCCCGGGGCCCTGGGTTTGAGCCTAAGCACTGGAAAAGGAGGAGGAAGAAGGAAGTCCTGATGAAGAACTGGCGGATAGAAAGAGTTGCTGGAATGACCATCCTGACCTCCACCTAGGAACTGATGGGAATCTAGGCTCATATTTTAGGGGCCACTTCTGTCGCTCCCAGAACACCCACCATCCACTGGTAAGATAGCGTTCACAAGAAATGACACTCAGGGATGCATTTTCTTCCAGCAATTCTCTTTGGTTCTAGGTCCCTTTGATTTCCCAAATCCTCAACATTTCTTAGCACCTCACTGGCCCAAATAAGAAAAGATCATGAATTAGACAAGGTTTTAATTAAAAACTATAAATGCAATGAAGTGTTCCCAGTGAGACATTTTAAAAGCTTTTGGACTCTCATCTCTGGGTTTCACCTGAGTTGGAATTCCTGCCTCAAGGATGGGTCTTCAGTCTCCTGTCATGACGTCACATTGTGTTCAGTGTGGAAGGGAAGGCAAACTCGCGGCCTGGGAAGAGAGTACCCAGCTCCAGCTCTTTTTTTTTTTTTTTTTGGTTTTTTAAGACAGGGTTTCTCTGTGGCTTTGAAGCCTGTCCTGGAACTAGCTCTTGTAGACCAGGCTGGTCTTGAACTCACAAAGATCCGCCTGTCTCTGCCTCCCGAGTGCTGGGATGAGAGGCGTGCGCCACCACGGCCTGGCGTGCCCAGCTCTTTACGTACAGAACTGATCTTTTTGTGGTTTAAAAAACTAAGTAAAGCTGTTTCCTTGATTAATGAAAATATCTAATCTGAACGACAGCATCGCTTTCTCCGCTACCGTAGGAGTCCATGTGTGCAGCAATGTCACACGGGAGGCAGCAATGGTTAGTTAACGTCAGACAAGACAGCGGTGTTCAGCGTGGTACGGCTGTAGAGAGTGGTCAGTTAACTTCAAACAAACAACCACAAATTCAAAACAAAGCACCCACATGATTTACTTAAAATCCTAAGTAAAACAAATGTCCGGCAAACCATCATAAATAGGCTAATAAATTTGATTGTTCTAGAGACAATATGTCACACGCCACCCATTGGACAGTGTGACACTGGGAAAGTGAAAGACCACACCGCCCCTTCGCTTTACCACACATACTGAAGATCAGTAGGTGAAGAAAAGATACACACAGACAGACAGACACAGACACACAAATCACAACCCAAAATACAGGGTAAAATAATAACCCAACGCAAGAGGATGAAAAACAGCTGGGACAGAGTGTCTAGGAACTGCAGGAGTCAGAGAACAGAAAAAAAAAATCTCGGGGGCTGGAGAGATGGCTCAGCTGTTAAGAGCACTAGCTGCTCTTCCAGAGGTCCTGAGTTCAATTCCCAGCACTCGCATGGTGACTCACAATTATCTGTGATAAGATCTGGTGCCCTCTTCTGGCCTGCAGGCAGAACACTGTAAACATAAGAAATAAATAAATCTTTAAAAAAAAATCTCTTCAGATTGTAGGGGATCATGAAAGCGTCTCAAAAGAGGACACTGAGGTTGGGCTCAGTTTCTAGGGCGGACTCTGAGGTGGCGGTGCACAGAAGGGGTCACTTTGGGGCAAAGAGAGCAGCCTGTGCTGGACGGCCTGTTCTTTGAACTCTAGTGTTTCCTGGCATATGTGCTCTTAGCTTCTCTAGAACACACTGGCACAGAGAAAACAACAGGGGAATGTTGCTGAGCTGGGCTACCTTCAAAACCACGTCCCTTGTAAAATGGGAGCCACTACAGAGCCTTTTGACTGCCCGGGAAATGCACAGCCAATGCTCTATTAATGAGCGTTTTCGAAAGAAAGTGACCGTGACGTTAGATGTTGCTTTTACATTACAGATTTTATCCTGTGTGCCAAGCTATAATCCTGTATCATTGCTAAACCACAATGATAATTATTTGTGATAAAATCCTGACAGTTTGAAATCTACCAAACGCATTAAGAAACAAATTAAAAATTACCAAATCGAAGCTAATTACTCGAGTCTTTTCCTTATCACAAAGTTAAATTTCTTGTCATACTATTTACCAATAAAAATATTTTTTGGATGTACTTTTGCATTGACAAGATTTGATATTTCCAGAGAGAGGGGGTCACAATATAAGAAACCCTGAGAGACCCCCAAGAGGAAGGCTGACTCAACCCAAAGATCGCTAGTAAACCTTCCTTCTGACGTTGGCCATGCTGTAGCCTGTAGTATCATCAATGACCTACGACTGACTGGCTTTGGTATGGACCCCATTCAGTCCTCAATGACTGGGACTCTGTTGGAAACGAAACGTCCAGACAAAATTATGACCATTTTGAACTTTTCAATTTAAAAGAGACTCAATGTCTTTGCTCATGTCTGAGATCTACCTAGGTGAGAAACAAGTCTGGTCTCTAAGTCTGCCCAGTGCCTTGACACCGACTCACTCCAGGGGGCGCCACCCCCATACAGTTTATCACGGATGCCACTCTCCATGCTACGGATAACAAGTGGGCCAGCTTCTGCGCATGGCATTCTACGCATGTGGCTGTCGAGTGTAGAGAACAAGTGGGCCAGCTTCTGCGCATGGCATTCTACGCATGTGGCTGTCGAGTGTAGAGAACGCCCCGCGACTCCAAATCTCTCTGCATCACTAAAGGGAGAAGCAGTGGCTCTCCAGGAGGAACATGATGTGCACTCTAGACTGTTAATTCTCTTTGGGCCCAATTTAAATTCCATCAAATACTAGAGACAGAAGTAGGGTTCTCGGGTCACAGCTGCTTCAGAGTGCCACTGTTTGATACCGTGGCTATACACAGATGTCATTCCCTTTATGCGTTCCAACAGGGGCAAATTCACCCATTTCTTAAAAATGGTGAGATCTTTAGGGCACTTCAAAGTAATTCTTTCCCCAATAGATCCTATTCGTCCCTTGAGAACCTTGCTGCCCGTGCTTCTGCTGGGTTCCGCACGGTGTGCACATGAGGTGACGTCAGCGACAGGCTGGAGGTGACGTCAGCGAAAGGCTGGAGGTGATGTGTTAGAAGGACATAGCAGCCTGAGTGCGTCCTCAGCTGGACTGTGGGAACGGGTCGAGGGTGTTCTTCTTAAAAAAAGAAGTCCGGGCCGGGCGATGATGGCACACACCTTTAATCCCAGCACTCGGGAGGCAGAGGCAGGGGGATCTCTGTGAGTTCGAGACCAACCTGGTCTACAAGAGCTAGTTCCAGCGCAGGCTCCAAAGCCACAGAGAAACCCTGTCTCGAAAAACCAAAAAAAAAAAAAAAGTCCGGGGGCTTCTCCTGCAGTTTCAAGGGAAGCAAACTGTCATTTCCCCCAGTTTTAGGCTTCACTTGAGTCGTTTGAAGGTGGGTTATTAATTTTAGATGATTCCCAGCGATCTTAGCTTCTCCCCTTGGGGATCCTACTGCACACTGTGCTGCCAGTTTAGGGTTGATGAGGGCAGGCATCATTTGGGAGTGCCTGCATTAACTGCCATCTGCCTGCAGGTCCTGATTTGTTCAGCACTGTCCCCTCTCTTTCCTAGTTCCTCATTTCACTTCCAATTAGGCCACAATTCAAACTTACATCCCAAACAAAACAAAGACAAACAAACAAAATATCAACCTAAGTTTGTCATGTACACATGGTAAGGTCAAAGGTCAAAGTCAGCCCGAGTGGCTCCTTTCTTAATTCTGTTCGTAAACAAGGAAAGTCATAGAGATTGTGTTTTGAAAAAGACTTTCTTTCACCAATCAAATGGGAGGATGTCTATGTGACCTCAACACAGGCTCTTAGCGTCACAGCTCCGTCAGAAGTCCATTACTGCTTACTTGGGACTCTAGCAAGAAGTGTCTGCGATGCATCATCTTTAAAACAACAACAGGATTATTTACTCCGCGTTTGACTGCAGTTTTGGAGAAATGCTTATGTTGTCTTCTGGCCTGGGGAACAGCACCTGAACCCAGAAAGCATGGAAGCAAATACCTCGTGAGTTCCTAATAAGGGTCTGTTGGTTGAACTGGGAGAAGATGAAGCCATGAAACTGGGAGGGGTGTGTTCTGCATGCTTAAATCAAAGGGGAATGGATGCTTAACTGCCCAGGGATGCACTCAAGAAGCTACACTCTTTAAATGATTATACCCTGCCCAGGAAGGAAAGTGCCTTGTACATGGATATGACTAAAAAATGACAAAAGAAATAAAAAAGAAACATTTTTATAACTAAAGAAATACCTAATTTCCTATAAAATTATTATGCAGACAGGGACTGAACCCCTTAGAACATTTCATGAATCATGTAGATTTTGTTTTGTGTTTTTATGACAGAAGAGAAGATATTAAGGATTTGCCAATGATTAATCAGTATCTTTGAACCATTTATTTTGGGGTTTCCCCATGGTATTTAAAAGTGGAAGGGATCCCCTTTCCTTGAGTTAATTTCATATTTTCTGCAAACCTCTCCGGTACTGTGAGACGGAAGGAAATTCCTGCCATTGCGGCAGCTCGTTTTACTTGCCGGGCTGGCGTGTTTGTGTGCTTTCCCTGGGGCACCATGGGGACCCTTCACCTAACCAACCAGAACCGTCTCAACTGTCCTGTAAGTATGGCTCTCAGACTTTCACACGTTTACTTTGAATCAGTCCAAGAAAGCACTACGCTCATTTCCACTCCTACGTTAGAGATGGAGGTACGTTACAGGAAAGACACCAAATGAGTCGAAGATGAGAACCCGCACTGTGTCCCCTCATAGTCCACGGATAATGGCTCACTGTTGGCGACAGTGACAGAGCAACTCTGAAAGCGCAATGCTTAGAGAGTGGGTCGAAACATGGCCCTGGCAGTATTTTAGATGTTCATTACTTATTTGAGAATGTGTTTTACAGCCATTTAAAAAATTCATATTTCGAAGTGACAAATTAAGGACTAAGCCCCAGCATCATGTTATACGTCAGAGTGAGTGAAATATGCAGATATGAAGATCAGAATAGATGACTATAGCTAAGGGGGGGGTAATAAAACAACACAGCCAACTTTGCCATGAGAACTGCGTCTTCACACAAAAGCATTAGATTAAACCTCATGTTTTCATTCTAAATATTTGCAGCTTTCATGACACATAAGAGCCTCATCTACTTGAGGCAAAAATAAGAATACAAATGTCTGCAGAATCTGAAATATTTTTTATCAGCAAATGCTAGTGGATCCCTTTTTCTGATTCTGCAAGATACTTCCTAAAAGTTTTCCTAGGTCCGCCGGGTAATGGTGGCACACGCCTTTAATCCCAGCACTCGGGAGGCAGAGGCAGGTGGATATCTGTGAGTTCGAGACCAGCCTGGTCTACAAGAGCTAGTTCCAGGACAGGCTCCAAATTCACAGAGAAACCCTGTCTCGAAAAACCAAAAAAAAAAAAAAAAAGTTTTCCTAGGCCCAGCAAGATGACTCAGTCCGTGAAGGCACTTGCCGTCATGACCCATGGCCTGAGTTTGAACCCTGGAACTCATACCATGGGAGTAGAGAACCAAGTCCCACACTTGTTCTACTGATCAATGACTTATACAAAGGTTGTTCACATGTAACATGGTAAGATCAATGCAAATCATTTTAATTGAACATCTGTGTGAATGTCTGTTGGGGAATAATATTTTAAGGTGTGTTGTTTCATTTAGGCTGCATTTAACTCTGTGAAGCTGTGAGTCTTTGCCTGCCTAAAACACCTGATGGTCTAATAAAGAGCTGAATGGCCAAGAGCAAGGCAGGAGCAAGGATAGTGGGGCCGGCGGGCGGAGTATAACTAGAAGGAGAAATGAGGAAGAAGAGGAGCAAGAGAAGAAGAGGAGGATATCAGCGGCCAGCCACCCAGCTACCAGCTACACGGCATGCCACGGAGACAGAAGTAAAGAAAGGTATATCAAATAGAGAAAGATGAAAGCCCAGAGGCAAAAGGTAGTTGGAATAATTTAAGTTAACTGGTAAGAAACAAGCCAAGCTAAGGCCGGGCTTTCCTAACTAAGGATAAGACTCTGTGTGTGATTTATCTGGGAGCCGGGTGGTGGTGGCCCCCTCAAAAAGCCCAAAGAGCAAAACATCACACAAGGACGATCTACATATAACGGGAACAAGAAAGGAAGCTCTGCAATCGGAAAGTTAGCACTGGGAGTTCATTCCATTTATTCAGGCCACAAATATCCACTGAATGCCTATCGCTTCCCGGTCACCGTTCTAGGTGTTGAAACACACAGACTACGGGAACTTGCATTCTAATATGGGATCGTAGAAAAGAAACAGTGGATTCCTAGATGTGCAGAACATTTGGAGGTGTTAAGTGATAAATGACACTCCACGGATGGGAATTTGCACAGAGACTTGAATGAACTAGACAAGCTAGGGATCTAGAAGTGTTTCTGACATACACGGCACTTGCTGGCACATCTTTTCTTGCTCGGTCATCAAATACTGCCTATCCTTAGCCCTGGCTGAGCTCTTCCCCAAACTTTCCATTCCACTCTCTGCCCAGTTCCACCCACATTACAGCATACAAAACCGCCCGTACCCCAGATTCTGGATGTCCATTGGAATAGCAAAACATCTTAAACAGAAAGTCAGAACTAATTACTGACATTGCTGTTTCCCGCTCTGAACTACCTTGTCACCCCCCGCTCCTATCAACAGCATCGATCTATCTCCTATCCCCACATTGTTGAAGAGACCAGGGTCACCCTCCACACACACATCCTGTCGGTTGTCCGATCCTATGGATTTCACCTGAGTGCTCCTCCAGTCAGGCTGATTCCACCTCTGTCACAACCATCCTGATGAAAGTCGCCGTGGTCTCTTGTGTTCACAACAGCCTCCTCAGCGGTCACACAAGACCTTCTTCAGCTCTCTGCAGCAGTATTGCCAAACACAAATCTGACCGCGGCCACTCCTTGGTTTTAAAATATCCACAACGCTTCACTGTGCCTCCTTTAAAACCCTAAATCTTTGTATTGGCATCCCACACGCTCTTCTTCCTCCCTATTTCTGGTTTCTGTTGGGTCCTCTCTGTTTTTCTCTGAGAAACCCAGAGTGTGGCTGCAGCCTCAGTAAAAATCCAGTCCGTCTTCTTTTCTGCAGCTTGGAATGCTAGCCCTGTGTCTGTCCTTAGTTACTTCCTGTTCTTTCTTCAGAACCTGGCTAGCCCCCCTTCCTGAAGACGCCTTCTGAGAGCCCACGAGCTCGTCCGTGGATCGTCCCAAAGTGAAGCCCACCGAGTGCTCGTGAAGGTCCCCTTCCTGACTCTGTATGATGTCTTCCACAAGTCCTCCCCCATTTCAAATCTGTTGATGAATTCATACGACCCCCAGACCACAGCCTCCGTTACGGCGCATGCCTGTGAGATTTTTGTTCTTCACTGTGCACTGTGCCCTTAACACATTGCCTTAAACACAGTAGACGTCTGATAAATACTCATTACCTGGATGAGTGAGGGAACGGATATCTAATTGTTGTTACCTCGAGTCAGGATAGAAGGATGGAAAAGGCAAAGGCAGGGAAAGAGGCGGCGAGAACAAATAGCAACAATGTATAGTAATGGTGGGTGGGGAAGTCTTTCAGGAGGAAAAGAGGATTTTTGTCTGGACATCCCTCTAGGGAGCTCCTGCCATACACCTGGGAAGAGTCGACCATTGCTGATTGAGGAAGGTGGCTGGAGTGGAGACAACTATTTGATGACCAGATGATGGATGCATCTTTGGAGATAGATGAGGTTCCTGAGGAATTGAGAACAGTGCGAAGGAAATCTTTTTGAGAAAAGAATCTCAAGGAAACAGTTACGAACAGCGGGGAGAATTTCTCTCGGAGAAAAGAGTCTTGAGAAGACACTTAAGGTCAGTCATGTGGGAGGAAGCTCATCAGTCAGGACACAAGAAGGGTCACCAGGATAGAGGGAGGGACCAGAGAAGAGGGCAGAACAGAGGGCAAAGTGGAAAAGCCCAAGAGAAAAGAATCTAAGACTCCAACTCCAGGAGCCACCGGAATCTTTACCAATGTGGCGACACCTTAGTGCCAAAGCACTTTCCTGCAATTTTAATTCAGCCTTATTAAATAACTGGGAAATGACAGACTCTGAGGTCGTCTTGTCCTGGAAGGAAGCTGGCAACAGCAGCCGTGTTTGTGTAAATAAACGGCTGGTAGCTGCCTCAGAAGATACTAGAGCACTGTGGCCCCATCTCTTCCAAGAGCCCAAGAACTCACAGCCAGAGAGGAAACACAGTATCCAGAGAGGCTGTAAACACAAAGGCTACCACACATCTTCCCTAACTCAAAAACAAAACTCCAAACATAGTTGCTAGTATCGTTTGCCTCACACCAGGCCGGGCGCTAAGCAATGGAAGACCTTGGATTCGAACTAAAGATGAAAAGAAGAGGTTTTTCACCAGTGCGCTGCCGATCAAGAAGGAAGCCACAAGCCGTGGTGAAAACAGCCCTCACCGAGGAGGATTCAAAACCAGATGGACCCTCCCCTTTTGCTGTGTTGCTAGAAGGTGACCTGGAATGGAAACAAGTTTGGAAGACAGCCTTTAAGGCAGCGGTTCTCAACCTGTGGGTCGCAAGCCCTGGGAGGCATGAATCACATATCAGATAGCTCGCATATTCGATATTTACATTATGATTCATAACAGCAGCAAAACTACAGTTATGAAATAACAACAAAATAATTTTGTGGTTGGGAGGGGGGGGTCACCACAACATAAGGAGCTATTACCAAAGGGTCACAGCATTAGGAAGGCTGAGAAGCGCTGTTTTAAGGTCACGTTAAGGTCATTTTTTTTTTTTTTTTTACCACAGAGCATGGCTTTCATAACTCTGCCAGGATCCCTTTAGTACCGTTCCCATGCACTGAGCTGGGCCCCAGAGAGAAGGCAGTGGGCAGAACAGAACAGATCCTGTTTCTGTCCTGTCATTATCAATGGGGAGGGGAGTGTCCAAAACTGTGACATATTTTATAACGCCAGTGGGGGCGGGGCTAAATTAGCCTATCAAATATTGAAAAATTACTGTGAGGGAGAAATTTTTAAAGTGAGACCTGAAAGATGAGTAAGAACTAGTTCTAAAGTTAGAGGGGCCCAGGGTGGGGGTGTGTGTCATATTCAGGGAAGTCAAAGTCACTGTGGCTGGAATAGGGAAGCAACAAGGGCTAGAGGCAAGAACCGGGCTAGAGGCTGGCCCAGCTGGCCAGGGATCTGAAGGTTCAGGGTGTGAGTTAGGTGACATTATCTTGTTTACACAAAATGTTTAACAAAATACATAACAAAATTACTAGGTTTTCTTTAAAAGAGAGCATGGCATAAGATATTTCTAAATGGCTATGAACTGGGGATTTCAGTAGTGAAGGCAGGGCAGTGTAAAGACTAGAACATTTTTAAAGATGTTGTTAGCTGGGAGCTGGGGCCAGGGGAGGATAAAGTTGTTTTTGAAAAAAAAAACTGCCGGAAATGAAGCGATCCCCCCCGACAGGGTTTCTTTGTATCTTTGGAGCCTGTCCTGGAACTAGCTCTTGTAGACCAGGTTGACAGAGATCCGCCTGCCTTTGCCTCCCGAGTGCTGGGATTAAAGGTGTGTGCGCCACCACCGCCCGGCTAAAGCGATTTGTTAAAATCATGTAAGAGTCCCTGAAATGACACTGCTTGTATTTCAATGCATTAAGTGCACACGTGGGCTCAAGCAGCCGTCTCTGTTGGTTGGCAGTGTTCACGCTTCCATCCCTTTCTGAGACTCACGTGCAGTAATCTCTGGAGCGAGAATTTGGAACAAATAAAAATACAGTTCATACATATCTGAATTACCAGAGATCCAGTTAATACCATGCAAATTAATAAGAACTTATCACATTTGTAAAAATGGATATTCATGTAAATGATAATTATTCAATGTGTAAATCTGTAGCAAGCTTGCAGGAAAGGGATGTCAAATATTCACGTTTTTAAATTTTTCTATCTTTTTAAAAAAAATTTTACATCTGTAAACTCAGTAATCCTACTGTGGCACTTTGTAAATGTGGAGATCTATCATTTCCCCATGACTTCGAGATATTAATGAATACTGCGTTCTCTGGCCATCTGTGCAAATGTATAGACAGAACGACAAAATGTGACTGCTGGTATTTTTAATTTAAAAATATGTGCGGGGCATTTTGTTGACTCAAACCATTTCAGCGACAAAACTTAACAAATTATTAATGGTTCTTTTAGAAGCAGTCTTTTCTAGTCCCCCCAAATGGCACAAGGAAAGACACGGATGGCGTCAAATGCCACAGCACCACACAGAAGAATTCTGTGTCTCCCATAAAATGGGATGATATCTCTTTTTAGAGGTAAGCTGCAGCCATCGGCTTGAGCTCAGTTAACAGACAGTGTAAGGAAGTTTTCTCAGAGTATTTAGCAGAAGGACAGGAAACCCAGGGTCTCATCTCGGTACTCTGCATCTCTCACATGAAATGAAAGAGCAGAACCAGAATTCATCCCTCCGGAATGAGCACGGTCTTCACAGATGCACTGATGTCAGGGCCCCGGGCGCCCTCAGAGGAAAGGGTTTGCAGGATCTATAGATAACTTACACAGGAAAACTGGCTAAAACCAGCCTGCTTTGCATTTCACTAATGCTGGTGATTTTTTTTAGGGGGGTGTTATTTAACCCATTTTATTTGTATGTATATCTTGCCTGTGTATCATGTGTGTGGCTGATGCCTTGGGAGGTCAGAGATGGCTTTGAGTCCCTTAGAACTAAGGTTATGCATGGTTGTGAGCCACACGTGGGTGCTGGGAACCAAGCCTGGTTCTCTGCAAGAGCAGCAAGGGCTCCTAACTGCTGAGCCGTCTCTCCAGTCCGCATGCTGGAAATCATAAACCACAGTAATGAGATACCCTTCCATGGCAATGCTCTTTTGTTGTTGGTCTAAGTCGGCGGTTCTCAATCTTCCTAATGCCGTGACCCTCTAATTCAGTTCCTTATGTTGTGGTGACCCCAACCATAAAATTATTTCACTGCTACTTTATAACTGTAATTTTGCTACTGTTACAAATCATTATGCAAATATCTGATACACAGGATGGTCTTAGGTGACCCCCAGCTTGAGAACCACTGACCTGAGTTCTGGTAAGTGCTGTGGTTACTCTTATGTTTATTATCTCCTACTCAGGACTGGGATGGGATTCAAGGTCTGGGGCATGTTTGGCAGGTATTCTGCCACTGAGTTGTGCGACCCAGTACATTTTCATCATGATTGTGTTTGTGTAGGTGTGTGTATATGTGTATAAAATGAGCACCTTTCTGTCACTTACATTTGACTATGCGGAAATGAATACAGAGAACTTGTCATTCTAAATGGAACTCCCAACCCACACTGACTCCACAACATGCAATCATTCGGAGCAAATTCCTCATGGTGAGAAGTCACACGAAGTCATTTCAGAAGGCGTTCAACTCTCACTCCTATTGTGGCATTGCTACAGTCGATCTGACATGAACACACGATACCATGGGGATTTTAAAGGCACAGACACAAATCTTGAAGCATTTTAACTTTTTAAATTTTGTGTGTCCACTTGGAATTTCTGTTTTCACAGTTTATTTCCTCAAGAATGTGTCCATGTGATTAAAAAGCACACGCCTTTTCCCTTTCTTATGCCTTATTTTAAATTGTAATTTATTTTTGTTACATTTATAAGAAAAAGACAGTGCTAATCATGCGGTACATTATTTTTTTTAATACCAGTTTCCTACATTACACTGGCAACACTACAAACAATCCACAATGAGTATCGGGCCTCTCGTCAATAGTGTAATAGAATTATTATTCATTAGCACTGAACCACACCCCCTTTTTACAGTTCTGACTTGTAATGTGAATGATGAAGTGACACACATGAAAATTAAGTTACACTGAAATCTATGCACTGAGGTTAAAATCTGCACATCAGTGAAAATGCAGGTGGTATGGACAGCTGCTTCCCAGCATCCTTGCCAACTTCCTTCCTTGACATTTTCTTGACTTGGGAAAAGGGATCATGTGATATGTTCCTAACTTTCTGATTTTAAAAAAATGTTGACAGTTTCTTTCTTTCTTTTTTCTTTTCTTTTCTTTTTTTTTTTTTGGTTTTTTGAGACAGGGTTTCTCTGTAGCTTTGGAGCCTGTCCTGGAACTAGCTCTTGTAGACCAGGCTGGTCTCGAACTCACAGAGATC
>JAQHUG010000038.1:8577220-8591637 GCA_028555095.1 Dicrostonyx torquatus | reverse complement strand
ACACCTGGCGTCAATAACACAAGAGGAAGCATAATTCTGAGGCCTTAGCTGCCCTATCTGTACGACAGATGTGTTTATGTTCTCTTCTGCTGATGGTGATACCGTGGGAATTATTTTCAACCATAGAGCTGGAACCGCCCATTTTCCCATCATAAAACTAAGGTCAGCAGTGTTGGTGTTATTTTCCAGGTTCAGAACCAGAACTTAAATCCATGTTCAAGAACTTTTTTTTTTGAGACAGGGTCTATGTAGCTTGTTTGTCCTGAAACTCACATGTAGACCAGGCTGGCCTTAACCCCTCAGAGATCTGCATGTCTCTCCCTCTTCCTCGTAAGGGTGGAATCAAAGGTGAGTGTTACCATGCCTGGCCCTCAAAGACTCTGAATGCAGAGTTATACTATGCAATTGAGAACAGAAGTGGAAGGCTTGTAACATGCCCTAGTTTTCTTGTGTAAGGACAGATCCCACGCAGTCACACAGCCCTTGCTGGTAAGAGCTAACTCTTTGGAATGTCCCACCATCTTCCAGAAGGGGTTCAATTAATCCTTAGACAAAAGTCAACTTACTGGAAATAGTATTGTAGGCACACCTGTAGATCTAGAGGCAAGACGCCCAGATTTATGTCCTGGTTCTGTTGTGTATTGACTATAAAAATATATGCAATACTCCTAAATGGGAAACAACCCTACATGGTCACTTAGAAGGCACCGAACAAACAACCATGGAACATGGACACACAGATGCTAACGGGTACTAAGTAAAAAGGCTATGGGACACACACACACAACCGCTAACGGGTACTAAGTAAACAGAGTATGGGGCACGCACACAGAGACTAGTATGCTTCTACTGTTTTCACAGGAAACGGTCATAAGCTAAAAACAATACAAATTTATTATTGCCTAGTTGGGCACCAGAAATGGGTTGTGTATCTCTCTCGGCTAAAACGAAAGTATTGCTAAGACTGACTTGTAGACCTGTGCACACTCCTTGGCTTTTGGCGCACATTCCTTTAACTTCAAAGCCGTCAATGGGCAATCGATGAATCATTAATGACTGCTTCTTTTGCCTTCCTCTTCCCTTTTTAAGGAGCCCTGTACACTGGGGATGTGGGCACACAACACAGTGATGGACATTCTATTTTAGAGACAGGTGATTACTGCTTTTAATCTCCTTTGTGATGTAAGGTAACATATTCGGAGGATCTAGGTTCTTAGGACATTAGCATCTCTGTCTAGCACGTTTGCAAATAAAAAGGTCAAGGAGTGCTCCCCAAGACAGAAAGGCTTCTCAGTGAAACACTGTGGTTTGAGAAAGACAAGGCAGGAGGTGGTGAGATGGCTCGACGGCTAAAGTGTCTGCCATGCGAACATGAGAATCTGAGCATCCAGGCAAAAGCCAGGTGCGGCAGCGATCTGCTGGGGACAGAGACTCAGGTCTCTGGAGCTCACTGACCAGACACTAGAGACTCAGATCTCTGGGGCTCACTGACCAGACACTAGAGACTCAGATCTCTGGGGCTCACTGACCAGACACTAGAGACTCAGATCTCTGGGGCTCACTGACCAGACATTAGAGACTCAGATCTCTGGGGCTCACTGACCAGGCAGTAGTCAAGCTGAAAAGATGAGCTCCAGGTTTAGGGAGAAAACAAGGGGGAGAGAGATTGGGAAAAACACCTGACATCGACTTCTGACCTTCAAACTCTTGGTCACACATGTGCATGCCTACACGTATACATGTATACAAATACACATGGACACAGTGCAGGTTTGATGCATAAACACCAAACAAATGAACAAACAAACCCAGCAGACAAAGGCAGAGAAAAGCTTGCTACTCTATACATAAGGGAAAGAAAAACACAGTCACATTTAGATACAGCTCCATAAACCAACTCTGGACGGTTACATAAAAAGTACGAAGTGTTGATAGTAATTGGGAACGACAAGTAGGGCTTGAGGAGTTCAAATGAATGAGATTTTAAAAAGGATGTGTGTGCGTGTTTCACCTGCCTGGATGCCAATGCACTAGTGTGTGCTGTACCATGGAGACCAGAAGAGGGTGCTGGTTCCCCGGAAACTGGAGTTAGGGATGGTGCTGGGAACGGAACCCAAGTCCTCTGCAAAAGTGGCTAGTATTTTTCACGGCTGGGCCATCTCTCCATCCCCAAGGCAGACTGCTTTTTCAAAGATAACTGTACGTTTTGTAGTATGTACTAAAATCAGGAAGTATACATCTTCATGGGTGATTTTTAACAAAAAGAGAAGGTTTGGGGAGTTTGGGTATTCACCCTTCTGTCTTTACAATCTGAGGAGAATTGAGATCTCGATAGTACTGAGGCGTCGAATGAATTGACATCCTATGTTCCTCTGTTTAGGTCAGTACATTTAAATTCTTCAGAATAGAATTTTATGAGGTACCAAACAGTCACCAGTCTTTAGTTGAAATCACATTAAATATAATTGTTTGGATCATGATCAACTTCTTTTCCAGTGAGTGCAATTTCATTGTGTTTACTGTGGAGAACTATGAAAATGTCACATCGTGGTATATATGAAGAAGGATGTATTGTTATTTTTGTATTTCTAAAAACACATTAAATCTGTGGTATGCTCTTTGCAAAATGGCTTTTTGAATCCAGAAACTTGGGAAATCCCACATCTAAGATACGGTCTTCAGATCCCATCTGCACTGGAAACTGGTATTTTTTTTTCATTTTTTCTTTTAATTGAGCTATGCCTTTTTCTCTACTCCCCTCCCTTCCTTTCTCTCCTCTTCAACCCTCTACTGTGACCCCCACATTCCCAGTTTCCTCAGGAGATCTTGTCTTTTTCATCTTTCTATGTAGATCCATGCATGTCCTCTTAGGGTTCTCTTTGTTGTCTAGGTTCTCTGGGGTTGTGAACTTGTAGATTGGTTTATTTCTTTGCTTTATGTCTAAAAGCCACTTATGAGTGAATACATATTATAGCTGTCTTTCTGGGTCTGGGTTACCTCACTCAATATGGTTTTTTTCTAGATCCATCCATTTGCATGAAAATTTCAAGATGTCATTATTTTTTTACCACTGTGTAGTACTCCATTGTGTAAATGTACAACATTTTCTTTATCCATCCTGGAAACTGGTTTTATTTGGCAGTTGAATATTACCAGATTTCTACTGTTATTTATTTTTTTTATACATTTAAAAATCTACTTAGAATTTACCCTTTCTTTGTTACCTCTTTTCAGCAGAATGTCTATGTTGGCTAGTTATAGAAAAGTTTTTCTGTATTTATATGAAATAGAAACATAACTTGAATAATAAATACACTAGTCTTGGATATTTGGTAAGATTGAACACATGCATGAAATGTGATAGTTCTTGTCAAATCTCAGTGGTCTTCTTTAGCATTCACTCATTTTTTTCATAATTTCTAATTTTCAAATATTTTTGACAAGCAAACAGAATCAATGGGATCCAGTATAAAACAAGAGAATGTCTTAACTTTCATGACCAATCACTCGCCCTGCTGTTCAGATTTGGAGCACCGAATCTACGTCACTTGGAAACTGGACACCCGGGAACCAGTGGGTCATCAGGAGGAACCAGTGCTGAGAGGCCACAGAGAAGGAACACGTGAAGAGATGGACATTTTCAGGCCCAATCAGCACCGGCCCAATCAACACACTTCAGAGAGCAATAAAAAAGTGATACTCACATCCGAGTTAAAGCGCAGCTGACAGACATTACAAGAAATAACTTGTTTCTTCTTCGGGGGAATGGAGACTCCAAACGTGTGGTTGATGACAGCTTTCTGCACAGGGTCCATCTGAAGAGCAAATGATTAAAAACAAAGGGTCAAAATTATCTTCAAAGGAAAGACAGAGACAGCACTGCGGGCAAAGAAGAGGAGCAGAATTACTCCTTAAGGTTTTAACTCTTAGTTTCCCAATGAGGCTATCAAAGAATCTCACTCACCAGTAAGGCTGTCTCCAGGCGTTAAGAATAAAAACGAAAGCAAAACAAACCAAAGACCACAAGAGAATCGCCCACATCCCTAGCGACCTGCTGTCGACGAAAGGAGGCATGGGACATTTGAGTCACACTACAGAACACCAAAGATCCACGTGTTAGGGTTAGAATTAAGTTGTTAATGTTTTCCTTGCAGGAAGTGATAATGCTCAGCATGGTTCTCGAATGATCTCAGTGACAGTCACTACAGATATTGAACGTCTTAAGTTTTGATTTATGGCAAAGTTGTAAATGTCAGGCTCTTATTACAGAACAGAAAGTGTGTATCTTTATTTTAGAATAATTTATTAGCTTTCATCTCCTATGGATTGAAATTCACTGTACTGGAAAGTGTATTACAAATGAACACTCAGATGCATGTATCAGATCGGTTAATATGCAATCCTTGTTTAAATATTGATCAAGCAACGTTTTGATTTATAGCCTATGATTTCTTTCGCCTTCCATATAAAAATACATATTAGGGAAAATATACAGTAATGAAAATATGCAGCCGCAGGAAAACGCATGGTGTCGAGCCCTCCCCCTTACAGAAGCAATTTTAGACAGAGTGGAGTAGATAAAAAGAGACTGTGATGATTCTTCCGTGTACCCCATAAATTAATCCCCAACATTAACATCAGACAACTGGCAGCTCACGAAACAATGCGGACGACGAGCGATGAATCACTCAACAGGTGTGACACGAACAAGGACGGGTCAGCTGACACCACCACCAAGGAAATCTCCCGGGCTCAGGGTTTCACCTTGGCTTAGTTGATGACATTTGAGAGAGAAAAAATAAATCCCATCCCTGATCATGCTCATAAATCAAGAAAGTATAAAATTAGCACCTAGGATAGCTTACGCGCAGCCAGAAAGAGGGCAGAGTTATCGCTCTCTATGTCACGTGCAGCGAGAGTCGTGAGACACACATGAAACACAACGGTAAGTTTAGAAGAGGAGAGAACTAATCTGAGGGGGTGCAGAGCACTAGAGACACTGCAGGGGGAGGGGTAGGAACTGGGAAAAGGCAGTGAACTCATATATGAGAGGCTCCAAAAGTATAAATAAATGCGAAGTTATTAGAAGTAACCTCCTTTTGGTACAAGTTTAAGAGTTGGGAGAGGTGACAGTAAAGGAACGGCCACTATGGTTTGTATATTCTTTTTGAGTGGCAGATGAGGTCTCACATCCCAACCCAGAGCCCCGTGGATGCTAGGCGAGGGTCACTACCGTCTTACCTTGACAGTCCTTGAATTTTATCGCATGAGGACTGGACAACACAGACTTAAGTTAAACCAAAGAAAACTACCAGTGAAAAAAAAAATCCCAAAAAGTCAGGAAAGAGAAAACTTCAGGTGTTTCTTTGTAGAGGTGTCTACCTAAATACTTTCTGGTGGCTCCCAGGGACATAGCAACATATCAATTTGTATTAGGCCTAAAAATAAAATAGACTAACCTAACTGGCAGTATTGCAAAAATTCCCCAAATTTTCGAAGTTGACAGAAGAGCCTGTTATCACGAGTTTTTATTTTCAGCTGGTGTAAAATACTTCCCATCGTGTGATGGATGAAATACCAAGGACCAAATTGGATGGCCGTCTACCAAATGCCAGCTCATGATTGTCACCTTAACTCATCTTTACCGTATGTCTGCACTAGTACCCTATCTTTATAACAAGCATATATCAAAGCATAAACCATTTTATTCATTGAACCGTAGCTAAAATGTACATTTTTCCTATCACTCATTCAAAAACAAATTGAAAATTAATCTTTAAATTGAAAACTTCCATTGCTTAAAATAAATGCATCTCTCCTGGTTTTACCTATGGCACATACAAAATTAGGACCTAAAATATTCTACTTTAAATTTTTTTTTATCAAACCAAGGTAATTAGGGGTGGATCCAGTTCACTCCCTGAATAGAACTGTTCCCCCTAAATTCTTTTTCAAAGAATTCCCAATATAGCTGTATCGTGCTCAGATCTGACATCTGTACCACACCAGACTGAAAACACACTGCTTTCTATTTTCCGTCCCTAAGTGTAAGTCAAGGCTGAACACTCCAAATACAGAGGCAGACAAGTTCCCAGCCACCTGCTTTCCAAAGCACATTAAGGAGGTCCCTGCAAGACACTGGCACCAGATGAGCGTGTAAGACCACAGATTTCCCCACAAAGTCCATTCAGCAGGGACAGCAAGCAGTTTCAATGACGCCCTTGTTTCCTGACTTGCTGCCTTCATTTGAATGACATGCAGCTGGCCATATCAAACAACGTACCTCCGCTGTCTCTCATTTAAAAGGATGCTTCATTGTGTAGCTTGGTCTTCTTGTGGAACTCCTAACAGCGGGAGCAGCGGCTGTCTCTGGCTAGCTTTTGAGAGCCTACTCCTCTTATTGGGTTGCCTTGCCCAGTTTTAGTTCAAGCGGAGGTTCCTGGTCTTAATGCAACTTGATATGCCATGTTTTGCTGATATCCATGGAAGGCCTGCCCTTTTCTGAATAGAAACTGAGGAGGAGTGGATTGTGGGGTCCAGAGGGGAAGTGGAGGGGAGAGACTGGGAGGAGAGGAGGGAGGGGAACTGTGATTGGGCTGTAAAATAAGTCATTGAGAAAAGGAAGGGTTGGCTAATCAGCTCATCAACTACAGGAATGTATCTAACAGAAAGAGTATTATATATATATATAGTATATATAGTACATAGTAAATACATATATATAGTATCTTATATATACTATATTCATGGGGGTTGATCAATCGTTTACTTTAATGTGTACAGCATGTGAGATCTAGAAAAGGAAGGTTTTTCTAGTAAAAAAATTAAATGAGTATTAGAAATAAGTACTCTATTTTCTACTGAAAATGATCAATTTCCTTACACAAATATTCAGAAAATATCCATGTTTTCCTCTTGTCTACATCCCTTTTATCTTTCCCATAAATGTTTATTTTGATGGCAAATGCTGAGTGCCAGTGTGGATTGAGACAAGTACACCTCTCGGTATATCTGTAAGGCCACATCCAGAGAGGATCAGCTAAGCCAGGGATGGGGGTGGAGACAGAGGGAGCCAGGAGAGATGTGTGTGTGTGTGTGGGGGGGAACACAACCCATCCTAATGCAAGTGGCACTACCCAATAGGCTGGGGGACCAGGGAGGAGCAAGAAGGGGGAAACCCTCCAGCACGAGCCTCTACTGTCCCCTCTGCCCATCAGGATGGCAGCTGCTCAGGTCACCACAGCAACCCTGCCATTACAGACTGGAACCCAAGAAGTCTCTCCTCCCATGGCTTGAATGTAAAATGTCTCACGTGGGCTGGGTGTTCCATCTTTCATGGGTGGTGTTAGGGAGACAGATGGTGGAGCTTGGGAGAGGTCAGGCCTCCCTGGAGGAGGCAGACTACTGGGCACCGGCTGCTGAAGGGTATACCTGGCCCCCAGTCCCTCCCTCCCACCCTGCTTCGTATCTGTGGTGAGAGGGGTAGCCTCTGCCAGCCACCCACATCATCCCAACAGCCCAACATTCCTTCTGCCTCCTCACAGGCCCAAAATAAACAGAACCACAGACTGTCAGCAAGGACCTCTGAGACTGTGATCTAGAATGGAGTCACTCTTTTTAGGTTGTGTTTTCTTTTGTATCTTGGTCATGTGATCCCTTGAAACAAGTGCTGGGTTCTGACATTTGACCTGCAATATCTGAACCATATGGGTGAGATTCGGATTTGCACTACCATACAAAGGGTCTTCATAGTTTTTAAAAAGTAGAAAATGGTAATATTCTGAAGTTTTGTTTTATGTCTTCCTGCAATGTTCTAAAAGTTAGATCAAAAGAATTACTATTAATTAATTGCCTTTATTTTTTAGTCGTGAATGGTCATTCTCTGTAGTCATAATAAGATCTGTTGGGTAAATCAACGGTTGCGGTGGAGTTGGGTTGAATGCGGTCATCACCACACTGAACCTGAGTAGCCGAGATCCTCACTGGAGAGAGGGAATGCCTACGAGGTTCATGGGACTGATGGGTTCAGGAGCCTTCATGTCTTTTATGAGGTCCCTCCCCTACCCTGAGGCTACATAGGTAAGCAATGGACTGTGGGGACCGCTTTGGTCATGAAGTTGCTTGCCCAGGGGCTTCTCAGTAATGCAGTTTACATGAGTTGTGTATGCCTGGGTAGGTCTCCTCAGTTGCACAGATGCCTGTATGCTGCCTATAAGACTTTCTGACTACCTCTGAGGTGTGCACACCCCTGTAATAAAACCCAATAAAGTTATGGGCAGAACGGGGACAACAGCCTTGGACAGAGTCCACCCCTCAGCAACTGGGCTGAACAGACGATCCTTCGTATCTCCCCAAGAAGAGACACGGCAGTGCCAACTCTTATTCATTCAGTGATTTCCAGAATGAGTAATGGGTCTTAGATTAATAAAGACGTTCTCATAAACCCTAAGATGTCAAGTTAAATTTACCAAATGAAAAAAGTGCATATGTATGTAATAATTTCATACATAGAATATTAAGGTAAATTATTAGAAGAATTGCAATTGTACACCAAAACAATATTTTCAAAGATTTAATTGGCAGTTCATAGACATTTAGTTGTTAAAAATGAGTTAATTTAAACAATTTACTAAGTGTAAGATGTAAGTTTTAAATGGCCAAATGCTTGTTACTTATATCAATTTAGCTCATGCTATTTCTGTTTACACAAAAAACTCTATGGAGAGGGAAAATTAGGATTTGCTGGGAAATAATCATAAGAAAGCTTATAAAAGGAAAAAAAAATAAATCCTTGCCATACAGCTCCAGCTTCCAGAATCCCTTACCTGGCAGAATTTACTGGTCCCAAATAAGCCTCTTCTTTTCTAAAAAAAAGTAAAAAGTTAGAAGCAATCACCTGGTGCTTTGAGAAGAACGCGCAAACCCACACGTATTTACTTGACTTAGAAGCCCACTTCCGGCTCCCACACGTATTTACATGACTTAGAAGCCCACTTCCGGCTCCCGGAGGTGGAGAAGCCTGAAATGCTCTAACTTCAGCAACAAGGCGGGGGCCCTTTGCAGTGCTTCCAATGAAAACCACACAGAAATAGCAAAACCTATCCGTGCAATTAAACAGTAGATAATAGAAACAGCAGAGGGGGTAGCGGCTGGCAGCAGGAACCGAGGAGGCAGCTGCAGGCTATGCATAGGTGGATTAACTATTGACTTTTGTGGTGCTCTAAGATGAACTGATGAAGCTGGCCCCATCACCCATCTGCTACATTTTCACCATCAAAATGAGAACAAACATCTTTTTGATATACTCTTCAAGATCACAAGAGCCACGAACCTGCACAAATACATGTGTTTTCTAAGGTCATTAGTATCCCAAGTGACTTGCACCTGTGGAGGGTGAGCCATCACATGAGGACGGGTGTCTATGGAGAAACCCAGGCACAGAAGAGTAGCTCTGGCTGCCTTCCACGGAGACAGGTGGAGTCTCCAGCGCTGTGGGACCAGGTGCTGGTTACACTGTAGACGCTAGATGATTTTCTAGCTGGGACTTCGATAGCATCCCGAGTTTGTTTGCTCATCCTGAGAACTCTTAAGCTGCATCCCATGTCCTTAAACAGTTTAGCTATGGAGGAAGGCTGGGACTAGCAATAGCCGAGGAAGTGGGAATATCATTCAAGAATTATAGAGGACTTTCTTTTATCCATGCTGTTCTTAAGGTAATTTCACTTTTATATTTATTTATTTTGGTTTTTCGAGACAGGGTTTCTCTGTGGCTTTGGAGCCTGCGCTGGAACTAGCTCTTGTAGACCAGGCTGGTCTCGAACTCACAGAGATCCGCCTGCCTCTGCCTCCTGAGAGCTGGAATTAAAGGCGTGCGCATCCACCGCCTGGCGGTAATTTCACTTTTAAGCCAATCATCTACTTATACCAATGTCCTTAAAACCACTTGGTAAGCACAGATTACCTACACAGTCCATTAAGTCCACTGCTCCTAAACAGAATTAGGAGCCAGGGTTTCGATCTATATTTCTTTTTATATTTGGAAGTCATCCATCCAATAAACACCACTGGAGTGCTATTGTGGCCCAGACGGTGTTCCGATCTGCATGGGGACATGAGTCAATGGTGAGAGGGGACACAGTTTTAAAGTGGAAATGTGCAGTGCCACAAACTAATTAACTGGGATCTGGAGGCTAAAAGTCACTAGTAAGCAAAATAAGAAGGCACGGGAAACAAACAAACAAAAAAAGGTCTGTTTCCTGTACACCAACCAACTGGGCTCTGTCTCACAACTCAGGTATCCAAGTACAAGAGTCTTCCCTCGGCGTGTGACGTCAGTGTATTGGAATTCCGTCCTCTAGATGTGTACTGTCGCTAATAAACAACATCAGAAGGGCAGTTTAGCTCCGCGCAGCCTTCCTTTAAGCTAGGGTACGTGGAGGGGTTAGCGTGTGCGTCTTCACTGAAGATTTCCCAGACTCTTAGAAAGTCGATTGCTCTTCCCTCAGCCCTAGGCTTAGGCCCTGGAGTCAGACCTCAAGCTTAGGCACGGTTCTTTCTCCACACTGACCCTAGCAAAGGAACGCTGCAGAGAACAGTGGGACCATGTGTCACCTGGCACAGGATGAGTCTAGAGCTTCTAGAATCCAGAAGGCAGCTGCACTTACACGTGCCTCGGAGAAGTGCCCTGGCTTTTCTCTTTTTGATTCTGTCTGCTCTTAATATGCCCCCATTTCAACTGAGTACCTTCTTGAAAGCCTTATAAAATGTGGGATTGTAGCCGTGTGAATAGAACGCAAACAAAACACTCTGAAGATACTTAAGAGATTCCAGGTCAGCCGGGGTTGGGGTGCGGGGTGGGGGCGGGGTGTTGTCATCTGCACCTACCTTTCTTTACTACTGCCAAGAGGCCTGCAGTTACAAAACTCCACGGTTTAGAGCCAAGCATCAACTTTCTAACTGTGACATTATCAAATCACCGCAGCACACAAAGAATAACTATTCTTCTTCAAAAGTTTCTTTCTCAAAATCAGACTTACAGGGGAAGATGACAAAAGCGTCCAGTCACACTTCAAATATTCGCGAAATGACACAAATATTCATGAAATGACACACTTAAAAGTGACAGCTGCGTTACTGGAGAGCAATATCTTTGTAAAGTTACTTCAGAAACAGAGATAGGAAAAGAACAAAGAGGCCTGCTCGGGAAGAAGTGTTGGGGGGGGTAGAGGAGGGGCTGGGAGAGGGTAATGGCCGAAAGTGACTACAACCCATTATATACCTGTGTGAGACCTTCGAGGAGGAAGTAATGTACACAGCGAGAAAGCTCGCCTGCTCTCTTCCACTCCGCTCTGAGAGCCAACAAGTGCCCCGTTTATTCCCTCGACCAAGTGGATGGCTTGGAACAAGTAAACATATTTTTCATCCATTTCGAAGAAACATTTTGTAAAGACAACTGCACTTTCTGGACGTTATTCTAGAATCTCATTTTGCAGGATCAAAAGGAACATACAGACTATTCCTAAACTAATTTGTTTTTAGGTGTTAGGATTCCTAGAGATTAAAAGTTTTTATTTTAATAATAAAGTAAAACATAGTAAGATAAAATAAAGCCATACTGGAGTTGACAATACAAAGAGACGGAAAAGAGAAGGCACAGAAATCAGATACCTACTTATTTACACACCCAGGAATCCCACTAAAGTACTAAACTAGAAGCCGTAACATGCATGACCTGATGCAGACCTGCGCATGCTACCTCAGTCTCTCTGAACGCCTCGGAGCTTCCATCTTGTTGATTTAGAAAGTCCTGTTTTCTGGACTTTCCTCCATCCCCTCTGGCTCTTACAGTCTTTCCACCCTCTCTTCTGCAGGGTTCCCTGAGCCCTGAAAGGGAGGGATTTGACAGAGACATCCCTTTTAGGGCTGAGTGTTCCAAGGCCTCTCACTCTTTCCATAATGTCTGGCTGTGGGTCTCTGTATGCATTCCCATCTGCTGCCAGAGGAAGCCTCTCTGATGATGGCTGAGCAAGGTCCCGATCTGAGTGTGTGTATATACCCCACCCCAAACACACACACTGGAATGAATGTCATTAGGAGTCATTTTAGTGTTCTCTCTTCTGTCTCTCCCTCTTTTCTCCCCTGCTTGCATTTATCCATTTATTTATTTTGAAGCAATGCCTGCCTCACGCCATAGCCCAGGCTAGTCTGGAACTCAGTATGCAGCCCAGATTAGCCATAAACTCACGGCAATCCCCTGACCTCGGTCTCCCATGACCTGCATTATAGCTGTGAGCTAGCATGCCCGGCCCAACAGGCCACTTTTAAGCTGTTCTGAGTAGAAAAAATAATCTTTAAAGCCCATTCTTTCTGGAAGTTGTGTTGTTATTTTGTTACTGGGAGATGCCATAAGGCTAGTGTATCTGTCTTACTGACATGGAATGTCAACAGGTCCTTGTATGTAGCAAACATTGTAACTACATATATAATCACCACATGCCTGGCGATCTCCCATGCTACACAGGATCAAGAGAAATGACTCAAAGTTGCACTTAGGCTGCTGTGTTGTTTGAAATGCCACACCCGTGAGGGCTCACAGAGTTCAGTTTAAACAGAGACAGCCACCCTATTCCTTTGTGGGCACAGCGCCGCTTACATGCGTACCCGGCACGATCTTGGCTAGTGATGATCTTATCGGAGAGTTAGAAGGACAAACTAAAGAGGTTCTGAGGATTCCCAACTCAGGCTAATAACACACATGCAAAGGTCTGACTGGGTGATTCGAGGAATCAGCAGACACAGGCCAAGTTCAGCCCGGACTGCAACTGCTGCTCTCAGCGAGGAAATGAGCTGAGCTATGGCTAAGGAAACATCTGCTGTTCTTTGCTTCCATTCTTAAACAAGAAAATGTTACGACACAACTGAAATCATTAGGAAAGTATGTATTTTTCCAATCAGGATACAAAGAACCTTCCAGGGACAGTTTCATTTTATTCTTACTGTTCCAATAATTAAAATAATTTCTGGTCAAATTATAAACACAGAATTGATAGATCTGTGTTCACCTGCAAAGATACTGTAACTGCACTTCCTACCACATTACTACATAGGCTTTTGAAAGACATGAGAAAAACTAAAGTATTTGTAAAGGAGATGAAACTTTTATTTGGGATCATTGAAAAAATTAATGAGAATTTACCTCTATTACAAAATTTAACAGCTCCATACAAGACGGGAAATAGTGGGAAATAAGATTAATATTTTCTTATCCCCAGGGAAGTCACTTCCTTCAAAGTATTGTTTTATTTTTCTCAGTAAGATATATTAGCATTTTAAAAAATCCATGGTTGACTATGAACTGGGATGGCACAATTGTAAATACCCATGAAGCTGTTACAGTCTGCTGTTCAGAGTAATAACAACAGGAATCGGCTTCACCGAGAGAATGCAAAATAAATAGACTGTCTCCTGCGTTGCCTAGTGTCAGGTCTCCTTGGGGTGAAATAAAACAAAATAATATATGTCATTGCAGGGGCTCAGGCTAAGGAATCTTTTCATTTGAGGGCAGGCTGTGAGAATGATTGTTCTGTAACACATTTGAAGAAGAGAGCTATCCTAACGTTTGGAAGACAGGCCAGATCAAAGATAATCTTCAAAACTGCCGTGTCTGTGAATGTCTGTAAATGTGTGTGTGGTGTATGCATGCCTGTACATGTGTGTGTGTGTGTGTGTGGTGTATGCATGCCTGTACATGTGTGTGTGGTGTGTGCATGTATGTACATGTGTGTGTGGTGTGTACATGTCTGTACATGTGTGTGTGGTGTGTGCATGTCTGTACACAAGTGTGTGCATGTCTGTACACGTGTGTGGTGTATGCATGTCTGTACATGTGTGTGTGGTATATGCATGTCTGTATACGTGTGTGGTGTGTGCATGTCTGTACATGTGTGTGTGGTGTATGAATGTCTGTACATATGTGTGTGCAGAAGAACATCAAGTGTTCTGCTCTACCATGACCCCCTTATTCTCTTGAGACAAATATCTCACTGACTCAGCAGCTCAGTTATTTGTCACTAGTCTGGTTGGCCACTGAGCTGCCTCCACTCCCGATGCTGGGGTCTCAGGCACACCATCGGCCACTCCTGATTTGTAATGTGGGTCCAGGGAGTCAGAGATCCCTCAGGCCCTTGTCTTTACGCAACAAGCCTTCTTTCTTACTCACTGAGCCATCTCACCATCTCCCCCCACCCAAACTCCCAAAGACATCCATTAAATTTCCCAACATGCTGTGGGAGCACATTCTGCTCCTTCAGCCAATAGCCTGTAAGATACCAGCACATGTGGGCGTGGTCTCTTAGACTGTAAATATGTGCCAGCTCTCTTGCTTCCACCTCCGCTTACCGCTGCTAGTCTCTGTTCCT
>JAQHUG010000038.1:8536812-8555478 GCA_028555095.1 Dicrostonyx torquatus | reverse complement strand
AGATTTGATTTGCGAGCAGAAATTTGGTTAAAATGCATTACACCCTACAAGAAAACATTCACTTTTTCTAAGAGCCAACGACTTGCTGAGAAAAAAAAAAAAGAAAAAAAATTAACGAAAAGGTTAACAATGTAATAATGAGCACTTCTGGGCAAAAGTCCCCCCTCCGCATTGCTGCTGTCATGAGACAGGAACAATATTTAACTTTTTAAAAAAGCAAGCTTGGAGGTTAAGGGGGAAAGGGCAGTCATTAAGTAAAGTGCAGTTTATTAGGATGGAAGGAGGTGCTTCAGCTTAGACTGAAATGCACCTGCGCGCAGGCGCACACCCAGGGCAAATGGAGGCGGTCCGCTGGTGAGAGTGGCCCAGCCTTTTGATATTCTGCAATTATCCATTTATTCATCTGTGTCTATGACTCTGGAGGGTGTGGATGTGGGTGACAGATCTGATAAATGTGTATGGGTGCGCTCTACACAGCAGCTAGAGGACAGGCGTCCTATCCTGTGCTCTTCCGACTCACTGCTTTCTGAGGTAGGATCTCTCCCGGAACCGGAAGCTCTCTGTGCTGGGCAGGCAACACGCTCCAGCCATCTTCCTGTCTCTGTGCCCCGTTACCCAACAGCTTCCAACACTGGGGTGACAGGAACGTTGGATCCTGAGGGAGACCCAAACTCAGAAAGTGTTCTTACCAATGAGCTACCTCTTCAGTATTGACAGGTTTGATTGTTTTTGTTGCCGTTCTTGAATTGCTAACTGTAACGGTCAGCTTTTGTCAACTTGACAGAAACTAGAGTCACCTTAGAAGAGGGAACCTTAATTTAGGAAGTGCCTCCTTAAGATTGACCTGTCTGCTTGATTAATGATTGATGTGGATGGGCCCATCCACCGTGGGCAGTGCCATCTCTGGGCAGGTGTTCCTAGGCTGAGCAAGCCATGGAAAAAAGCTGGTACTCAGGGTTCCTCTAGAGTCTCTGTGACAATTCGGGTCTCCAGGTTCCTGCCTCAGTTATCTTGATGGTGGACTGTAACCTGAAAGATGAAGCAAACCCTTTCTTTCCTCAGGCTGATTTGGTCAGTATTTTATCACAGTAACACAGTCCAATCTAGGACGCTAACCCCTTGAGGCCAGCGTAGAAAGTGCCTGGTTTCATATAAATGAACGAAGTCAAAATGGGATTTCACTTTATTTGATGAGGCTTTTTATAGCCTATGTATTTATCAAACTTCCTGCCAAAATGAAAAAAATGAAACCCACGCACCCATCCATACTTCTCTGGTTCTAATGAATTCTTTTTTAGGTGGGGGGGGCTTTCCTTAGAGAAGAAAATGTGAAGGAAGAGGAAGTGAGTGGGAGGGGGAAGAAAAGGGAGGAACAGTTGCTGGCTTCAAGGTCAAAGTCCAGAGGAGAGTCAAGGTCAGAGAAACTTTAATCCCGTTTCTAAGGCCTTCCAATTGTTAACTCACCATGCTCATCATGGCAGGGCACCCTACTTTGGGGGCACATTTATAGTTTTCTGAGTCCCAACAAATAGAAGTTATATTTATCTATCTGATGAAACCAGTAATATGTGAAAGACTCACCACTGCGATCATAAAAAAAAATCCTATTATTTGAGTCAACTGCCTCTGGAACATAATAGGTACCTCATCATGTCAATGGGTTATGTCATAATCCATCACAATGAAAGCTCATTTGAGGGCCAAGTGACACTTGGAATTATTGTCTTAGTCTCTGACCTTTAGAAATGTGATCTGGAAGGCCATTTTAGGTTATAATCCCAAGGCTTCCTGGTGCCTCATCTCTGTTCCATCACAGAAACAAACAAAACATCTAAAAGTCTTAGACATGAGCGCCAGACAACCCAAATGAAGAACCATTTACCGAGTGAGATGAAGCCTATTCTTAACCATGCAGGACTTCTCCCTAGGCCACTGCCAGGGATGTCCCTTCCAGCATGTACTGATATAGAAAATTTAACATGCCATATGTGCCAAATAGGGACCGCCCAAAGAGTTCCTAAAAAAATTAAAGCGAGTGGCAGTTCAGTTTTTTTTTTAAATTTTCATTGCTTTTCCATTTTTGGGGCCCCTCACCCCTCTGACCAGCACAATCAATAACAGAGCATCCCTGCTCTTCTTCCAGCCAATTGGGTTAGGAAAATATAAAAGACCAAGAGGTCACTGACCAAGCACGACCACTAGGAGGTGGCTATGTGAATAACGACTGAGACTGTTAAAACTTTGCTTCCAAAATGGTTATAGAATAATAGCACGGGACAATGAACCAAGTACTATCCAAGCCTGTTACACATGGCACTGATATTCATCTGCACATATATGTATATAGATAGGCATATCAGTGTGTATTCATAGATCGCACATATATTTATACTTAGATACTTATTTGATCCTTAAAACAGCCCAATGAAAAAACTGGATATTATTATTATTAGCCTGATCTCAGAGATGGGAAATGAAGGTGAAGAAGGGTTCATCTGTATTTCTGTGCTTTGATTGGTTAAATAAAAAAGATGCCTGGGCCATTTGATAGGGCAGGACTTAGATAGGCGGGGAAAAGAAAAGAGGACGCTGGGAAGAAGACTGGGTCAGAGCCAGTCTCCGTGAAGCTCCCGCCGCAGATGGATGAAGCTTAGAACAGTCCGGTAAGATCACCACCTTGTGGTGACATACAGACTTTTATAATGGGTTAGTTTAGATGTGAGAGGTAGCCAAGAAAAGGCTAGAGATAATGGGCAAGGCAGTATTTGAATTAATACAGTTCTCCTGTGGTTATTTCGGGCATAAGCAAGCAACCAGTGGCTGAGCGGGACAGCAGCTGGGGGCTTGGGAGCCAGGCGCTGAGAACACAACCCGCACCTCTCCTCCTATTTACAACATGAAGGCTCAGAGCGAGTCCAACTTCACATAGTTTGTATGCTCAAGTGCAAGAGTTCAAATCTAGGCAATTTGACTTCTGGGCTCCTGGTTTTCATTGCCGGGTTATTGCTGGAGACACTCTCACTAGCTAGGTACATCCTTCAGCTACAGAAGATGATTTTAACTGCAAACCAAGCTTTGAGGCAGAGTCGGGTAGACACCATGTAGCTGCCGAAGAAGACAGATGCCAGATAACCTTACTGATAAACCCCAAGTCTCATGGCAATACATAGATTAATAGAAATGGGTTAATTTAAGATATAAGAGTTAGTTAATAAGAGGCCTAAGCTACTGGCCAAGCAGTGTTGTAATTAATATAGTTTCTGGGTGATTATTTCAGATCTGTGTGGCTGGGAAATGAATGAGCATCAAAAAATGTTTTGCTTTGATTTAAAAATAATCTTTCCTGAGGAATGGTGTTATTTCATTCAATAAGTATAACGAACCATCAAGGTATAAAACTGATGGGCTTATAGGAAAATACTAATAATACAAATATTTACTGAGATTCTACCACATCCTAGGTACTATGTAAGGTGATTTAAACCCATTGTTTTATTAAATTACAATATAAACTTATCAAGATTTTATTATTATCTCCATCTCCAGAAGAGAATGATGTGATTTAGAGCAATTAAGATCATTCAGTAGGGATTACAACCTGGATCCAAACTCCTGATCCTCTTACTCAAAAACCTAAACCACTGCTACATAAATCAAAAGTTCCTGTGTGAAAAGGCTGCCATCAGGGATGGGGACACAGTTTAGATGGGAGAGCACTTTTCCCCCTGAGTAGGCAAAGTCCTGGGAGCATCCTTGGGAAGGTGCTCAACAGTGTTCTTGACACAATGCCGGTGTTGTGTAAGTTTCAATAACTGTGGTTACCAGTCATACTCATGGCCCAGACACCATGTCACACCCTGGGATAACACAAGTAGTTAGGTCCATTAATATTTATCTTAAAAGGAAAGACTTGTGGAGGAGACATTGTATGTTATCAACACACTGTTTAGGAGGCACAAGGGAGAAAGGAATGGCATCTGGCTTCAAGCTGGTCTCATCAACACTTTCTTAGATGAGTTGACTCCCAGTGTTCTGGGAGGTAAATACAGGAGAACACGGTGGACTGCTTAAGCACACCGAAGAAGTCAAATGTACTTAAGTGGAACAGTGTGGACTCTCAAGGTATCCTTAGGGTTTGTGGATCACAGGAGCAACAAGGAAGAGAAAACTAGAGCATCTTTATGACCCGGGAATATACAGATGTTTCTTAAACAGGAAGTTGAAGGTATTGATACCAGAAGGAAAAGGTTGAAGGACATAGCCTGCTAAGAACAAGCGTTCATCAAAACAAAACAAACAAACAAAAACACACCTCCAATTAAAGGCAAGTGGGAGAGATCTAATTGTGTGCGTGCGTGCACACGCGCGCACGCGCACACACACACACACAGTATAGATAGTATGTATTCAGGTTCTTTGTCTATAGAAAGATAATAAGACATTAGAGCAAGAAAAATGAAAAAAAAAACCCAAAATGTCATTTCACAAAGTAGTTATTAAGATGGCTAAGAATCCTACAAAGCGTGGTTCACTGGACATTCGGGACACGAGAGTTTTAACTACAAGGAGATGCTACTACCTAGCCATGAGGTGACATCTACTGAAGAGAGACAAGCATCGAGGAAGTAGGCAGTCAATAATGAAGCTTACGTTCTCACAACTACTTGGAAAAACCTATTTGATAGCGTTCCCGTAAGCATGGTACATCACGCCCCATGATTCAGTGGTTCCGCTTCCAGACAGATGCCTCAGTGTGTATTAGAGAAATAGCCATAGCAACAGTCACTCCAGCTGGAAGATCGCCAACTAACCCATCCACTAGAGAAGGAATACGGTAATTTCGGGACCCTACACAGCAAGACATTCACAACCATGGACTCCGGTAGTGAGAACAAAGGCTACCCAACTGTATGCCGCAGTGGGTAGTAGAATGCTGGCGAGAAACCGGGGCGAGGAAAAGAGCGCCCCCGGTGCCTTTCCGTGTGCATTAGCAGCTGTTTTTGAACAACACGATCAGTCTGTTAAGCGAAGCTTCCCACAAACAAGAGGAAAAGTCCCCAGGAAAGAGGACCTCTCCGCATACGATGTAGCATCGTATGCTGTTAGTGTGATAAGTGAGTTCTGGGTTTCCTTTTCCGTGGCTTCCCTGATTGTGCTCTAAGTGACTAGTCAGTTAACGGGCATTCCATGATGTTGAGACTTCCTTGTTGGCCTTAGGAGAGAGACCGGAGTCTGATGTCCAAGAGGTTAGTGTGTATCTAGAAGTCTGACGCTATACAATTAAAAAAAAAAAAGATGTATTATTTTAATTTAATGCGTAGGAATGTTTCACTTGCACGTATGTAAGCGTAAGTACTATATGTGTGCCTGGTGCCCATGGAGGGCAGAAGACATGAATGTGCCTGGTATTGGAGTTAATAGAAATTATGTGAGCTTCCATGTAGGTGCTGGGGATGAAAGCCAGGTCTTGGAAGGGCATGTGTTCAGCCTGCTGAGTCTCTACAGTGTTAACTGCTGGCTTCTGGGCTTTGGGGTACCAAAGGTTCCCCATGCCCCTCAGCCTGCAGGGAGATTCCTCAGCATCCACCACTGCAGGAGCCCAGGGGAATGCTGCATTGACAAGGAAATCCTTGGCAGCCCCATGCTCTGGTGTGCAAGCAGTAATGAGGCTGTGCCTGAGAACACAGCAGCGAAGCCTCGTCATGATGGATGGTAAGCCACGATGTCCTTCAGTTCAGCCGTAACGCACAGCTTTTAGACAAAGTGATGAATTTGTCAGGAAGATAGCTTTTCTCATGCTGTGGCCGCAGAGTACACACAGCCAGGTAGCTATCGATTTCTCTCTGACTGTCTGGCCCACATACCGAAGTTCTTACACTTAAATGCTGGGAGAATGAGTGAGATTTATTAACTATGGAGTGCACGCCGATGGTTCAGGTAAGCATGTGGTGGGCTTTGCTGTGGCGGTTGCACTGTAAGTTTGTAAGTTTCGATCGTCAGAACTTGTTCCCCAGCCGGGCAATGGTGGTGCACGCCTTTAATCCCAGCACTCGGGAGGCAGGGGCAGGCGGATCTTTGTGAGTTCGAGACCAGNGGCGGATCTTTGTGAGTTCGAGACCAGCCTGGTCTACAAGAGCTAGTTCCAGGACAGGCTCCAAAGCCACAGAGAAACCCTGTCTCGAAAAACCAAAAAAAAAAAAAAAAAAAAAAGAACTTGTTCCCCAGTAGCATGAAGTATGGCTGTGCAGGATAAACCGGGCTCCTAACAGACGCCTGCCTCCTCAGGGTCTGTAAGCAGCATTTTAATACACCTGACTTCCCGAGAGGGAACGCCACATGCCGCTTCCTAAATTACCAAGCGTTCAGAGAAGCTGGAGTGGTCTCCAGACACGGACCTACTGTCTGAGGACAAGCATGGCTGGAGAGGTCACAGGAGCCTGGTGAAATTTTTCTGGCCAAAAGGCTCAGGGAGATGGTCCGAAGCTATGTCAGCTCAGTGACTCCTAGCCTTGGCATCCCGACTGCCATGCAGTCGGAGCTCCAGGGCACACACAGCAAGGCTTCGCTGTCCCCGCACTGCGTGACAGAAAGCTAACGGCGCTCTAGAGCTCTGCTTACTTTAGCGAGTGTCCTGAAAAGACAGACTTTCCTAGGAGACACAACACTGCTTCCCAAGTGATCAGATATTCCCCGAGAAGTTCTATCTCGTATAAGACTTCACGACTGCACCTGACTGCTGAATAAAGAGCCCACTGCCTAGGGTCACCATTTTAAATATTTAAGTTGGCACAACCAAGTTGCATAAGAATTACATGATATTTTCATGATCTTCTTCCTTGGGTGTTGGAGAAGGGTTAAGATGGGGTCTTCTGTAGCCCAGGTTAACCCTGAATGTTCGACCTCCCTGTGCTGCTGAGACCATCAGTCTCTTGTTCTTCGTGCCTCCGCCCCTGCAGAACTGAGGTAGCAGATGGGTCTCACCTCAGCAGGCACCATTATCTCCAATTACTTCAGTCTGTATTGGTCTGTTTTGCTTTTTAACTTGGAATTTCAACAGAAAAAAATAAGCACTTTTTTTTTCTAAATGAAGATTTTTAACGTCAATGTTTTGTCACTATGAATAACGGAAGAAAGAAATCTGACAAAAGAAGAGCTGATGTGGCCACGGACTGGCATTTCTCCCAAGTTTAAAGGAGAACACAGGAAAGATTGCGACACCTCATTTTAAATGAGTTTTCAAATTTCTCCAATGCGAAAAGGAGAGAGTCCATTAAAACCGGCTTTTACCCACACAGTTTGGATCAATATAGTGAGGTCCAACAGCATTGCGGCCGGGGATCCCCAGACTTGGGCCGGAGGGTTTAGAGAGAGGCACCATCACAACTTCAATGACCTCACTGTTTGAAAGGACACATTTTCCCAAGCAATGGCAACTTGTCCTTCCATGGGAGCAGATCACAGCAGCAGGCCCTTCTGACCTCTGGCTCCCTTTGGGCCAGCCTGGCGCAAAGGGCCAGCAGGAAAGGGGCTGGATGCAGTCACTCAGGAGGTCAGGGCACCAGCTGCTGCAGCAAATCCTAGCTCCAGGACACAAAATGCTTCATGCTCTGGTGAGAGAGAAGTTTGCTTCCTGCATTCAATATTTAGGTTATTTACATCTAAGAACTAAAAAGAGGCGGTGGGGGAGGAATTGTGGTGGATATAAATTAGGTTTTGAAAAAGATACCTTCCCCCAAGCTTGCTCAATGTACGGAAACACAGTTAATATTTGCTCCCACCTTGATAAAGAGGAAAAGGTTTCCTGGGTTTAAATATTAACCAAACACTTCAAAGCTATTCAAAAACTGTTGTCCCCATCTCCACCCCCCACCCAAAAGGCAATGGGCTCCTAGAAAGCACAGTTTGGGAATAATAGGTAAAGCCCACTGTGGTCCCTTGTGTACGAGCTTCTTCCCAACCACTGGAATAACAGCTACGGGGCACTCAGGAAAACTGCCAGGGGACAGTTAGCAACTATGGCAGCCATCATCAAAGGGGATTCTCCTGAGCCATTCTCCCCAGGAGCAGAGATGGCTCCCAGCTAATCTTCAGGATCATGTGCATCATGAAGACCATGGCTATACCCCCAGGAAAGCCTGCTATGGGAGTGTGTGACCTCCCTAGACCAGGCAATGGGGCGAGCAGGTGTGAGCAATGAGGTAATGGCTTGATATGGGAGAACGGCTGAGGGAGGCTCAGGAGAGGGAAGGAAGCACAGTGGCTGTGTGTGCCTCATTTTTTGCAAAGAACCAACACCATTTTCCTATTTAGGATTTCCCAGTTTTGTCTCCTAAAATGTCCCCACCCCATCATCTTTTTCTTGTGTAGCAAAAACAGAACAGAAAGCAACAGTTACACGACATGCAACAGCCTAGCTAGGCAGAGCATCAAGCTCCTCCAAACAGGAGCTGGGCGACCAGACGTACCTCCTCGCTACCACCCCCATCATGATAAACACGTTATAGCCTGTAGCCCAGGGGCGCTGACACTCCACAGGGCTTTGATGGGGGCTTAGCAGGCTGGGCCAGCGCCTGGCTTGACTTCTTGGAACTCTGCCACCTCTGCCATCTTAGCAATTGATTCTACTTGTTTCAGTCAAGCAGTGGCTCCTGAACCATGAGTGATATGCAAAATAGCATCAGATAAGGCCCTGCCTGAACACCCCGGGACTGTCTGCATGGGAGTGATTCCTCAGAAACGACATCCCGGGCCTGCACATTGTGTTTACTCCTGTACTATCACACTGGCTTTGTCCTTGCTTCCCTTTTATGGGATTTCCTTCTTTTTCCTGTGTGCGCAGAAACACGTGTGTGTGTGTGTGTGTGTTAGTACATGTGCATATGTGTGTGTGAAGTCCAGAGGACAACCTTGAATGTATGTAGTTCCAAGGCATCACACATCACTGTTTAAGTTTTTACCTATCTGCCCGCCTGCCCGTCCGTCCGTCCGTCCGTCCATCCATCCATCCATCCATCCATCCATCTATCTATCTGACAGGGTCTCTGACTGACCTGCAACTAACCAAGTAGGTTAGGCTGTCTGGCTAGGCATTCAAACGTCTGTGCCTCCTCCACCCTGGGATTACAAGTACAAGCCATCATGCCTGGTATTTTTTTCAGTGGTTTATGTGAACTGAACTCAGGTTGCCCTGACAAGGCAGGCAATTTTACTAACCAGGCTACCTTCTCCCAAGTCCTTTTTCCTTTCTTTCTTTTAAGTTTAAAGAATTCACACATCAAAGTCATTGCAATTTTTATTCTCTAGCTTGACTTCAATGTGTTTCTGTCTTGCTGTTCTCTGTAACAAAAGGTTTTTAATATTATATAGTGTATATTACGCTAAGCATCATTTGGTGATGACTGTAGGTAAGCAGTTTTAACATCATCCCACAATTACCTTTGTGTGTGGTGAGGGCACCTGCAATCTAGTCCCAGAAAAATCTCTAGTATGCCAAATAATATCATTAACTAGAGTTGCCTTCGCGCTGTCTGAGGAATCTCCAGGTTTATCCTTGCTACGTAAGTACAGGTCTGCACCCTCAGACCTACAGTGCCCTCTGCCCTCCCTGCGCCCCTTCTCTGGTAAGCTCCTGTCCGTCTTGTTTTTATTCTCTCGCATTTTGTTGAAGATTCCACATAGAAGACGTGTGACGTTTTTCTCGCTGACTGGCTTATCTAGTTAGCTCATCGAGCTGGCTGGTTTTACGTCAAACTAAAGTTATCTGAAAGGACAGAACCTCAATTGAGAAAATGCCTCCATAGGTTCTTGCTATAAGGCATTTTTGCAGCCAGTGATTGACGGAGGAGAGTCCGGCTCATGGTGGGTGGTGCCATCCCTGGCCTGATGATCCTGGATTTTTACAAGGAAGCAGGCTGAGCAAGCCATGGAGAACAAGCCGTTAGGTAGTACTCCTCCCCCCATGGCCTCTGCATCAGCTCCTGCCTCCAGGTTCCTGCCCTGACTTGAGTGATGAACAGTGTGCTGGAGAAGCATAAGCCGAAGAAACCCTTTCCTGCCGACTTGCTTCTCGGTTCTGGTGTTTTGTAGCAGCAATAGAAACCCGAACTAAGACACTCATACTAAGTTTCACCCATATTTTTGCAAACGATGTGATTTTATCCAAGCTAGATAGCATTCCTTAACTGGAATATCTTTTTGGCTTTCCAAATAGGTCTCCCTTGCCCTCTCAATAAATGAATTTGCTAGTCTAGGGCTTACTGCTGGTTTCTTCTCATGGAATTGCTTACCCCGTACAATACTGAGCTCATCAGAAAGCTATGGAGAGTGATGGACATAATGGGCTTTTAATGAGGAGTCCCACGAAGGTAAAGAACTCATCGCAGTACTCATTATTCTTCTTTTCAATGATTTATGTCACACGGCAGCAAAGGAATGGAAACGTTTTCCTTTCCAACACATTTACTTTAACTCTTGGTCTCTCCTGGACTTCACACAACCTTTTAAGTAACCCCTGCTCAAACAGACACCAACGGAAAGAAAAATAAAACCATAGCCGGACGGTGGTGGCGCACACCTTTAATCCCAGCACTCAGGAGGCAGAGGCAGGCGGATCTCTGTGAGTTCGAGACCAGCCTGGTCTACAAGAGCTAGTTCCAGGACAGGCTCCAAAGCTACAGAGAAACCCTGTCTCGAAAAACCAAAAATAAATAAATAAATAAAACCATTAAAAAAATGAAGCTGATGCTCATTGAATTTACTCAATGACGGCATATTCCAGGAAGTTCCCAAGCTGTATCATCTCTCCGTATTTTTAAACTTGGGGTTGATTTGCCTGTCCCCTCTCTCTCTCTTTTCCCACAAGCCAGACCTCTGTCTTTCTTGTCCCTATCACCCTAATCCTAAATCCCAATCTGCCAGTCCTCCCCGCCTCTCATCTCTTCTGTCCTCTTCAGGCTCTG
This sequence comes from Dicrostonyx torquatus, assembly GCA_028555095.1. Taxonomy (NCBI): domain Eukaryota; kingdom Metazoa; phylum Chordata; class Mammalia; order Rodentia; family Cricetidae; genus Dicrostonyx; species Dicrostonyx torquatus. The sequence goes on along the minus strand of JAQHUG010000038.1, from coordinate 8,544,520 downwards.
TATGTGCTGGTCTGTCCTCTGTCTGTTTTCTCTTACTGTCTCCTTGTCTACCCTTCACCATAACCGTACTGGGAACTAATGCACTCATAAGATTTTTGCCTCTGCCTCCTTTGCAGCTTTGCTGGGTTAATTCTGATTTCTCTATAAATTGAGAGACTGAGAGCGAGACTACTTGAGGATCTGGTCACAACACAACAATTTTATTAGGGCCACACGTCTCTGGTTATGTATGTCTCAAGTGGTTGTGTTGGCTGTAACAGCTGAAGGTTGATTTCCTATGTGCGTCCACAGTGCTATCTGCTCCCCTTCTAACAGTGTGGGGCAAGTCAGGAACTCAGATGCTCCCATAGACTTCTAGTCTGTATTTTAAAATTCACCAGGAGCTTTTAGGGTGCATTTTTATAGAAACTTAGCCTTGTGTCCTGGTTCATACAAGCGCTCTCCCTTTTCACCTCAGGGCTCATGGTTCCACTACATACATTAAGAAGACTTCTGCCACATGTGTTTAATAAGATGTCTTCTAGAGTCCTAGGTGGATTATGATCATCCTATGCTTCTCTGACAAATGACATGGTGCACGTAAACAAACAGTTCCATGAGAAGGTAAACACGCAGGGCCTTCTAGGTGGGGTGGGTAGTTTGTAAACTACTTGCTGTCCAAGTATGATGGCCCAAGTGTGGATCCCAGGAGTTCCCTGGAAGCTAGTCTGGTTCAGTCAGTGAGCTCCAGGTCCAACAGGGACTCTATCACAATATGTAATGGGGGAGCGTGATAGACCCCTGTCTCCATGTGCCTACACATATGAACACATGCACACACATATATCACATGCACACATGACAAGTGACAGTAAAAGAAATGAAAGCGATCATACAAAATGGTAGCAACAACAGCAGAGAGAAGCCTAGACCCATCTTTCTTCAGTGAGTTGCCCGTCTGCTGTGATGGCTACACTGAGCGGCACAGCCTAAAACACACATCACAGAGCATGAAGGACCTTGGGAACATTAATGAGCTCTGGCTTTAACACACTCTTTTTTGTCGCAAGAGTTCACTGAACCCTCGGTGTTTATACCTCTAATCCACCAGCGAGGCAAAATACAAGAACCTGATACCATTTCAATATTTTCCAAACCACCTAAACTCCCACTGGGGACTGGGAGATTAAAAGCATCTTCCCACTGCCAAGGGTTCCCAGGTCCTTTCCTGGCAGTATCATGTACTCGCGTTTTACCAACAGCAGTATTGAAAGGAAAAGGAAAAAAAAATGACAAAGTGGTAACCTTCAAGGAGAAGTGAGGATGTCACAAGCACCTGCTTTATCCACAGGAGAGCCACCCATCCTTAGAGCAACCAGTACTCCCTCTGAGGAGCTAAGCTCCCCGGCTGCCCCGAGAGAGTTCTGAGCCCAACACTGGAAACAAACATGAAACCACTGAGTTTGACTAAAACTAGATGGACCATTACAGCCTGCAACGTGCCTGTCATAAAAATCATGGGCCGAAAGCACACATCACCCGCGTCACTCCATTTGATTGAAGGCTTTGTCAATATGAATGTGGACTCAGAGGTGGGGAACATGCTCAGCTTAAAGGCGAGAGAAAGAGAGGCAATTCCCACACGCTTGCGTTAAATACACACTTCGCCTGGTAGCCAGCAGTTATTCTAAGACACAAACTCCAAAAGGAAAAAGAGCCATAGCTCAGACAGACAGCACAGGGAATTATCCAATCACTTCTTTATGATATTTAGCTAAATGCCTCAACACTTTAAGTACAAACAAGTTAGGAAAACTAGAAGACTAGGAGCGCGCCCGGCGGGGGTCGTGAGGGGGGAGTGTCTTGAAATTAGCAAGTGTTATTTTTCCTGATTCTGATGGTTTTCTTTTCCTGCAGCTGCTCTGAACAATTTTATATTTCTGTCACACATTTCGTGGAGAAGTTCCCCGCGGTGCGAACTCCAAGCAGTCAGCAATGCTTACCTTCCCTTACCGCGCTCACGCCCTCGCTCCCGCACCAAGCACGCCAATACTCTGAGAGAGAAATCCTTCCATCCTCTCCACCCGGAGCTCCTGCGAGATGTGGCGCTAGGAGAGGCCGGCAGGCAGTGCCTCTGAACAAATCACAAGTCCCTAATTGCTGCCTAGCTCTAATTACTACAGAGGAGTGTGTTTGCAACAGGATTCCAGGGAGAGGGCAGGCTACCTTCTGACGACAGCCAACCAAATATATCCTAAAAGACTGACAAGTCACTTTTTTTTATTGTTTGTTTGTTTGTTTCTCACCCCCCCCCCCATGCACTCCACTGTGGCAAGATGACTCTGATACATGTCTCTCCTCCAACAAAACAGCTTAACCCTCACAGACCTCAGTGATTTGGACTTCTTGGTATCACATAGATTACAAGAGGTTGCTTTTTTTTTTCTTTCCCTAAATGGGCAGTTGGATCTAAAATTTAAATTTGCTTTTTATTTCAGAGCAGAACCTGTTCCCAAGTGAACCTGGTTTGTATTCTGTTAGCAGAAAACAGTTTATTTACTAGCTATTCGGAATGGAGGGAAAAAAAAGTGTTCTTTCCTGTGGAAATTTAGGTTTTAAGTAAAGATTCAGAGCATATAATTAAAAAAGACTAAAGCTGATGACAATTTGATGTCGAGAACATTAGCAGTGATGTCAATGCAGTCCAACTCAAAACCCTAATTTCAGCTATACGGGGGGGGGGGGGATGATCGTGTTGAAATTGGCAGTGAAATGATACAGTATCTACTCTCATATTTAACCCATGGCCCCTCTATCTCAGCCTGTCATTTGGCTCTGTGGTTAGAATGAGGGCGGTGATCCGTCCATGTTGCACAGTGTGGCTGTGACCTGGGGTGGGGACTGCGTGTGTGGCTTTGTCACCAATCCAGGTGAATTTGCTTTGAGGGCATCTCACTGTGCAACTTAGCACAGCCAGAGCCAACACTTAGATGCCCAGAACCCATCGTGTTGGGCTTGCACAGTCGTGAGCAGGGAAAGGTGAGCCGCCTAATTGAATAATGGGATGCAGAGTTCAGAGTGGTGATCATGAAATCAGCTCTTAGCGCGCTTCTCCAGGCTCTGTTAGTGCCGGCACGTGCCATGGTGAAATGGCACACCAAATGGGAATGTGGTAGGTTAGCTCGGAGCTTATTTCCCTCTAACTAACACTTGCGAGTGTCTGACATAATATTTACTCTCCAAGGGCTAACAGAAAAGACAGTCATGCTGAGAGTTAGTCTTTTTGTGAAATCAAACTTCCACCCATGATGCATCTCTCTTAAGGAGCCCATGGGTCAGGAGACAAAGTATTCTGCACCTGCCTCGAGTATTTTTCAGGACCACCTCTGGGTCTGTGATGAGCAAATTTCCAAACTTTATTTATCCTTCTACCAATGCTTCGTTTCAGTCAGGGTTCAAAAAGTGTGGGCCCCAAACTGGGTAAGGAAAACAAATTCCTAGTCTCCATCCCAGGCCTTTGGGTGTAGGGCACTGGCAATCTGTGCTTTAACAAGTCCCACCCCAGGCCACCTCTCAGTAGAGAGAGGCAGAATCTCTCTACTGGTGGGTGGTGCCTGTAGGAAAATGGGATGAAGATCGCTTATAAGTCCATGAGGGAGACTGTGGGTGGAGCAACAGTTCTGTAGGGAGTGGCACGTAAGTGGTTATCAGAAGGATGGGAGGAGCCTGGACGATAGGCAGCCACTATGTATCTATGACCCACCCCTCCACACTTTGCGAAACAGCTTTCTTTGGACATTCCACTCTTGAGGAAAACTTCCTGCATCCTAGGAACTGCAGTCTCAACTACTCTTTCTTTTCCCTCGACTTTTAACCCCTATCACTTGCCCACTCTTGCATTTTCTCTAGTACGGTTTAGCAGGGTTTAGAAGCCTTTAATTAGGCGTCCGTGACCTTTCTACCACTGGTTGAATACAATCCCACATCTAAGTTGTTTCTCTTCTGAGCTTCTAGCCACCTTCCAGAGCCCTCCTGCTAGTAACACGGTGGTACCTCACCTCCAACCTGCACTGGATAAAGAGTAGTTATCACAGCCTTGCTGTGGCAGCTGTCCCACCCCACCCTGGCTCACACTCCCCAGAGGTCTCTATTTCATAGGCTACCACCAGGGGTTTTCCATTCAGACTGTAGGAAACCTGATGCTGTGATGTCCGCGGTTGATTTCCCCCTCTTCCCAGTTCTCCAGTAGGATGAGTGATCTGTATAGCATCAGTTTCCTCTGCTTACCACGCTCGTCCCCATCATCTGTGCTAAGACCCACACTGCTTGCTCCTCATTGTAGTAGGTATATAAGGCACTTGATGAAATACCTTGAATGAATGAATGAATGAATGAATGAACGGAATAGCATCTATACTTCACTATAACAGCACTGGAAGCCTTTAAGGGAACACTCTTTCCTACTGGGTGGAGACCTATCATTCCAAGCTACCCCAAACAGAAGAGTTAATCTACTCAGACAGATCAATCATCCTTGATCTGCCCAGCCCTTGGGAGGGCAGATTCATGCAATACTACTCTGAAGAAGTAGAAGAAATAATTGTCCCTTTAATGAGAATGATTTTTCCTTCCCAGCATCCTTGCTCTGTCAGGTCCCCCAGCCTCTTAGAGTCCTCACACAGAAAGCTGCATTTCTCCTTTGTCTTTCTTTTATGCATCTTTAGTTCAGACGTTGGCCAGAGCCTAAGCATCCTTTCTTGTGTACTTTGGGCTGTTTTTTTTTTTGTTTGTTTGGTTTTTTTTTTGTTGTTGTTGATGTTTTGAGACAGGGTTTCTTTGTAGCTTTGGAGCCTGTCCTGGAACTAGCTCTTGTAGACCAGGCTGGCCTCGAACTCACAGAGATCTGCCTGCCTCTGCCTCCCGAGTACTGGGATTAAAGGCGTGTGCCACCACCGCCCGGCTACTTTGGGTTGTTTTTATGCTCTTTTCTGAGTTACCTTTCTTTTTCCTTTGGCTACGTGGCTGCTTTGCCTCCACCGCTAACTCTAAAAGGCATTGTCTCCCTCCCCCACCTCCCTTCCTGATGCAGCTACTGACACAGCTTACCTGTCCTGTGGTTTTTCTTTTCACCTTTGATTAAAAAAATGCCTTTGAACATCCTACTGAGCCTGCTGTTAAATTCTTTTATTAAGGAGACTAAGAACCCTGAGAAGGGAACCTCAGTTTCCTTAATAACATGTGGTACCCCACCCAGATGGGACTCCTCAAAACTTCCAGTATACACACATAGTGTTTACCAACTGTACTCAATATTAGCCAATGGGATTCTTGAGAGCATCTTGAATCAACCATTTTCCTATTCAAGTGTTTTCTGTGGCTTTCCTCGGTGAGTTATGGGCTCTGGAATTCAACATACTCATTGAAATCTCCACTCTGCTACCCGGTAACTGAATATTTCATGAATTAATTGCCTTTTAAGATATAATTCTCTCGTCTGAAGAGCAAGAATAAAATAATAATGATATCTCCTGAGCAGGGCTGAGAGAAATAATGATGTAAGTTTAGTGCCTAGACTCTTGAAGGACTCTGGGAGTGTTATCATTAGCGTCACTCAGCCATCACCATGGTTCCCTTCCAATGGCTTCAACTCAGCACCCACTGCCCTCTTCATATTTAATAGAACTAATTATTCCTTTATGTTTTATAAAATCTGTTAAACATAGACGTCCATAAGGAGGGTCCTGCTCATTGGGGTTACTGTCTGGCCCAGTCCCCCACAGCTGGCAAGCCCCAAAGAAAATCACACAGAGAGTCTACATTAGGTTATTAACTGATTGGCCCATTATCGCAGGCTTCTTACTAGCTCCCATAAGTTATATTAACTCATTGTCAGCCACATAGCCAGTACCTTCTCTCAGCTGGGCTGCTACATGTTGCCTTGTTGGAGATCTGCGCAGGAATGCCAGGGAAGCTTCCTGCTTTCCAAATCTCCTGTTCTCACCTCTACTTCCTGTCTGGTTTTCCCGCCTATACTTCCTGCCTGGCCAATCAGCATTTATTTAAAACACGACTGACAGGATACGGAATTGTCCTGCACCAAGGAGCAATGCCTACTTGTTTACTTAGCATCTCCTAATTGAATGGGCATGCGTTCTGGATTCTATTGCTTCATTCAAGCCACACCTCCCAGGATGTGTCTCCCAAATTGTCTTATTTTAAGTCCTTTTTGCTTAAAGCTGCATTTTAGATACAATTTCCCCTTTCAGGATGTATTCTCTACGTTTATAAGAAAAGGGTTTTGTTTTCTTTAACCTGAAATGTATTTACTGCAGTGTTTATTACAGTACTGAAGACACTGGTTTGTGCATTACCGGGTTGGTCCCTTCTCTCTAGGTAAAGCGAAGTTCTTCGGGGTTAGACAATAGATGTGGCTCTCTGCTTTGCCTACTGCACTGTCCAGAAAAGGTACTCGGTGAAATATCTTGAATGAATTAATGAATGAGATGAAGGAAACAACATCTATATTTTATTATAAGAGCCCTGCTATTATATACCAATTAATGGTCTTGTTTCCCATTGATAACTATGAGCATCGCCAAGGGTACAGGTCTACCACTCATAAACGGCATCCATTCTTTTATTTTTCCTTTGATACAGGGTGGCATCAAACTCACTAGATAGTTGAAGATGACTTTGAATTTCTCATTCTCCCATCCCCATCTCCTAAGTGTTAGGATTCCGGGCTTGCCCCACCATGCCGGGTGTACTGGGTCCCGAGGACTGAACTAGGGCTTCCTGTAGGCTGTGCAAACGCTCCCCGCTCTGAGCTGTACCTCCAAGCCCTGTGATCAGAATGCAGTATCCTGGAGCTTAGAAGCATTGTCCCTGGACACGAGATCACAGGTGAGCACTGAATTCCTGCGCCGACCTCAGGAACTCTGTTGATCCACAGGGAAGCTGCATGTAACATAGCACTGGTGCTAGCAACAGTACCTCGGTGGCAACACTACCACACTGGGCCTTGAAATGGAGGCAGCATCCTCTTTGTTTATGGCCTGTCTGCCTTGGAAAGGCTGAACCATGATCTCTGTGGTCTATGCAGCCATACCCAGAGAGCCATAACCAGAGCTCATTTTTCTGTGGGTGAAAAAGTGCTTACTTTTTTTGTGAACGTGAAGAATCACTTTATAATTGGTATAATTCACAAAACAAATCCTATAAGAATGTAATATATTTGAAACCTTTGGAAGTCTGAAATGGCCATTTTTTAAACATAAAATCCAAATTTTAGTTTTCTTTCCCTTCACTGTGAACTGTTGTAGTTGATGTTGGCCGCAGACAGTCCTGCACCAGCACTTTGTGTGAACTCCTTCTGACGGGGACACAGACTAATTGACCAATGTAATTACATCACTGGAGCAGCCTACAGTTTCAGAGTAACACTTGAGAGAGTGAAAAATCCCCTTTTAATGTTATAATGATTGTGTTTCAATGACGCAATGGTAGTTTTGTATTCTCCAACTATGTATACCCAAAGCAGGCAAACCTATAAAAACCATAAACATTCCATAGGCAAACCTATAAAAACCATAAACACTCCATAGGCAAACCTATAAAAACCATAAACATTCCATAGGCAAACCTATAAAAACCATAAACATTCCATAGGCAAACCTATAAAAACCATAAACACTCCATAGGCAAACCTATAAAAACCATAAACACTCCA
>JAQHUG010000038.1:8513839-8528336 GCA_028555095.1 Dicrostonyx torquatus | reverse complement strand
AGTAAGGTTCTCTGGTGTCTGTCTTCTTTGGCAGCTACATGGCATCTCTGACTCTGCCTACTCTCTCTCGCTATCTCTTCCAGCTTGGCTATATTCTGCTAAGCCACTGGCCAAAGCAGCTGTATTCATTAACCAATAAAAGCAGCACATATACAGAAGTGTAAGGCGCCTCGGCCGATTCTCTCCTGACAACTTCTACGTATGCGTGCACTTGTATAGAGCATCTTATGAATCGACCAATCCGGTCATCACACGATTGCACCACTTTGGCCTGAGCCTATCAGGCGATGACAACTCAGGGCTTTGTTTGGTACTGCTTATAAGCGAGCCACACCTGCAATCGGGGTCCTTCTGCCTTTCCTATCCTCAAGACTGTGTCCCAATGAAGTGCGTTCTGGGAAGAATCCTGTTGTGGTTGTCTCTTCTGCTGGCGGATGCGGCATGCCACACAGAAGGACGTCCCATATCAGCTTACCATCATTGTTTCATTTCCCCACGCAAAATATACAAACTTTAAGGAGTCACGTGACCTGGGGTGAAGCTCTATGAAATAGTTAACTCCGACCACTTCACAGAAGAAAGGCAGGATCCCAAGGAAGACAACAAGCAGATGTGTGGAGAGTCTAGGGTTATTTTCCTCCTTACCAAAATTCTTCGTGAAGAATAAGTGGTAATTTAGTTATGTCAAAATGTATTGGTGTCAATAAAATAAATACTTTTTAATGTAAAGAAAGCACAACAGACCTTTATCCTCTGAGAAAGACTTAGCCATTGCTACCCTGAAATCAGCATGAGACCCCCAAGGTTGAACCCACTGACACACCCCTTCTAGAAAGAGTTGGGGAGGTCACCAAAGCTTTCCCTGAGATTACAGTCACTCCCTTCCTCCTGTCACCTCCCGCCCTTGACAAGCTGCATGCAGTCATTAACTGCACCTGGCCTTTGGAGATGGGAGGGTAAGTGCATGAAGAACTCAGTCAAACAGCTAGGCTAACATGCTTTTCTTTGGTGACGAAGCTGTGAGAGTCACTCCTTGGCTTACTGGGTACATTTGGATGTAATCATTTCTTTACTCTGTCATTGCTCTGTGTGGGGTGGCTAGCCGGGGAAAGCAGCTTAACAGGCACACCTATTTAAGCTTATATATATATATATATATATATATATATCCTAGTAGATTATGTATATTCTAATAGATATGTAATATATATTCTAGTAGATTTTCAATTATATATATCTATATGTATTTATTAACCTAATGCTGGTGTATAAGTCCACCAGGTGTTGATGTTATTTAAATTGGAGTGTCCCTAGAGTATCATTGAAAATATACTAGAATTCCTCCATGGGTTCCCTTTTCAAACTGACACATTGCCAATTATAGATCCTTATGATATACCATGTAATATTTAGACACACACACAGTTTGTACAGTGCTCAAATTAGGGCAATAACAGTCCCTGAAATGTCTGTTTATTATTTTTTTGTGACAAAAGTATTTAAGATCCCATTCTGGCGATTTTGGAGCAGCCACCATACTATCATCTTTTACAGTTTTCTGTGGTGTGACGTCAGAGGATAAATCCTCTGACCTAACTTCCCCATAGTAGTCACTTATGAACCTTTCATTTTTAATATTCCATGTGTGCATGCATAGATGCATGCCATGGCGGGGGTGTGGAGGTCAGAACACAACCTGTGGGAGCTGCTTTTCCCCTCCTACTGTGTGGGCTCTGGGCACTGGAAGGAAGTTAGATTTGGTGTGGTGTCCTCACCCACAGAGCCATCTTGCTGACCCTCAGCTTTTCATTTTACACGTAAACGTTGAAACACTCTAAAGTGGCAAGGTCTTTGTAGAGGACTTTGTTTCTTCCCTAGTCTGAGTCTTTCTTCGTCTTCTTTCAACCACATGTGGGGCCCGAGCTCCCTAGCTTTGTTTCTCTTCTCACTGGCTCCGAATCACAAGTGTCTATCTGTTTAGTTTGCCCAAGGTCTCAAATCCGTTCCACTGTCACCACCTAGTCCACGCGCTTATTCTTTCTCACCATCGTTGGGCTGCTCCACTCCGGTTTTGATCTCTCCACATTCATCTCCCAAGCTGCTGCGAGAGCAGTGTATCTAAGGCAGAGACGGGACCCCATCACTCTTCCGCTGACCGCCCCATCAGCACGCATCCACTCAACACACGGTTGCCAGGCACTGTGCGCCAGACCTGCACACGGAGTTAGGACTGGAGACAAGACAGATGAGGCCCTCACCCCAGGAAGCTTTATCTTCCCCAGGCCACTCGCCCGAACACGCCCAACATGGTCCTCCACAACGAGGACCCCGTTCATCACCTGTGCCTCACCTGCCATCACCGCCTGAGCCTCGTTCCTCACCATCTGTCTGCGGCACGGCTTTGGCGACTCAATCTGTTTACAGGTCCATGTGTATCTGTTATGCTGCTTCACACGCCTGTGATTTTCTCACATTTGCCCTTTACCCTCCTCGCCCACATTCGTCTGCCTATTCCTATCCACTTAAAGTGAGGAGACATTATTTCGAACCACTCAAATGAGTTGACGCAAGGCCATGTGGTTTTCTAATAATACGGAGTTCCACACTGTTATACCTACCGCACTGCAATGCGTGTTCATACATGAACACAGTAATTTCACGTATATTCAGCTCCAGAGAAACGTTTAATGGCTACCAATCCCGAACATGATTTAATATTATATTAAATTAATGTATATAATTAATTAAGTTATATTAATATTATATGATTATTATATTTAGTTATATTAATATTATATAAAAGCTATTCCATAATATATATGATTTCAGGAGACAATGATGGCAGAGATAGCAATAGTAAAGACAGTCACAGTTCAGGAAGGAATGAAGGCGTGCGCCACCACTGAAGAAAATTTCTTAATGATAGCTTCAAACATTCTTCCCGTCAGATAACAGCAGTCGAGGAGAAACCTAGCTATGAAAATTTATCAAAGCAGTAGGAAGCGAGCATTGTCACCAACTGCACGGGAGAGCGTCACACCACCCCGGGATCTTTCAGAACTCTCCGTGGGACGATACGCAGGCTCCCCTGAGGTGGATTCCCAAATCATCCTCGAGGGATCCTGAAATCGGAGTGCAGATCCTTTTTCTCATCTACGCTAACTCCAGTTCCAGTCAAGAGTACATAATACGGAGTTGATCACTATTAAGGAAATAAATTTCATAGGGAAACATGAGATCTCTAATAACATACACCAAAATTACAGTCGACCACAGTTCATTCCCTCTGTGAGGCCTGGCACTGTATTTATTCTCTAATTGTGAAGAACTGGGATCAGTTTTAAAAGCAATCTCTGCCCATGGCTGTCAGAGTGTTTCTAGCAAAGCGTGTGGCAGCTGGGCTGGAGGTCAGTTATAATTACTAATCTCTCAGGGGAAAAATCCAGTTAAATTTAAAGTTTTATCGAAATGTTCAAAACTGTATGAAATTTTACTCAGAAAAAAAATCTCTAAGTTCCTTTGCAATAGAAATTTGTAAATATTTTAATAAATTACTAGGCATCTTTTACAGCATGGAAAATAATGAATAAAATAATAATTCAGCAGTTTGTATAAACAGCATTTCTTTATTAAAATAAGTAAATCAAGAAAAACTGACAGATGTTTAGATTTTCAAAGGTTTTCTTGGGCTAATATGTTTAATTCTCATAATATTGAAAGTGATATATGCGTATACATACATGCGTATATATATCTCCATTCTTCGTATTAAGGTGTCAAGTAGCAGGCTGGGGAAATGGCTCAGTGTGAGTCAGCAGAGTACTTGCTATACAAACATGAGGGCACGAAAAACATGGGCATGGTACCTTGCACCTACAATCTCAGTGTTGGGGAGGCAGAGACAGGAGGATGTCTAGGGTTCTCTGGTCTGCTAGACTAGCCAAAATGATGAGCTTAGTTTCTGGTGACAGGCTCAAAGTACATGGTAGATGGTGATGTTAACCTGTGGCTTCCATATGAACACCACACACACACACACACACACACACACACTCACACACACACACATACGTGTGCGTGCACACACACGTATGCACATGCACACATACTCTCAACATGCAAACATAAAGACCAAACACAAAAAAATGAATAAAAGAATTCAGTTAAGTTTTTAATAGTTTTTCTATACTTCAGAGCTTATTCATTATACATTATTATAGGCTAGACATCTTAGGTATTAACTTCCTTAACTGGCAACCATACTTGAATGTGAGAAGCATGTACATACACATCCATAACGTTCATAGCTGTACATGCTGCACAAACCACATACTTTAAATCTTATTTTGCATCTACCCTGATCTAATCCCTGTGCTCATCCTGAGAAAGACAGGGCTGATATCCTTGCTTTTGAGAAATTAGCTGGAGGCTGGCCAGATGGTTCAGCAGTAAATGTTTGCACAGTTCCACAGATCTAAGGTTAAAGGTGATAGGCTTGGAGATACACATCTATAACCCCAACACATCAACTGCAGAATGGGAGGCAGAGACATGAGGATTGCCTAGGGTCGTGATCCCGAGGGGGTTGCAGATAGATATCTACATCATGACTTATCAACAGTAGCAAAATTATAGTTATGAAGTAGCAACAGAAATAATTATATGTAGGGGGTCAACACAACATGAGGAACTGCATCCAAGAGTTGTAGCGTTAGGAAGGTTGCGGCCCACTAGTCTAGAAGCTTTCAGGCCAGCTCGTTTGGAGTACTTAACATAGTGGAAAACAGAAGAATCTATGCCTCAGCAAGGTGGGAGGAGAAAAGGACCCCTAAAAGCTGTTGCCTGACCTTTTCATGCACTTTGCAGAAAATGTGCCTCTCAAATAATGATAAATTTAAAAGCCAAAGAAACAGAATAAACACTGAGTTTTAGCAATACAACAATTACGAAGAAAAGTAAGCTGAAGGAATACTCATCCTGACCTCCAGGTCAAGACTTTGAGAAGATGTGTGTCCATGTATGTACAGTCACTCTGGGACTACTTATAAAGTGAGGAGACAAATTTCATGTCATAATTCACCTCACTGACGCACATGTTCATAGTTGTCCCGCCCTGACTCTAACAAACATTTTCTAATAAATTCATTAGTAATTCTCAGTCATGAACAGAACCGACTACCTGCCATATTCAGTTGGAAGTGGTTTTTAAATTGTCCTTCCTTCCTTTCTCCCTTCCCTCTCCCTCCCTCCTCCTCTTCGGACTTTCAAAGTCACTGGAGTGTTCCTGAAGTCTCAAAGTCACCCTGGCCCTTGCCTGTTTGCTCAGCAGTTCCTGGAACAGAGGCAATGACTTTACGTGATTAATGCACTTTGCCTCCAGTAAGGTAAGTGTTGGTTTTGGTCTCATTTCTTCTAGCTAAGGAAAAATGCCTGGCTTCCTGAGTCAAAGTTTAATCAAAAATAATTATCCAAAAAGAGTTCTTTCATTGTCCATCTACAAGCACGGACACACACTGGACTGGGAATGGATACAGCTGCAGAATCACCTCTCCCAGATGGGAACCAGGACTGATGTGCAAGACACCGCCAAGTGTATGTTACTAGTCTGCCTTGGCACGCACATTTAACGACTCTCAACTCTGGCCGTATTAGGAGGAGACTTCCCATCATGCCAGCTTAAAGATACCACACTACTAGAAAAATAAGTATTTTCGTAGAGGCCAAATCCAGAGCAATGTGTCTAAAACCTGAAAACATTAATTTGACTTTTTTTTGCTTCCCAAATTTCAAGCAGCAAATTATCTGTCCTTTTACTGTTTCTTGGATAACAATTTTCGCCTGCATTCAGGACAATCTGTTACTGACTTTCTGGTGTGAGATAAACATGACAATTCCAAAGTGAGTTTCTTTTATTAGTAATAATTCCAAACCAATGGAATCGTAATAATGATAAATAAATAATAGTAACAAATGTAAGAACTCACTGGCTTGCTGAAATTGTAACTGGTACAAGTTATAAAGCACCGGCCAGTCACTCGCTGTTTAAAGCCACTGCTAGAGCAGGCATGAAACCATTCTGGACACATATGCGGAGGAGGAAAAGAGAGACAGACACAGGGGCTAACGTGACCAGAGGCTCACACCTGAGTAAAAGCTACACTGTGAACTTTATAAATGTTACAATTGGAACGTTTATAAATTGTAATAACATTTACAAATTGTAAATAAACTCAGTCACAGTCAGTCTGTATATTTATACGATTCGAATTAAGTTTTATCATTAAGTCCCATAGGATGTATAAATTTGGTTTCCGAGTTACGTTTGCTCAAACAGGATTTGGTCTGTACATAGGGATAAAAGTCAGAGATTCTGAACTCTCTTCCGTACAGCAGATACTTTTCTAAGTGGTCTCTGTGTTTTCTATGATTGAATTTTCATCACAGCCCTATGAAACACGCTCAGTTATTTCCACGTCACAGAGAAGGCTGAGAGGGACTCTAATGAGTTAAGAAACTCGCCTACTTCCTGTTAATAAGTGACAGCACTTGAACTGAAACCAAACTTGAGTGGCTCTTGAGCCAAATTCCAGCTCATATTGATCTAATGTGGCTTAAACACCCAAAGGCATGGAAGAGAATCTCAGTGTCTATTAACTATTAGCTCTGAGACCTCGGGCAAACCAGTGAACTTCTCCAAACTTCAGTTTTATGATGTTGTACCACAAAAAAAATGAAATAATCCAAACATTCTTGCCAAGGTTACTCTGAGGATTCAGGGTCTAACGCAGGAAAATTGTACAGTACTCTAAAATACCACTTCCCACACCACTGTATCTTAACAGTTTGCAAATTCCCAAATCCTCTATGTGATCACAACATGAATTAAACCAGAGGTTTCATCAGAGAAAGAAGCCACGGGGGCAATCTTTTCTTCTAGTGCCACTGAAGTTTTTGACAGGTTGCCCAGATGGCCCAGGACAAGTTCCAGACTACATATCTGTGCTCCCTTCAACTTGTACATTGACACACCATATAATTTCATTGGACAAATGACATATGAGAAAGCAACGAAGATTATATTCTCCGTGCTCCCTGTCCATCCTCCTCCCCATCTCCTCCACCCCCTCTACATACATGAGAAGTAAGACATCTGCAAGTCGGGAAGAGAGTTCTCACCAGACATGAAATCCCATAGGACCTTGGTCCTGAATTTCTAAGTCTCCCTAAGTGTAAGAAATAAATGTTAAGCAAGTCTTAGGTATTTTGCTATGGCAGCCCAAGCAGATTAATATAACGGGTATCATGCTCACCCCTCATGCTGCCAATGTCACCCAAAGAGCAGGGCCAACTAAGTAAGCCCTGTCCAGCGGCCAGCTGGGTAGCAGTGCGGTGCGATAAATCACACGAGAAGCTGACAAGCTGGGGTTGTGTCCTGTGGAATGTAAGAACGCCCTCGGCAAGGTTAGCATGAATGGGGTTCAGTATAAAACAGCTGTAATTCATCAGGTTCGTATAAATATTTTCAGGAAAGCACTCACTCATATTAAACAAGAAAAAATGGGAATAGGTCAGTACAGGGGAGCTTCCACACCTGCTATTAAATTGTTAAAAACGTTTAAACAAAATCCACACAAAGAATAAACAACAGAGAAATTCAGATTAATAAGATTACAGTTAACGGAACCTAGAAAAGAATTTCTGAGTTAACTCTAAGTCGCGTGGTTCTCTCAGTTTCTTTTGGCTTGCACTGAAACTTCGCTCCTCCTGGGCGGGTCCTGGAAAAGGAGCTGACGACTGTAAAAGCATGCTTTCAGAACTGCCTTCGGCAACTTCTTTTCTTCAGGGTGAAGAGAAAGCTTATTTCTCGGGAGTTGGGTTCACTTGATGAACATAATAGGTTTCAAACGGGAATATATCTGCCTAGAAAAGTATATTCGAAATTCTCCATGATTACAGAGTCACGGTAAAGTCTCTGGTTTTTCTTTCTTTTTTCCTGCTTCTATATTCTATATGCTTTAAAGAGCACGTTCGGCAAGTCTTTATTGGACACGAGACACCACTCCAGGTACATACAGCAAAAACTCCTGGTTGTCTTGCCAATCTCCATGCAACCAGAAATATAAACTAGGAAATTGTATCCTGGCTAAAAAAAAAAAAAAATATCTTCACGTTTCCTTGCAGTTAGTTAGAACCACATGACTAGGTTCTGGCCAACGAGCTATGGGTAGAAAGGATTAGCTTCCGGGTCACGCCTTTAGAAGGGAGCATACTTCCTATAGATAACGTCCTACCTGAACTCCGGAATGTAGGACTAGTGGTGAGTTGAGAGTGCAGTACAGAAATGAAGGTAACAAACGCCCCTACAGAACGATGCAGTAGTCTGGGTGTGCAATCCCTGCCACAGCATCCTGGATTACTGATGAGACAGAAGGGCATCTTGAGAGAGCCTCTGTATAACTGAGCTGCTCACACAGTAACGGAACTGTATTTTCACTGAAAGTAGATTTTACAAATTTGTAATAAGGGACCACTATCTGAATTTTATTAGTGAATTTAATCATGGAGGTATGACAGGGCTTCCTCACCGTCTCACAGACAGCAAGCGGTGAAGATAGGAGTCTAAGTAGTGTCATTCCTGCTATATCTTTCTTATGCTAACAGAGAGAAAATCACTAATTTATAAGACAACAGAATTGTGTAACTTTCTGATTTCTGATCTATTAATCTCACAGGACTATAGAACAGTCTCAGTGTCTGATTAGAATCAGGCTATAGACCTTTTTTTTTCTAATAAAGAGTTAGACAGCTACAAACACCTCTAAAATATAGCCCTTATAAAATGCTCTGTTAGGGAAATTGGGAAGAAAATAGGTTGCTTCTGGACTGTGAAATGGTGGGTTAGTGGGACTGCTTTAATACACAGAAAAATACACAGGCAATAACAACAGCTCAGAGGCAGGACAGAGGTTTCTCATGCATACTTTACTCTTTTATTGTTATCCTTAGGTTTCTCTTTAAGTCCTGAGCAGATGGCAGGGGAAAAGCTAGACAACTGGGGATTCTACTCAAATGCACCCATTAGCGATAATGCCTCAAAATGCACAGCAGGTCTACAATGTGTGTCAGTTCTCTATATCCATCCATCAATTGATCTATCTATCTACCATCTCTCTATCTACCCATCCATCCATCCTTCTATCCATTGATGTATTTATCTACCATCTATTCATCTATCTACCCTCTATCCATGTTTTCGTTTTGTTAGTATTTAAGACTGGGTCTCACTAAGTAGCCTTGGTTGGCATAGAACTTGTATATAGATCAGGTTGGCCTGTAACTCACAAGATATGCCTGCCTCTGCCTCCCAAATCCTGAGATTAAAGGCCACCGAACCCTGGCTCAAATGACCTATATTTTAAAGTTAAATTTATAATTTTAAATTTATAGGCAATACAAAGAGAACGATGAGTGCCTACATACTCACTGCATAGTTTTCTCTGTTGTTACTATTTTATATGACTCTGGGACATTTGTTGACATTAAGAAACTAATTTGATATAGTACTCCCCTTACTCAGGGGATGTCCTAAGACCTGCAGTGGCTACCAGAAACTGGATAACAGGGAAAGCTTTTGCTCAATGCTCTCTTCATTGTAACTAAGTACTTGTCACCTGTTATGGCTCTAGCGTCTCCAGTTTGATGGCAACAGCAATATTAGACACATTTTTCTTCTTTAAAATTTCATGGGCATGAAATTTATTCGCACTACAGAGCTTAGCATATGACTTTAAAATGTCTTCCTTATTAATTCAAGAACTACTGTTCACTTAAAGGGAGAATTTAGGCTTCTCACTGGCAGATCTCAACTCCTAAGATGATCACTCCCGCATTTTGGGTCCATCATTAAGAGCCATAAGAATGACATGAACACAGGTGAATACCCAGTCCACAGTAGATGTGATAACTAAGATAACTGCAGAGTAATAGTAGCTGAGGGGCTTATACAGTGTGATCTGAAGGACCAAGGGATGATTGACACCCTGGGGGGGGAGGCTGGGATGGCGCATGGCAGCAGATACCCTACTACTCAGAATGGTAGGCATTGAAAACTACCCCATTGCTTGTTTACGGCATTTCCATTTAACATTTTCAGACTACAGCTGAACAGAATCAAGCTGTAAAAGCAAAATTCCAGATGGAGTAGAGCTACTGAATTTGCGGTGCAGATTCAACCACGTCCAACATTTTCATGTTGGAACCTGACACTGTCATCTACAAAGTTCGTGCTCAAGAACCATGGAGTCAGCCCTGTCTCTCTGTCTCTCGTCTTTTTCTCTCTCTTACACAAATTAATGTTTCAAGTAATTTTATGCTGGCCTTCTTTCATAGCTCTTGAGCCACATATGGCTGCACATAGCCGGAAGCTACAATTTGGACACCCTCTGGAGTAGGAGGGTTCATCTGTATTTCTGTGCTTTGATTGGTTAAATAAAGATTCTGCCTGGCTTCAACTTTGTTCTCCAAGGATGCCTGATTCCGTTCTGCTGGAGAATATATTTAGAAATCTAGATTTGGGCATTGAACATGCTTTGTGTTATTGGAATATGAGCTGAAATCCATTAGTTTCCTGGCCCTACAAGTTAGTTTTAAAATTGACAACATTCTGAGTACTAGCACCAATAACCTCCATTTCTGTATATATATGCATTAAAATGCAGTCAATTTATTTAGGAATGTATATTAAGGAATATATATATATATGTATATCTCTACATACTTAAAATAATGATAAAATAATGTTAGCTATAGAACCATAAAATGAATTCTCTAATTACTATAATGACTTGTTTATAGTCTAGGGTGCTAGATCTTGCAAAGTTTACCCATGAAAATGCTATGGTATTTGAAATGCTTCCTGGATGGAACTTAAAAGAGAGAGCATATGGCCTCCTCCACAGTGCCCTCCAGTCTGTGGTTTGGCACAGGGAAGTAATGACAGGCATCTGAAGTTTCAAAGATCACACTTTGGTCTACGGCCATTCCACCCCGAATGAACCCATCTTGGCTCACTGCAGAAACCCATGCTTCCTAACTGTTGGATGTAAAGGCTTGCATTACCATACCAGGCTCCTTTCTTACAGCAACATGCTAAAATGTCTTACACAGAATAGACATACCTATGTGAGATACTACCAGTCAGTGTTGATGCATAAATTGATACTCAACAACAAAGGAAAATATATAAATACCAAATATAGACATGATTTACATTCAGGTAAATGTAGGAGGAGGGGCGCCTGTGTTCCCAGCATCTGAGAGGAACGCGGGCTCTTTTGTTCCGTCCTGCCTGGCTCCCTGGTTGCACAGCCGCACGGCCTGCTTTTGGCCCTGGTTAGCTTATACCCGGAATAATTACACACAAACTGTATTAATTCAAATACTGCCTAGCCCATTAGTTTTAACCTCTTATACATGTTAGTCTAACCCATATTTAGTAATCTGTGTATCACCACGTGTTGTGGCTTACCGGCATGAGTCTAACCTACATCCATCTCAGGCCAGAGAATCATGGCGTCTGCTACACTTCCTCTCACCGCCTTCCATTCTGTCTACTCCGCCCACCTAAGGGCTGTGTCCTATCCTACAGGCCAGGCAGTCTCTTCATTAGCCAATGAAAGCAATACAAAATATAGAAGAACCCCCCCTACACCAGGTAAGCAGAAAAATGAAAGGATGCACTCTCAGCTTGAGCTCTTTCCTTTGTCTTCACGATAAGCGCCTCAAACTTTAGAAGTGGCATCAACGAGCTTCCGGCAGTGAAACCTCAGGGCATCCTGCCCTTGGGCCCACGTAACTATAAGCTTTCTCTATTAGCTCGAGTGAGAAGCCATCAACTACACATCAATCCACAGACCCCTCTGCCTTCTCAGTTACACATTCGTCTTCACAGCGCATCTGTTACTCATCCAACAGCCTTCCACATGGCAGGTCCCATAGCAAAGCTTACAGTCCAGTGAAAGAAACAGAAAACGTCGGCAATTACAGCAGAGTAAGGTCTCTTAACCCCAGCACTAAAGAGACTGTGAACCAGATGATTCAATGTTTTGATGGGCTATATACCTATCTATTGGCATGGCTAGCCTCTGCCTACTAGTGGTGATCTACTACTACTAGATGGTCTACTACCAGATCATCTCAATGCTATTCAGTCGCAAACCAGAGTATCTTTAGATTCTGCCTGAGGTCCCAGGGAGAAAGCATCTTCTTCTCTCCTACTCTCGGCCTCTTATTTCACTGGAGCTGGCACAAGAAAGTGCATGGCATAGAAAAGGAGCCTCTAACAACAGGGGCCGTGGATAGGCCCAGTTCTAGAGGAGGTAACTTTCCACACTGGCCTGAAAGTTGAGGAAAATTAGCAGATGAATTGTATGTGCATATTTGTTTTCTGTGCACATTTAAAGGTCCCTAAGCATGTGCACATACTGAATTCATAAGAAGTGCAACATATTCAGTGGACTGAACATGGCCAAGAACATGTGAAGTGTGAGGAATGTCTTAAAAGGTACGCAAGCCTACAGAGGAATGAAGATGCCTATTTATCACAGGAGAGTGTGTGATCTCAGACGTGGAAGGTTTACGGATGAAGTCCAGTTTTCGAGTGTGTCGAATCTGAGTTGCCTGAGGGACGGTCAGATGTAGCTGTCTGACAGTAAGTTGGGTTTTGGTTTCTGAGACAGCAGCATGACTCAGGCCATCTATATATAGAAGCCATACGTGTGGATGGAGTGACCCGGGGGGAAATGGGGGAAGGCTCGGAAGAGGAGCGCATGGATCTGACAGTGACGAAGTGGACAGAGGTGAGGGAGAACCAGGGTGATCCTGATGTCACAGAGGGCAGATGAGGTGAGCGTCATAAACACAGCAAAAAGGTCAGGTAAGATGAGGAGAGAGGCACGTCCACTGGAATTGGGAATCGGGAAGATGTCACAGATGCTGGTGGTGTGTGTTGGGTGGCCACCAGCTTCCAGGGGCCCCCAGGGAATGTGACGAGATCCAGGGAAAAGACTTCTAAGGAACCTGGCCAAGATATTGAAGTTATAACGCTCAGGGTAGGATAACAATGGCATCCAATTAAAAACTCAAAATCGGCATGAGTTATGGCTTCTGGCTACAGGCTGCACTTGCACCTGGCCCTCTGAGTCTCCTGGGTATTTTTATGAACTTACCTCATGCAGTTGCTGAATCTAAGCACACTGGATTGCTTTTGCCTTCCACAGTAGAGCACGTGTGCCTTTCACACTCAGAGCAGCCCATGGTTCCTATTTACTTGTCTACCGTGTGTCTTCAGAACAAAGGGCTAACATTAGCAATACCTGGGACGTTCGGAACTCACTTTATAGGGCTCCCTTTTATCAACAGAATGATCCCAATGGTTTAAAAGTGAGACCTCAAGAATAGGCCATTTTATCAGGCCTAAAACCGTATTTCCATTAAGCACATTTAGGAAGAGGAGGAGCTCTCAGTATGAGGCCTGGCGGCCTTGGAAGAATTAGCTCACAAGGGATGAAGGTGGAAAGGGATGCTGGGGATGCGCCCTTTCTTTTCTACCTTGTCCGTTCAGTGAATTAGGAGGAATGGCTTCCCAGACAACTTGCTCCTTCTCTGCTGCTCTACAGCTACTGCTCTCACCTCCATCTTTTCTCTCTTGTGCCTGTGGAACAGACCTCTAACAGGGTTCCTTGCCTCTGAGGGCCACCACAAAGCCTTTGCTGATGTTTCTGGAACACATATACACAACAGTTAAACACCCTACTCAGAACAGTGTCATGGCTTCTCAGAAAATCCCATCTCCTTACGTCCGATAAAGGCTTTTCTATGTGTCCAGTCAGCCCTTTAATACATCAGTTCACACTTCCATTATAGCCCTGGGGGCTGCTGGAAGGTCCTGGAGCCTTGGACTGACTATCCGTCAGTCAGCTCTTCCTCTGCAGAAAGCAGATCCAACCCTGATTCCACCATCTCCCTTTCAATGTCTCTGTAGACTTCCTCTCCCTCAACTAAGCTCAAGTAATTATCGACTCTTCTTTGGGTAGATCTGTCTCACACAGCTTGCTGTACAGGTTTCAGATATACTTTTCATTTTGTGTTAGTTTTTACAGATGCTTATCCTATTAAGCCTTCAGCTCTTAAAGATAGGGGCTGCACTGTCTAATCTTGTGCCTCACAAAAAAACATATCCGAGGACAGCAAGGACATGGCATTGCACATGGCCACTGCCTATTGTCAACTCAGTCAACAGCTATCGAGTGAATTCAGTCTAAGGCTGTATTGTTCATTCTGAGGAGACAAGGCTCAGAGGAGTTAAATGGGTGACACAACCGAGGTCACCCATTCAGTGAGTGGCAGAATGAGGAAAGGGTTATAGATGCTGCCTGACTTGAAACTAGAATTTTTAGTGCTAAACGCAATCATCACCACATTGTGTGTGTGTGTGTGT